>JAOEGL010000002.1:128203049-128655603 GCA_034509955.1 Urosaurus nigricauda
TGGTGCATATATATCTGTTGTCAGCTAAAAGAATCCAAATGTGAAGGGTATGGTCTGATTTAGCCTAAGTCTGGCATACTTTCCCCTGTGTTCCAGGATTGTGCTAGAGAGAACAGAAGGACTTTATATCAAACAGGTCTAAAGATGTTCTGAACCTCCTCCTTTCCCTTGGAGTGGCATGGGCAGCAATGTCACAATGGCATGCCTTCTCTGTTTGTAGACCTCTACACCTGATCAGAGAGAGAGAGAGAGAGATGCACTAAATCAAGTCTCCATCTCCAAGGACAGAGAGAGAGAGATTTTCCAAATCCTATGACCACTGGAAAGTCCTCCAAAACACCATAGGATTGCAATCTAGCAGGTTTGTTTTTATAAAACAGCAAAGTGCCTTAATGCCAATTCTCTCTCCTGTTGCATGGGTTCCCAATATAACGAAAACTTCAAAAAGCATACACAGCGTAATAATATTGTGCTTTACAAAATGTGCATTTCAGTAGCCAGGAGGCCATGGGGCAGGGGGAGAGGTTAGATCTGCCAGAATCACCTCATAATATGAGGCCTCATAATGTGATGACATTGGCCGAGGTCTTAATCAAGCAGATGGACCATAACACTTTGGTTGTGCAATTCTATGCTCCCCCCCCCCCACCTCTTAGTCTGGTTTACTGGAGAACAAAGTGGGGAGTAGGTATTTCAGACAAGAGGCAGGATGTCTCAGCTAGAAGGAAGAAGATAAGGTCAGTGGGTCATGGGTGGAATGCAGAGTAACCACATCTTCTAGGTCAGAAGCAGAAGTACCTCCTTTTGCTATCCTCTCTCAGCCACAGGTCAGCACTAAGGAAAGATTTGGACAGATCACAAGGAGCTAGCCTCCTGTGGCCCATCCACTATCAGGATCCTACCTATAATCGAAAAGCCATCAGCAAGAGAACCTCTTCATACCACTTCTCACAAACTGTTGTTTGAACCATCTGTTCCCCTCTTTAAAACTAGTAAATCATGTGAGAATTAGCTCATGATTAGACAGTCCTGTTATCAAGAAATAAAAATTGAATTCTCATTTTTAAAAATTGCTGTGTGCCGTCAAATAGTTTCTGACTTATGGTGACCCAAAGGTGACCCAATTATAGGGTTTTCTGGGGCCGAGAGTGTGTGACTCACCCAAGGTCACCCAATGGGTTTCCATGGGTTAACAAGGATTTGGGACCCTGGTTTCCAGAGCTGTAGCTCCGTGCTAAAACCACTATGCCATGCTGGCTCATGATTTTAAACAGAGAGTGATGATACCAGGGGAGTGGGGGTGCTGGTATTTGCTGTGTTTGGGAAAACATGGGCTTGTGCTTTTGGAGGGGTCCAGATTGATTGGCTGAGCTGTTTGGAGGCTTGAAGAGTGATTTTGTTTGTTGGGGTTGTGTGCTGTCTCTCAGGATGTGATCTAAGCAGGGAGGGCTTCTGAATCCATGATTTGATTCGAGGCAATTTGTGGTGGCACACCAGGCCTTTGCTATGGTGCCTCGACCAACTACCATTCCCTTAACCCTACATCATTGAGCCATGGCAGTTCAAGTGCTGCCTAACTGGGTTATTCCTGCAGTGTCTTTCCATGGTCAGTTGCTGGGTCTTGGCAGTGGCTGCCTTGGCCTCCGAGGTCCCTCCGCACTTCCTCCTCTGCCACTGCTGCCCCAAGAAGAGGAGGAGGCTGAAGTTTTTAATAGGCTGTGGAAATGTCGGGGTGCTGAAGAGGCCGGCTCCAGTCCTTGGCCCAGAATGAGGCCCCTTCAACTCGGATGCCACCAGTGGCCTTCTTTGGCTGCAGATCTTGAGGAGAGAGAGACGCTTTGCCCTCCACTCAGAGGTGGCTCCGTAGCAAGCTATAGCTACACTCCTATACCACTTTAGCACTCCTTAAGCGGTTTCCAATGTGTAAGCCAATTGCCCCCAACAAGCTGGGTACTCATTTTAGTGACCTATGGAAGGATGCAAGGCTGAGTCGACTCTGGAGCCCCTGCCTGATATCGAACTCAACCTTGTGGTTGAATTCAAAGATGTAGCTGTGTTAGTCTGTAGCATCAGTATGCAGTGAAATCTTGCAGCACCTTTGAGACTCACTGGAAGAAAGAAGTTGGCAGCAGGAGCTTTTGTAAGCCTCAGTCCTACTTCCTCAGATGCAATCTGAATTGGCATTCTTGCACGCCAATGGCATATCTCTTGTCTGTTCCTGGTTTCGCTCCACTAAATGCATCTGAGGAAGTGGACTGAAGTCTAGGAAGGGTCAGGCTGCCAATTCCTTTCTTCCAGTCAGCCTCAAAGGTGCCACAAGATCTCTCTACATAATAATAATAATAATAATAATAATAATAATATGCATCTGAGGAAGTAGACTGGAGTTTTTCAGTGGGTCTCAAAGGGGCTACAAGATGATCTCTCTCTCCCTTGTGGTCTGTGTGTGAGGGAGTGGCTGCAGCAGCAGCAGTACAAGCATTTGTGTGTAATTATCCTCAATTAAGTGTAAGACTGGATTCTGTTGTATCATTAATTCCTCAATTCTCTGTAAAAAAAACCAAACAAAACACAACCTAACCCCACCCACAAAATGGCGGCCCCCTTGTAAACCCCGCCCACAAAATGGCCGCCCTTTAAATCCCACAAAATGTTGAAACCCCACCCACAAAATGGCGGTCCCCATGTAAACTTCACTTACAAAATGGCGGCCCCCTTGTAAACCCCACCCACAAAATGGCGGCTCCCGGTAAACCCCGCCCACTAAAGGGCGGGGCCCTTGTAAATCCCGCCCACAAGAGCGGAGGGAGCCAATCAGGAAAGGATTCCTTCCTTCGAGGAGTGCTGGTGGCTGGTGTGTGTAACCCACCCAAAATCATCCTCAGTCATCCTGGTTGGCAGAGGAGGAGGAAGAGGATGAAGTGCGGAGGGACCTCGGAGGCCAAGGCAGCCACCGCCGAGACCCAGGAGCTGGCCCAGCAGGTCCCTCGTCGTCATCAGGGGAAGGGGGAGGCTGAGGCTGCGTCCACACTGGAGAGATAACCCGGTTTGGGACCGCTTTAATTCTTTTTCTGGCTCAAGGCTATGGAATTCTGGGAGGTGGAGTTTGTTGTGGGCCCGAAGGGCCCACAACAAACTCCAACTCCCAGAATTCCATAGCAAGTGAGTCAGACAACAAATTAAAGCGGGTCCAAACCGGGTGTCCAACTCCAGCCCTTATCTGCCTTCCTTCCTTCCTTCCTTCCTTCTTTCATCTTCCTTCCTCCTTCTTTTTCCTTCCTTCCTTCCTTCCTTTCTTTTTTCTCCCATTCTTCTTTTCTTTCTTTCCTTCCTTCCTCCTTTCTTCCTTCCTTCCTTTCTTCCTGTCTTCTTTCTTTTTTCTTCCATTCTTCTTTCTTTCTTTCCTTCCTCCTTCCTTCCTTCCTTGTTCCTTTCTTTCTTTCTTTCCTTCCTTTCTTCTTCCTTCCTTTCTTTCTTTCCTTACCATCCTTTCTTCTTCCTTCCTTCCTTCCTCCTTTCTTCCTTGTTCCTTCCTTTCTTCTTTCTTTTTTCTTCCATTCTTCTTTCCCTCCCTCCCTCCCTCCCTCCTCCTTCCTTCCTTCCTTCCTTCCTTCTTCCTTTCTTTCTTTCTTCCTTCCTTCCTTCTTTCTTCCCTCTCTCCCTCCCTCCTTCTTTCTTCTTCCTCCTTCCTTCCTTCTTCTTCCTTCCTTCCTTCCTTCCTTCCTTCTTTCTTTCCTCCCTCCCTCCCTCCCTCCCTCCCTCCTTCTTTCTTCTTCTTCTTCCTTCCTTCCTTCCTTCCTCCTTCTTCTTCCTTCCTTCCTCCCTCCCTCCCTCCCTCCTTCTTCCTCCTTCCTTCCTTCTTCTTCCTTTCTTTCTTTCTTCCTTCCTCCCTTCCTTCTTTCTTTCCTCCCTCCCTCTTTCTTCTTCCTCCTTCCTTCCTCTTCCTTTCTTCCTTCCTTCCTTCCTTCTTCTTTTCTTTCTTCCTCCCTCCCTCCCTCCCTCCCTCTTTCTTCCTCCTTCCTTCCTTCCTTCCTTCCTTTCTGCCTGCTTGTCCTCCACCCCAGGGTCTCCCCTCCCAGCCCTCTGCTCCATTTTCTGATTCTTGAGGGCTTCTCAGTGGCTCCCCTTTTATTCCGGCTCTAAGGCAAAGCTGTCAGAACAGGAGCTTCCTGGTGTTTGCTGCCTTTGCCTTCCTCCAGGGCTGAGAGAAGGGCAGATGGGACACACCCAAATGAGTCAAGGGGGGGGGTGTTACATGGCTGAGCCAGGATTCGAACCCTGGTCCTTGGGAGATGAAGAGCACCAGTCAACCCAAGCCCAGTCTGTGGCTCACTTGCCAGGAAGGAGGGAATGGGGTGCCCTTGTACCCTCTTCCTCCCTGGGAGGGTCCATCTTGGCCAAAGCTATCTCCCTTAGGCCGCCTCTGTCCCCTTTAACTGGAGGAGGGCTGTCTCTTGGCCTGTTCTTGAACAACTTCTACATGTCTTCGTTTCAGTTTAAACGTTTCATATTTTTTTATCCATTTTAGTCTTTCATTGTAAGCCGCCTCAGTTTCCATTGTTCAGAGAAAGGCCCAGGAAAGAAGCAGCGTTTCTTCCTCTCAGCCTGAAGAATGAGTGACCAGCGCAAAAAGGGTTACGCGCTCCTACTCCCTGGCATTGTATTTTTAAACATCATTGATCCAAAATGTCCCGTACGACTGTGACTGTGTCCGTCAAAATATGTCAACCCGGAGATTGATTGTAATGTTTAATAATAATAATGTTTATTTCTGTTTCCCGCCTCTCCCGTTGGATCGAGGCGGGATTCCAACAACAGATAAAATACATGGGTAAACATTCAATCATATAAAATCAATAGGTCTGGTGAATCCTGATCTGGAGTACTCGTCCCAATACTCAAATTGCAACACCGCACTGGCTCATTGCAAGTGATCCTACCCACAGTATATTCTGTCCTCCATGATTCTTATATTTTTATTTCTTGGATTCCACCCCCCCCCCCTTCCCGCCAAAATTGGCTCCCTGACTAAATTCATTAAATCTTAAATCTAACCCAAAATGCAGTAAACAAATCATATAATATAATAATATGAAAGCACGAAAAGCCAGTATAAATGAAAAGAGGAAAACTACTGGGATGTATTTAACTTATACTTAGGAAGGATAGTCCAGCCAACAAAAACTTTAGTCATCCAATAAAAAGTTTAATGAGATTTTTTCCCCCAACACCTGGTTCCTAAACTCAAAGCAAACTGGCACAGGAAGGAAACTTGTGTGGTGCTTGAGGAACCCATAGGAGGAGGTATTTCTTCAAATAGCCTGAGATGAAACTGGTTGTAGCCTTTAAAGATCAAACCAAGAAACCTAAATAAATCATTGAAACGAAGGGTAACCAGCACAGGTCCCTGGAGGTTGGTGTCAGATAAAGTCTTAAGCTGGAACCTCTCAATGTGGTCTACTTGTGGACTCTTAGCGCTGGAGCCTGTCAGTCCATGTTTTTGGCCGTTGGAAGGAACGAGGAGGAAAAAGCCGTGGAGTTGCTTTGACATTTCCACTTCTCAGTTCTTCCATCATCTCTACATTTGTTGTCCAAGTCTACACCATGCTGTAAGAGCATAAATGTCAGGTTGCAAATTTTCAGTTACTGGAATAGTAAACAAAATCTATCTTTCTCCTTTTCTGTTCCCATAGGTAAAGGCACAGGTGGAAGAGAAGGAAGGCAGGAACTTTGACGTCTTCACTGCAGTTGAGTTTAAAACCCAGGTGGTTGCTGGAACAAATTACTTCATCAAGGTACCATTGTCTTCTACATGAGATCCCACAGTAGCCATTAGGCTGCATCCACGCTGCAGAAATAATCCAGTTTGACACCACTTTAACTGCCGTGGCTGAATGTAATTTAGCCTCTGTCAGAGAGCTCTGTTGCCACAACAAACTACAACTCCCAGAATTCCATAGCGTTCAGCCATGGCAGTTAAAGTGGTGCCTAACTGGATTATTGGATGGAGTCTTAGTCTTGTATAATCTGAGTTATATGCAGGATATCATCCAAGCATAGGCAACACTGCCAGCATCCTCACAGATGGCAGTAATTAAAGCACCTGGTGCATACTTTAAACAATAGTTTTGTGCTTGTGCAGATCATACAAAGCACAGACATACACATACTCCCTGTATATTGGAGAAGAACATAGAAATCACTAACATTGCCTTCTCCCCAGTGTGCTACTTGCAATGCAAAAGGAAGCTCTTTGACATAGTACTGGAACTGGGAGCATTTACTCCTGTGAGTCCCACCAAGGGCCAGTACCAGATTTAGCAGGACCCTCAACAGCCCCTGTGGTTTGATTGGTAGGAAACTGGTGGAGCCCTCTCTCTGATGTTCATTCATAGGCATATTGAGGGGAGGAAAGCTCATCTCTGCCTTCACTGCAACAGCAGAAAGGCTCAATCTAGGTAACAAATGGCTCCTCATATCCACCATTGTAAAATCAGAATCATAAAGTTGGAAAGGATCCCCAGTGGTCACCTACTCCAACTTCCTGCTAGTACAGTGAGTCCACCACTATCTAGTCCAGTGATTCCCAAACCTTGGTCCTCCAGGTGTTTTGAACTTCAACTCCCAGAAGCCCCAATCAACCTGGCCAAAAGTCAGGAAATCTGGGAACTGAAGTCCAAAACATCTGACAGACCAGAGTTTGGGAACAACTGATCTAGTCCAACTCTCTGCCATGCAGGAATCTTCCCTAAGAAGATTGGCCAGCCAGCCTCTGTTTAAAAATCTCTAATGAAGGGGAGTCCACTGCCTTCTGAGACAGTCTGTTCCTGTTTTTCAGCAGCTCTTACCATTATGTTTTAAACTCTGTTCTGCAGTTTAAGTCCATGTTCAATCCTGCCCTCTGAAACAACAGAAAACAGAGGAAAGCAAGTTCCTCTTCTACATGACAGCCCAACAGGCTTTTAATTCCTTCACAGTACTTTTGGGGGACTAATGTAGCAGTGCTCTTTTGGCATTTGAAAAGGAGTTAAAATGGTGTGGGTAACTATCAGTACTCACCAACTAGATGCCTTTTTTGCTTCTGCCAACATACACTTGCAACATGGTGAAGAAAAGAAAATGCAATGGGCTGGAGAGACTGACCAGTAGCCCTCCAATGGCTTGGACCAATGGAAATGCCCAACATTGTTATTCCCTGATTATGGGCCTGTCTCCTCTAGAGCCCATTCTCACTATACGATTATAATGCAATATTACACTTTAATTGCCCTGGCAACATCCTTTGGAATCCTAGGTCTTGTAGCTTCCTGAGGCATTCGACATCTTTGGCTGAGAATTCCTCTCCCTTCCTAAACTTGGCAATTTTAGAATTCCATAGGAGGGAACCAAGGCAGTTAAAGTGGAATCATAGCACTATGATTATATAGTGTGAATGGGTCCCAGTAGCCACTACACAAAGGGATTGCTCCAGTGACAGGCTTGCTCCTTCTCTTCAACAAATGTATAAAAGGAGCTTAATAAGAAGCAATGACATGTCTGTCCAATTTATAACTCACATTTATATTGTGCTTTACTTCCAGTTAGTTTAAGGTGTGTACGTTGCTCTCCTCTTGATAACATTATCCTCAAAGCAACGACAACCCTGTAAGGTTGGTCACGCTTAGCAAGAGTGACTGCCCCAAGGTTACCCAGAGTGTTTCATGTCTGACTGATGGGCAGAACTTGGCTCTCCCAAATCTCAGCCTAACATTTCCTACTACATCATGCTGGCATTATTACTGATCAGAATTAGACTGCGCTTGCCCTACAACTCTTTTGTTGGTACTGAAGCACCAGAGGATGTGTGGGGTTATATAATCTCACTGAACTACAAAGCATCGTTGGCAGAATGTCTCTTTTAAGATAAATAGAACTTGCTGTTGTTTTCTTAATGCCATGAAACTATGCAATCTAATACTCCTATAGTAAAAGAAGATTAATTTTCTTTTGATTCACCTGTCAGTCATCTTTTCATTATAGCTACAGGACAGTAGGCCATAGGACAGGAATGGGGAACTGGTGGCTCTCTCCCCACTTGTGACCACTGAGGAAGATTGATGGGAGTTGCAAGTCCAGTGATGAGGAATGCCACGCCACCATAGGGCACCATTCTTTCTGTGGCTGTTCTAGCTGTCTTCAGGACCATTTCACACACTTTATAGGTGCCTTTTTGCCTTTCAGGTCCATGTTGGCAATGATGAGTTCCTTCATGTGCGAGTATTCCAAAGCCTCCCGCATGAGAACAAGCCGCTGACGCTCACTGGTTACCAAAGCAAGAAAGCAAAGCACGATGAGCTGGCCTACTTCTAGAGAGCTTTTAGTAGTTTTTTTCCCCCGCAGTATATATTTTTTTAAAAAAATCAATGCTTACTCTGCAAATGCTAATAAATAAGTAATGATTTCTGTTTCTCTAATTCTCCTTTTTACAACAAGTATGTTTTAAACTGATAGCTACTTGGCCTTATCTTGTACTGAAACTGTGACATACTGTATTCATAGACGATAATTAATTTGCCTGTGGTATATAAACATTGTGGGTTTTTCCAGCCCCAAATTCTCCAGAAAAAGAATCATAGAATCGTAGAATAAACAACATGTTGGCCTTTAAAAAAAACATGGCAGCATGATGCACTGAAAGGGTTACTCCATCATTCCTCTCTGGTTACTTGTACAAGAAACTTTGAAATGGTGTAAGTCTGAATGCTGTGAGATACAGAGTCAGACAAGGGCCTTTCTTTTTACACATGGTTAGTATTCTGGGGCTCGAAGAGTTCATTTGGACTTGGGAGAGGATGTTCCAAGGCAGTAACAAGGATTCAAGTCTCAAGATAATCCAGTTTCCCAGTAGATAAGGGCCCAACATCCTGTAGTTTGGGTTATAGAATAATAGAGTTGGAAGAGACCACAAAGGCCATCCAGTCCAACCCCTTGCTCCAGAAAGGCAGGAAAAAGGAAGATCTTTCGGTGTCCCCACATGGTTGGAGCTAACCCTAGGCCAGTCTTTCCTGCTTTGTGTCAGTGTCACTGCAGTTGCTCCGGCCTTTTGCATTGGACTTCCTTTTTCCTTCTTGTTACCTCATTTAAAAAATTAAAAAAACACCTTTTTCTGTACTCTGTGCTTTAACTTCTAAACTCCCAAAATCCCAGTGTGGTGGAATTCCTAGGCAGACTTGGCTTCCAATCACAATTATGGAAGGCTATGGGGGATGCAGGGGCATTAAAATGTACAAAAGGTGGAGTGTGTGTCTGAGGAGAGGGAGAGAGACAAGGAGTTTCCAGTTACAATCAGACAAGGATTGTGACGGGAGAGGGAGTTAAATTCAGTTAGTCCACAGAGGACTGGGATTCAGTTACGAGTAGACAGGTCCATTTGGTATTCCTATTGAGAGGAAAAGAGTAAGGCACAAGAGTATTTAAGTCTGCCAATTGTTTGATGTTAGTGTAACCACACAGAGCTTTATTTCTAAATGTTATACAATAAAAGTTACTGTTTATTTTACAGTGAATGTCTCTGTCTGAAGTGATTTCTGTACTATATAAACAAGGACTTATACCAGAATCGGAAGACACTTGGGACCCTAATCCCTTGCCCTTAAGGAATAGGGTTGGGGGGAGCAGGGCAAGTGTAAATGATAGATGGGTGTGTGTGTGTGTGTGTGTTGGATTAGACGATGTGGCTTGAAAGAAGGTTCCATTGCACCCAGTTTCTCTCCCCCTTCTTCTCTCCCATTTTCTCCCATAGGAGCACAAAGGAGGATTTAATATGACAGAGGCAACTTGGATGGGGGAGAGATGCTCTGGCTATGCTGATGATTCTCCTTCCACCCCAAACCTGCCTCCCTCCACATGGCAGGAGCACGGAAAGGACTTCAGAGGAACATAGGAGCCACCAGAACAGATATCTGAGGGACGCCCCTTCCATGTTGCTGTTTCAGTGCACAACCTCCACTAACTCAATACAGGCAAGGGACTAGGGGGGCAAACAGACCAGAAGACATGGAGGAAGTCTTTCCTTGCACCACTTCCAACCAGCCCAAAACAGACAAAGGGCCAGGTAGGCAAGCTGGGTGAATCCTAGAGCTGGAAGAGACCTCAGGGGCCATCCAGTTCAATACTCTTCTGCCATGCAGGAACTCACAATCAAAGCACCCCTGACAGATGGCCATCCAGCCTCTGTTTAAAAATTTCCAAAGAAGGAGTCTTCACCACACTTCGAGGCAGCGTCTTCCACTGTCAAATAGCTCTTACCGTCAGGAAATTCTTCCTAAGGTTTAGGTGGAATCTCTTTTCCTGTAGTTTGAATCCATTGTTCTGGGTCCTATTCTATGGAGCAGCAGAAAACAAGCTTGCTCCATTCTCAATATGAGATCCCTGCTTTGATTGAGAGTTCCTGCATGGCAGGGGGTTGGACTGGATGGCCCTTGTGCTCTCTTCCAACTCTGTGATTCCATGGATGGCCAAGAAGACAAACAAATGGCTTACAGAACAGATCAAGCCTGAACTCTCTCCGGATGTCAGGATGACTAAATATAGGTTGTACTTTGGACACACCATGAGAAGGAAAGACTCATCAGAAAAGGCAATGATGCTAGGAAAAGTGGAAGGCAGCAGAAGGAGAGGAAGACCATAAGGCAGATGTCTAGACTCAATCAGTGTCTAGCTTGGGAGAGTCAATCAAGGAGGACAAGGGACTTACATGGACCGAGCAGGGAGGTAGAAGATAGGGGGTCTTGAAAATGTCTTGTCTACAGGGCCACCATGAGTTGAAGTCAACTCAAGAACAGCTAACAAACACAACCTGCTTAGAAAGTTGGAAAGGAACACAACTGTCTGCCATACAAGAAGCCATCCTGAAAGATGGCTAACATCTGCGTAAAATCTTTAAGTGAAGGAGCATCCATTACCTTCTGAGACAATCCATTCCCATGTGGAGCAGTTCCTACGGCTAAGAAGTTCTTCCTGATGTTTGGGTAGAATTTTATTTTCTTGCATTTTGGATCAATTGGTTTGTGCTGTAGTCTCTAGGTCATTTGGTTCATCTTCTACCTGACATCTTTTAAAATATTTAAAGATCATATTACCTCAACCTTATCTTCTTTACATTAAACATACCCAACTCCTTAAGTTGATCCTGATAAGGCTTGGTTTCCACACCTTTGGACATCTTGTTCATGCTTCCCTGAACACATTACAGCTTGTCGATATCCTTCTTGAACTGTGGTGCCCAGAACTGGACGCAGTATTACAGGTGAGATCTGACCAAAGCTGAATAGAGTGGCACTATTACTTCCCTATACTCCTACTGATGCAGCCTAGAATTGCATAGGCTTTTTTTGCTGCCACACACTCTGTTGACTCCTGTTAAGCTTGTAATCTGTGAAGACCTTCTATACAAGGATGTGTTTTGTATCACACGCCAACAGTTGTAACATTCCAATATATCCTGACCTCCATGAAAACTCAGAAATGTCCAGCCTAAATGTAATAATCTTTCTTCCAAGGAGAGTTCAGGGTTTATCTGCTCAAGGACAATTTTGTTAGCCATCTTCTCCAGCACCACATCTCAAACGAGCCGATTTTCTTTTTGTCTCCTTTTTTCACTGTCCAGCTGTCAACATCCATCCATCCATCCATCTACCCATAGTGATACCATGGTTTGGCGGATTCCAACTTTAGTGCTCAAATGTATATCTTTACACTTTAGGATTTTCTCTAGCTCTTTCATTCCCATTCCTAATCTTCTTCTTCTTATCTCTTGACCACAATCTCCATTCTGATCAATGTTTGATTGAAGGTACAAGAAATCTTGAACTATTTTGATTTCCTCATTGTCTAGGTTGCATTTATGTAGGTCCTCCGTCGTCATTATTTTTGTTTTCTTTATGTTCAGCAGTATGCCTGCCTTTGTACTTTCTTTCTTGACCTTCCTTAGCAATTGTTCCAAGTCCATGATGTTTTCTGCTAGTATCTTAGATTGCTGATGTTCCTTCCTCCTATCTTCCCTCCTCCTTCTAATTCTAACCCTGCTCTTTGTATGATGTTATTTGCATACAAGGTGAACTTGCCTTGCCTTGCCCCCCTTTGCCAATTTTATCCTTACTTTTGGGAAAGGAAAGAGTTTACTGTTGTGAAATAATAACTATAATGATAGATAACTCCATGGAGCTTGGAGTTTTAATGGTAACCAAGTACTTTTTAAAAAGTAGATCTCCAATCTCTGTTGTAAATGCAAATTCCTCTGAGACAGCTCTATTTATTTTTTTGCAGAAACAACAATAATAAGTTTTGTGCTACTTATTTCATTGCAACCTATCTCTTTATAGAATACTCTTTATTTTTATCACATGCCTGTCAGGAATCACGCATCTTGTTTTCTACAGGGCACAAATACGGACACAGAGGAATTAGGAAATCACAGAACAGTTTGGTCAGCTTTATTTAGGAATTCCAGCTGAATAACAGAAATAATTTCACAAAACGACCCAACCCAGTACTTTAAGTCACACAGCAATCTGACTCATAGGTTATAATTGCACAACAGCTATCTTTTAAGTCAAAGGTAAATGTTTGCACAGACAAGGAAACCTTGCTAAATAGAACTTCTGACTCCAACTACTAATTCCTAAATTCAAGTCTCCTGGATTATTATCAGGTAGATAGTTTTAATAGTCAAATTGGCAACCGAATAATTTTATATTGTGCAAACATAGGTTGATAAAAAAAGTGGTCTGTGGTCCACAGGGAGGGAGGGAATAATTTTTACTGAGAAAAATAAAACAGAGGAAAAGATTTGCACACTATGAAGATCTTGATCCATTTCCCTCTTCAGCCACCATTTAACACAGTTTGGGGATCAAACCTAATATTAATCCCCACTCATGTAGACCAACTAAAGTCAATGGTGACTAAAAGGACCCGTTCATTCAAAGGGATCTGCTGTAGTTGGAAGGGGCTGAGATTGGATTTAGCCCCTGGAGGCCAAAGAGATGTATATGCAAGTTGGCTTTGCATCTGGTTTTCTCTTCTGCTAAAAGAAATGGCCGTGGAAATTTAAAGTCAGCATTGAGCAATGTGGCCAGACATGCTGCCTCATCTCTGCCCAAAAGCAAAGGTCAGTCATGTGCTTTTCACTCTTGGATCAGGGTTCCACACCCCTTTTTTGAGGCAATTGGCATAAAATAGTGGATTCTGTTGGGTCTACCATTTTATCTTTTTCATATACATAAATATTAGTTTGTATTACACCCTCCCACACTGGGTCAGTCCATTGAGACATAATTCTGCCCTTATTCTTTTCTTTTCCTTCTCAAAGAATGACTACTAATCTAATCTACATAAATGTCACATGATTGAGTGAGTATATATGGAAGACTAATCTCTGATAGATAGCACATTTGCTTCTCACTTAACTGCTCCAACTTTCCAGATTGCTCAGACTTTAGTTGTCATCATGATGCCCGGAGGCTTAACTGATGCCAAAGCTGTTACTCCAGATATTCAAAAGCTGGCTGACCAGGTGAGTGAAAGAGCATATTAAAATAACATATTAGAATGTGTCAAAATTTTATTTAAACTAAGCTGTATTTTATAAGAATCAAGAAGAAAAGTTTGTTTTAACCCAGTCACAGTGAGTGGGAAGGATGTACTGTACTCCTAGTGGGTGCTTCCTCTGGATGGATGGACTCAAATCTAGTCCTAAAGACGTGTAGACCCTTTAAACCTTAATGGATCAAATTCCTAGCATGGGTGGTGCTTCTGGGTCCATCTTTGGCACTAGAGCCTTTTGTGGTAAAGAACGTTTTTTTATCAGCTTAGGCGCCACACATGGAAAGGAACAGCCAGGCTTCATAGATTCATGCCTTGCTAACCTTCCTGCATTGAAATATGGCCTGGAAACTTCTGTTGATAGCAAACATGGTTATTGACTGGAACTGCCTGGTGCCACGGTCTTATCATTCCACCAGCATCATCTCACCTTCATTGGACTCTTTCACATGGGAGGTATTTCTCTTTATTGCGAATAGAGCCAATTCGAATTCATGTGAATTCACTAGTTTAGCGAATTCACGTGAATTCCTATTGCGTTCAGAATGACTTCCCATTACCCGAAAATGACCCCTCACTGCCCGAAATTGAGTGACATGCTTTAATTTGCAATAACGTAAAATCCATGATTGCATTTGGAATGACTTCCCTTTTGCCCGAAATTGCGTGAGATACTTTAATTCGCAATAACGTGAAACCCCCATGATTGCGTTTAGATTGCCATTGGATAATACTTCCAATTTCCGACGTCTGAAAAGGTCCACTGTCTCTCACTTTGTCTCTCACATTGTCTGGGCCCAGCTAGAAGGCTCTTTGTGGCTTGAGGCCACATTATTCCTACTTGGTTCATGAGATCCTCCTTTGAGACCCTATATATCAGGGGCTGAGGGGCCATGGGCATGTCCTCCCACTCAAGAATCCTCCCTAGAGAGGCCTGCCTAGCATTGATTTTGCAATCTTTTCCGCACAAGACAATTCACAAAGGCCTTTGAGCCTCTGTGTAATATTATTGCTATGTTTAGTTTTCTTATAATGAAATATTTTGAATTTTTTTTTAGATCTTCCATGCTTTTAAATTCTATTAAATAATGCTATTTTCAACTGATTTCTGCATTTATTTAATTGTGTTATTATGCTACCTCTGCATATGTTTAATGTGTTATTTTGGATTTCTGTGTTTTTATTGTGCATCATTCTGAGAACTATTTACTGTGAGACAACTCAACGATATTAAGATAAAACAAACCCTGAAAAATGACTGCAGTTTGCCTGGCCATTTGTTAATGTCTTTGATGTTGCTTTAGCATTAATTCCAGCAAGGAGTCCAGCAAGTTTATCACACGGACTTTTAACCTGACTGCACCCGAATGGGATGCAGCCGGGATGCGGGATGCAGGCAGGAATTATCACATTTAATTAACATTTAATTTTGCTGACCAAGTACAGCCCAGCTAGCTCCTGAGTCCCAGATTTTGCTTTTCAAAGTTGGAAAGCTTCTGACTTTGAAAAGCAGCTTGCTGAACCTGGGACCTGGGATGCAGCCGGACTGTACTCGGCCAGCAAAATTAAATGTGAATTAATTGTGATAATTCCCACCTGCATCCTGCATCCCGGCTGCATTCCATTAAGGTACAGTTGGGTTAAAAGTCCTTGCGAAAAACTCCTAAAATCAAATTTAGATAGAGGAACCAGTGGTGAGGCACTGCACTATTATATCCCATGGTGCAGGAAAAGGGAATGCAATATCTCCCATGCTTTTTCTCTCTCTTGCCTTTCTGATCCTTCACATGCAGAATGAGTTCAGAAAAAGAACATATTTACTGATAATCTCAAAATTTCTATTTTAAATTTTTTTTCTTTGACGGGAACGTCAAAAAAGGCAAAGTGCCAGATGGAAGGAAGAGGGCTAAAGTTCTTGCTTTCCTCATACACAGTGCAGTGGAAAACAAGCAGATCCTCGAGGCTGTTTTTGTGGCCCTGGACCTCTCCAGACCCTCAAGTGGCCCTTTTTCTGTTAAAGGCTGGGAATGGCAATGAAGGGACAGACATATTGGAGTTTATCACATGGGAGGAATTTCTCTCAATTGCGAATGGAGCCAATTCACAATTACGTGAATTTGCTAGTTTAGAGAATTTACGTGAAATCTGATTGCGTTCGGAATGCATTCAGAATGACTTCCCATTGCCTGAAAATGACCCCCCCATTGCCCGAAATTGTGTGAGATACTCTAATACACAATTACGTGAAACCCCATGATTGCGTTCGGAATGACTTCCCATTGCCCGAAATTGCGTGAGATACACTCATTCGCAATAACGTGAAACCCCACGATTTGCGTTCGGATTGCCATTGCATTATACCCCCAAATTCTGTCGTATGATAAACTCCATTGTCTCTCCTGGAAGCTTTCAGGAGGGGGTGCTCGTCATTTAAATAGGTTGCAGCCCCCACCACTTTGTCTGACATTTTTTGAAAGATAAGATTTCTTTTTCAAAAAATGTCAGACAAAGTGGTGGGGGCTGCAACCTATTTAAATGACGAGCACCCCCTCCTGAAAGCTTCCAGGAGAGACAATGGAGTTTATCATATGACAGAATTTGGGGGTATAATGCAATGGCAATCCGAATGCAAAACAAGACTGTGGTTTTTAGTGTTGTTTTTAAAATAACATTTTGGGCTCTCAGTCAGAAAACTGAACCTCAGACCCACCCTGATAGACCCTTTGACCATATAGTAACCTGGTCCTTTTGAAATAATATTTCTTCTTCAAATTAACTTCCATCTGAAAATTACATTGTATTTCAAAGGAAATTAACTCTAAGAAACTCTCCTGAAGCTTTGAACAACTAGTGGTACAGATGGTCAGGGTCCGGGAAAAAACAGTTTCACTTTCAACCCCTTACCTCTGGGTAGAAATTATATTGAGACAGTACTTTTTGCATGTGTGTTCTAACTCAATAATGTCCTCTGGGTTTTAGTGAAATGAAATTTCTTACACCTACATAAAGAGGACGGTATCCCATCTTTTCCTTATGCTTTTCAGTTGTTTTCTGTACAAGAAGTAAAATGTTAAACTATCTTTTGTTAATTTCAGATGAAACCTGAAATAGAGCAGAAGGAAAACAAGAGTTATCCTATTTTCAGTGCCATAGAGTACAAAACACAGGTAGTTGCTGGAACTAACTACTTCATTAAGGTAAGTGCTGCCAATGAGAAATAGAGGACTGTCTGATAAACTCCTAAGAGTGCATGCGCACTGCAGAAATAAATTGGGCTGACACCACTTCAACTGCCCTGGCTCCATGCTATGGAGTTCTGGGAACTGGAGTTTATTGTGGCTGCTGTTGGGCCACAGCAAACTCTGATTCCCAAAATTCCTTAGCATGGAGCCAGGGCAGTTGAAGTGGTGTCAGCCCAAGTTATTTCTGCAATGCGGACACAGCCTCAGTTAACTATGGGTGGGAAGCAAAGTGTGGGGAGAATGTACTCATGGATATGGATGTGCACCTACCCAACATTTTCCCACTCAGCAGTGTAGCCTTCAGTGCTGGTTTTCATTTGAAAGACCAAGACAGAAAGTGTTCACATGTCTTGCCCATCCCTTTCAGCCTAGCCCAAAGACAGTTAGTGCAAATGGTACTGAAGCTCTGTTAACCTCTCGGCCTTTCCTCAGCTCAACCGTCTGGTCTGACTGGTGGCACTTCAAGCCACACAGTAAAATATGCTAAAACAAGCCAGATTCTATCTTGGAATTACTAATCACCATGTACCTTGGCCACTGAAAACCAGAGCAAGTGAAATGGCCTCACACTGCTTTTAAAAGATGCCAGCTCTGACTTTAAAGACAGACAACTACCAGTATTTGTCCTCTAGTAGTTCTCCAAACTGGGCCACTTCATGGAGGTTACCTGCTGAAGGCACCTTCTTCCCCAAAAGAAATTACTTTCTGCCCACATGGTGGAGTGGTTTGCATGTTAGAGAAAGACTCTGGAGACCAGGGTTCATGAAACGCACTGGGTGACATTGGGCAAGTCACATGCTCCTCAGGGGAAGGCAAAGGCAAACCAGCTCTGAACAAATCTGGCCAAGAAAATCCCTTGCCTTAGGGTCACCATAAGTCAGACCTGACTTGAAGGCACACAACACACACACATACATGTGATTTGACCAAGAGTCTGTACAGTAAATGAGAGGTAAAACAGTAACCCAGAAATGTATGCTTCCTGTTTAATATAAGTCTAGTTCAGTTTTTTGCTGTGCCGTAACTTTTGCAATCCTTCCTTGAGTTAGAATGCATTGTGCAAAGCAAGGATTCTTGAATTTAATGACCCTTGATTGTAAAATGTGATTAACATAAAAAAAGAAAGCTTTCAGAGTGCCAGTCATTCTCTTTCCCCTGCAGGTTGATGTTGGACAGGGAGAATTTATGCACTTGCGTATCTTCGAGCCTCTTCCTCAATCCAGTGAAGGGCCATCCCTGAGTAGTTACCAGACAGGGAAGACAGCAAGTGATCCACTTAACTACTTCTAAGAAGACCTTTCTACTGCCTTGTTCTTTTGCCACGAATGAGCTGGCTGCAGATTGACAAAGAAAGAAAATCAGCAAACAACTATAAATAATTTGGGAAGTTTGTGATTGTAGTTCTGCACTCAACAGCATCTACATTAAAAGGGGAAATATGTATGTTAAAGGATATGTTAAATGCCTGCAACTGAATAAAGCTTGAAAATGCCATCTGTTATTTTACTCCCCTTCACTTCAATTTTGAGCATGGGAGCCAAGAGAGCAAAATATGAATTTCATATTGCATGAATTTTTGAGAACTAATTTTCTCATTCATGTCTCATCCAACTCACCAAAAACCCTTCTCTTGGTTTCCTTTCCTCATCCTTACAATCTCATTTAAAAAAACAACTCCCACCATTAGTTTACTGATTTCTCTATGGACCAAAGCAACAGAAACCCAGAGTTAAGCTATGAACTCAGGAGTTTATCACACAAAGGGAATTGGAAGTATAATCCAATGGCAATCTGAATGCAATCATGGGATTTCACTGATCACACACATTTTCGGGCAAAGGGAAGTCCTTCCGAACACAATCATGCAATTTCGGGCACTGGGAGGCAATTTCGGTTCTAAACGCAATGCAATGTCAATACGCAATCTAGCGAATTTACTCAATTCCAAACTGGCCTCACTTCCATTTCTTTTGAAATTGAGAGAAATTCCTCCCGTGTGATAAACTCCTCAGTCTCCTGGGACAAATGGGGATCCTGCGGTATCCAGAGTAGAAGACCACCTGTGTGAATGATTTGTGTATTGTAAACCTTGCAATTCCCCAGACCTGAGGAACCAGCAAAAAGGAGGTTGCTATTTTGCAAGAATCCAAGAATACTTCGCTTCAGATAAAGAACCACAGTGGAAAAGTAAATTCTGTTTTCTCTTTAAATACAGTTGCTCATTTAATTAATCTATAAATTCATAACTTAATTCTTGAATAGTGTTGACACTGAAATTCTAACTAAACCCAATACGTTGTTTCTATTGCTGCGCAAAACTGGAAAGTACTAGAAGGCTCCAGCCATGTTCTCAATGTTCTCAATTATCCTCCCAATAACTCAATTATCTAGAGACATCCCTTTCCTTCTGACAAAGTAGGTTAAAGCAACAGATGTTGAATCTGGCATGGAAATGAAAACTGATTGAGCAATTAGCAACAGGGATGGCCACCAGCGCTGGCTTGGGGACTGAATTAATAATGTAAGAGAGTCATTGTATTGTATTAGTTCATACACCTATGTGCATTTACCTAAAGGACTAGAAGGAAAGTTAATTAAAGTGAATTAATTAACAAAGCACAGAATTGCTGTTACCATGACAGGAAGCAGAATCAAGACTGGAAAACAGGGGTGAAACAAAAAAAAAAAAAAAAAAAAAAAAAAAAAAAAAAAAAAAAAGAAATTAATCAGAGATTTTATTTAACTTCGAAATGTAAAATTAAAGAATCTACAGCAAGTATAGAATGAGGAAGACTTGACTTGGTACATGTCAAAAGGATTTCAGTCTCTTGACTGATCATGAGCTTAACATTAGGCCACTTTACAGTGCAGCTGCTACAAAAGCTAATACAGTTTTAGGTCATGTAAATAGAAGCATGGAGGAAAAACAGACATAGGAAATGCTCCTGTTTGGTGCTCAGGTCCTTGGTGTGTTTCTCTTTAAAACAAACACCCAGCATTTTCTTTTCCATGGGCTATCTAGAGCAGGGCTGAGAAAAAAACTATTATATTCCTACTAATAAAATGGGTTCATTTTATTTCATGTTAGCTTGCAGCAAAAGGCTCTTTTTTTTACCCTCCAAGGGGCTCATTTAGCTAATTTTAAATCTTTCTACTCCAAACACAGTACCTTTATACAACAATTTGTTATTACAGTCCATAACCCAAGTTCAAATTAACAACGTGTAATTTAAAGCACAAGGAGCAATTGGGTCAGATCACACAGGAAGAACACATTTCAAACATTTTGCCCTGATACAGAAGTTAACCGTTTTCTAATCCTGACTGCCTCAGCCAAAAACCTGGCAACAACCAAGATCGCACCAGAATTATAATAAGAATTTGACATAAAATTGGGCCTACTGTCTTGGTAGATTTGCCAATAATGGATTAGTCATATGTTGTCAAACCTGCTTGTAGAATCCATAGAACAAAAGAACGTGCTCCACAGATTCTACTACTTGGTTATTTCAGTGAGAGGGACACCAGCAAATCTAACACAGAGCCTTTCAGAGGGAGAAACGTTAAATCTGGCCTTTGTCAAAAGTTGATAATAATTAACAATAGTCAAATGCTTTAAATGCATACCTAGGTTAAAAAAGGCCAGACAGACTCTTTACTCAGTGAGTTTGGTGAGCAGGATGAGTACGAATGAGTCCAAAGGTCACAGAAAGCAAGATCCCACAGTCATTGTTTTACTGATTTGAGAGCAGTGTCCAAGCCCAGACATCAAAGGAGACAATAGAGTTTATCATACGAAGGAATTTGGGGGTATAATGCAATGGCAATCTGAATGCAATCATGGGGTTCCACGTAATTGCGTATGAGTGTATCTCACGCAATTTCGGGCAAAAGGAAAGTCATTCTGAAGGCAATCATAGGTTTTATGTTAATGCGTATAAGAGTATCTCACGCTATTTCGGGCAATGGGAAGTCATTCCGAACGCAATCATGGGTTTTACGTTATTGCTAATTAAAGCATCTCATGCAATTTTGGGCAATGGGGGAGGTCATTTTCGGGAAATGGGAAGTCATTCTGAATGCATTCCGAACGCAATTAGATTTCACATAAATTCGCTAAACTAGCCTCCTTTGGTATAAAAATAACACAAAATGGCAGGCTGACAAGCTTGTGATTTCTGACAGGCAGCAGATCTGTGCATACTCCAGGATATTGTGTGATGCAATATCAGCCCTAAGTATTGAAAAATGTCTAGCCCTGTGCCAGACCATGACCATTTAATTTCCATCTGCACTGGGAAAAGTTCTTTTAAAAACCTGTAACTTTAGGTTTCACAAAATTAATTTTTAGAACATCTTCTACACAATAGTTCAAGAACTTTTCCTTAGTGGATAGTTTAGCCCAGGTCTAGACCATGAGAGCATAATTTAATTTGGGCCATAGAGTACAGTGGAAATTTTCCTGTCTTCACATTTGTGTAAAATGACTATTTGGGATCAAGCCACCTTCAAGGTAATTTACAAATAGGTTTTAAAAAGTTGGTGCAAGAATGCAGACTTGTCTGGCCCCTCTGGTTGTAGATATTTGTAATGTACAAGGTACCTCCGCTCCCAGGGACATGCGCTTTCAGTATATTCAACAAGTAGAAAAAACAAACGGTGTTGTCAGGACTAAGGAATTTCTCCCAGTTACACCAGTATACTTAGAGTTCAAATAATCAACCCATTACACAAAAGCCTTCCTGCTATTTGTCAGCAATTCAAAACATATTAGATTCCCAGGTTTGGCCCCTCCTTATTTTCCCTCTGTGCCACGCAGCTACAGATTCCCACAAGAACAACCTTGGCGACTGGTAACTCATACTTTCTCCCCTCAGATCTGCTCATTATTCCAGGTGAATCTGATACACAATTTTTACTGGGTTCACCAATAAGATATCATAACTATTGTCTTGCATTTATACACATATGTTCAAAGACAGCAATGAAGCATGGCAGGACTATGATCCTGACATTCTGGCCCTCTAAACTATGGAGTTTATCAGATGGGAGGATTTTCTCTTTATTTCAAATGGAGCCAATTCGAATTCACGTGAATTCGCTAGTTTAGCAAATTTACGTGAATTCCAATTGCGTTCGGAATGCATTCAGAATGACTTCCCATTACCCGAAAATGACTGACCATTGCCCGAAATTGCGTGAGATGCTTTAATACGCAATAACATAAAACCCATGATTGTGTTCGGATTGCCATTAGATTATACTTCCAATTTCCGTCGTTTGATAAACTCCTATATCTACTCCATCTTTCAACAACAATACAGTCAATACTTATATTAAGTATGACTACAATCAGGATACCATATGTGGAACCTTTTTAGCAACTTGTGGTTTTGAACTGAAGTTAGCCAGTACATGACAATTGTCTACCCAACTTCCTTCATCTTTCCTTTCCTTTGCTAGCAGCTGAATATGAGTCAACAGTGTGATGTGGCAGCTAAAAACATCGTAGAATCATAAAGTTGGAAGAAACCACAAGGGCCTTCCAGTCCAACCCTCTGCCATGCAGGAACTCAAAGCAGATGGCCAGCCAGCCCCTGTTTAAAGACCTCCAAGGAAGGAGACTCCACCACACACATCAATGCAATTCTAAGCTGCATCAATAGAAGTAGTGTCTAGATCAAGGGAAGTAATAGTGCCACTCTATTCTGCTTTGGCCTGGCCTCACCTAGAGTACTGTGTCCAGTTCTAGGCACCACAGTTCAAAAAAGATGTTGACAAGAAGGAGTGTGTTCAAAGGAGGGCAAACAAAATGGTGAAGGGTCTGGAAACCATAAAGCCCTCTGAGGGGAGACTTAAGGAGCTGGGTATATTTAGCCTGGAGAAGAGACAGTTAAGAGGTGATATGAGAGCTTGTTAAAATATCTGAAGGGATGTCATCCTGAAGTCCAGGGAGCAAGCTTGTGGAGTCTCCTTCTTTGGAAGTCTTTAAACATAGGCTGGATGGCCATTTCTCAGGGTGCCTTGATTGTGACTTCTTGCATGGCAGGAAGTTGGACTGGATGGCTCTTGTGGTGTCTTCTAGCTCTATGATTCTACGTTTTCTGCTGTTCCAGAGAATAGGACATGGAGAGATGGATGCAAACCACAGGAAAAGCAATTCCACTTCAACATTTGAAAGAATGTCCTGACAGCAAGAGCTGTGCAACAGTGAAAGACTTTCCCTCGGAGGGTAGTAGAGTCTCCTTTTTTAGAGGTTTTGAAACAGGCTGGGTGGCCATCTGTCAGGGATGCTTTGATTGTGAGGTCCTGCACGGCAAGGGGTTGGACTGGATGGCCCTTGAAGTGTCCTCCAACTCTAAGATTCTATGATTATAAAAGTTTTTAATGTGCCCTGGCCCAAACTTGTAGCCATTGGAGGGAACCTATGAGGAGGAGACATGTGATTATTTAGTGAGATTTAAAACAATCTGAACTGCACTGTTCTGGATTTAAAACCAAAGGAGTAAGACAGCTGGAAGGCAAACGTTCCAGTAGGCTATTACAATAGCCCAGGCATGAAATAACCAAGGTCTGGACAAGCAAATGGGCTGTCTTAAGGTCAAGCACCTACAGATGCTACTGATGTTCAAAAGATGGAAATGGCATGCCATTGCAGTTTCCCCGACCAAGGAGCGTAGTCATGGCTTGAGTTTAAAACTTACCTTTTTAGTTCAGAGCTGTGCTGTTTCATTTGCTGAGCTGTTCTCCACATCAGTCATTGTGTGTGTGTGTGCACCTTTTCATGGCCCTTTGGGTATGGGCTGAAGCTCTCTTTGCTTCCACTCGCTTCTTTTATCAGAATATGTAAAATTAAGATGGCATCCAGGAGTCATGGTTGTGCTTGAGATCTCAGAGTCCTTTCTTGGACAAATGTATTTGGTGAAACTTTTTACTGTTATCTCTTTAAAGCTATTTTTAAAAATTGTTTCCCCAGTGCTTTACATCACCTGCTTTCTGCTACTACAAGTGCCCCTCTGTTTTGCCCCTATTAGAAGTTTTTAATACTTTCTTTAAATCCATGTTTCTTGCTGGTTCACAGGCACACCACTCAATGGCTAACTGAACTTTTCCAATACCTTGGTCATTTTTTTCCACCCTCCCTGATCTGTGTACTTGTGGTCTTGGAGGAGACTTCAGAAATCATTCTGTCTCATTTACAATTTCTTTTTCACAGACAGAAAACAAGATGCCTCTCTGTCTCCATCTGTGTCCTGCAGCTTACACTTTTTCTTGGGAGTTTATCACACGAAGGGAATTGGAAGTATAATTCAATTGCAATCTGAATGCAATCATGGGGTTTCGCGTGATTGCATGAAAGTTGATCACACATATTTTCAGGCAAAGGAAAGTCCTTCCGAACGCAATCATGGGGTTTCGCGTGATTGCGTGAGAAACTATCAACTGCAATTTTGGGCAGTTCTGAATGCAATGCAGTGTCAATACGCAATCATGTGAATTCGCTGAACTAGCAAATTTACTCAATTCCAAACTGGTCTCACTTCCATTTCTTTCGAAATTGAGAGAAATTCCTCCCATGTGATAAACTCCTTGGTGAAATTGGTAGCCATTTGAACTCCTATTTTCAAATCTATTTTGCCTATTTTATATGTTATTTTAAATTGTGATATTTAAGAGGAAGGAAGAGAGTCAGAAAGGCTCAACTGGTTGGCAAAGCAGGAAAATTAAAACTGAGGAGAGAGAGAGAGAGAGGAGTCAACGGATGAAATGGACATAGACCTTTGGCACTTCTGCTCTGAATTGCTCCTTCCGCCAGCCAGAGAATGAACGAAACCACCACCTTCACAAGGCTACTTTTCTTCCCAGGATCCACACACATTTACAGTTTTGCCAACTGAGCAAACAGCAGCTATGTGAGGATAGAGGAGGTGTGACAAAATCTTTTACGCAGGTTGGTCCCACAGGGAATCCTGCTACTCACCTGTCCAATTATTTCCAGGGTTACTGAGTGTCTGGGTGACTGCTATAAATGTGGATTTGTGGTTCTGTTGTTGTGTGGGATTTTTAGCTTGGTATATGTTGTCTGACTCCAGTTCAGGATTGACAGATAGCCGGAGACAGGTTTAAACAACAGAAATAGATTAGGCACAGCATAAGAACACAATGAATGCTAGTGTGTGTGTGTGTGTGTGTGTGTGTGTGTGTGTGTGGCGTGTACATTCAATTTGTTTCTGACTTATGGAGAGCCTAAGGCAAAGTCCCAGGGAGGGCTTTGTGTCTCCCTGCATAGCAGAAGGGGGTTGAACTGGATGGCCCTTGGAGTCTCTTCCAACTCCAGGAGTCTATGATTCACATAAGAGTTATTCAGTGACATATTGGCAAAGAGTCCCCTCCCCGAGCCCAGTGTTTTCCTGTAACAGTTGTACGTTCAGTTATTCAGAAAACAGCAAAGAAGTTGGAGCAAATGTCTCCTCCCAGGATGTCCAGCTCTCCAGTCCCCATCTCATTCTAGCATCTCCATCATCTAGCCTAACCTGGTGTGAGGTGTAATCTGGCGGATGCTTCCTTGGGGGTTAATTGAAAGGATTAAGTTGCAAAGCTGCCTCTGGCTGGCCTACTTTGCTGATGGAGAGATTAAAAAAAATATTCCTACTTCATTGGATCTTGCGCATGGGCACTTAGAAGTAAGGCAAACTTTGGTCCAGCTTGTATCAATTCAGGCACAGACAATAACACTCTCTCTCTTCCACAGAACTACAAGCAAATATTTTAAAATCCTTCAGAGAAAGGACTAGTATGCCAAGGAAAAGGGTTCAAGCCCCCCAACATAGTTTTTTATGCAGAGAATTACAGTCGTCATTCAACATTCACAGCTTTGACACTCGAGGTTTCAATTATTCACAAGGTCAAGACTGCCACTCCTCCTCCTCTTCCTCCTCCTCCTGGGCTTTTCTCTATCGGAGGAAAAAAAGTCTAGGAGAGAGGGAGCAGCCAGAAAAGGTGCACGTGCCAATGCTGCCCCTTTCCAGGACTAAGAGCTACCTTTCCCCAGGCAGCTCTCCATCCTGGAAAGGGGCATAGGGGGCCAATCCTCCACCCCTTGCCAGGATGGAGAATTGCCTGGGGAAAGGCAGCTATTCACCTGAGAAGGAGAAAGGGAACTAGTTAAAGGGATGGTAGGGCAGGGGAAGGAGTGCACACTCTCCTGCTCCTCTTCCCCCACCCACTTGTCCCTTTAGCTGGCTTTCGGGGAGGGTATTCAAGGTTTTCCACATTCGCGGGCGTCTTGCACCCCTAGCCCTCGCGAATGTGGAGGGACGACGGTATCCGTATTTTGTGTGGAGGAGTACTCTGTCTGCTGGGACTTTCTACTGTGGTGCAGCCGAGGTAGAGATTTACCACTTCAGTTGGCAAATACAAACACGATTATCATATGCATCAACAAAATGCATCTGCTGATTTCTGTCTTTGGTAATTTTAGAATTCAAACGATGTAAGTTCAAATAAAAACTTCCATTATCGTAACAGCAATGGTCCTCAAGATACAGATGAATGAAGTTTGCTAAAACATTTCTACCACTGTTCATGTACTGTTGCCATTAAAATATAAAGAGTAAAATCAACTTGCATTTTTTACACTAAATTGCTTCTGTCTTTGCATTTCTGCTAAAATTAATGCTACATAGCTATAATTCTGGAGGTTTCCTGGAGATTAAAACCTTTAAGTTTATTCTGTGCGTTCTCTTGTCTGACTGCATAGATCATGAAAAACTATGGATTACACTTAAGAGAGCTAGATGTGCCAATACATTTCACTGTCCTAATGTGCAATCTATACTCAGGATAAGACACTACAGTTAGAAAAGAATATGGAAAAACAGAGTGGTTCCCAATTAGAAAGGGAGTTAGACAAGGATGCATCTTATCATCCTATTTGTCCAACTTATGTGCAGAAGACATCAAACAAAAGGCAGGCTTAGATTTGGAGGACTGAAGAGTGGAGGAAGGAATATCAACAACCTAAAATTTGCAGATGTCAGCAAAATAATAGCAGAAAATAACAAAGACTTGAAACAACTACTAAGGAAAGTCAAAGAGAAAGTGCAAAGGCAGGTTTAACATTGAACACCGAGAAAACTAAAATAATGAATTCATCAATTCAGTATAGATAAAGAGGAAATTCAAATAGTCAAAAACTTCCTATATCTTGGATCAGTCATTGACCAGAAGAGAAACTGCAGTAAGAAATCAGGAGATTAGCACTGGGAAGGGCAGCTATGAAAGAACTAGACAAGATTCTAAAGTGCAAAGATATACAACTGAACACTAAAGTGAGGATTGTTCATGCCATTGTATTTCATAGAATCATAGAGTTAGAAGATACCACAAAGGCCGTGCAGGGATTCCCAATCAAAGCATCCCCTGAGACAGATGGCCATCCAGCCTCTGCTTAAAGACCTCTAAGGAAGGAGACTCCACTACACTCCGAGGGAGTGTGTTCCACTGTTGAACAGCCCTTACTGTCAGGAAGTAAGGATTTACATCGCTATGTATGAGTAGAATAGCATGAAGAAGCATAACAGAAAGAAACTCAACCTATTTGAGATTTGGTGCTGGAGAAGAGTTCTGCAGGTACCTTAAAAGAAAAATAAATGGGAATAAGAGCAAATAGGATTTGAACTTTCCCCAGAAGCCAAGATGAGTAAATTGAAGTTGTTGTCCTTTGGTCACTTCATGAGAAGACACGTGACTCACTAGAAAAGATGAAAATGCTTGGAAAGAACGGTAGAATGAGAGGAAGACTCCACACACCAAATGGCTAGACTCAGTCCAAGAGGACATGGTCCTAAGTCTGCAGGGACTGAGCAGGTCCGTTGTTCACAGGGCCGCCAGAGGTTGAAGTTGAGTTGAGGGCAGTTAACAACAACAACAACAACAAAGATACAGCATGTCTCACAGTTGTCCTACTTCTCTCTGTCAGCTTTCTCCAAATGCTTGCCTCTTGCATTTGGTAATTTTCTCCATGTTTATGATGCCAGGCTTACATATGTTGTAATCCTTCTATGCCTGCTAATGATTTGACGGGACAACTGGTCAAGATATTGTTGAGAAAGGCGATGAAACTACTCTCATATTGGTAACACTCTGCAACATACAGCAAGTACGTATATGAGCTCAATTGGAAAAGCCAACCAACATCTGATCTCCCTTGTAGCGTTGTGTAGCTCATTAATTTGTCCTCCTGGGATGAGAGGTGTGCTTTGCGGCAGTCCAGGGGCAAGGGAGTTGGAAGGAGGCTCTTGTTAGAAAGAACAATTAACAGGAAACTCAGTCTCTGGCAAGAGAAGCTGGCACTCTGGAGCTTGGTCCAAGGATCTTGCCTTTTTGCTCTTTTTAAGGATGGTTTCCTTTGTGGTCCTTATTTATCCCTTGCTATATATATTGCTTCTGTATCATGTTGGTAAGTGGCTTCGCTAATCATGACTTCGCTAATCAAAATTGGTAAGAGGATTTTTATTTTTATTTTTTTGAAGGACACTAGTCAAAAATATGAGAGCCTTTTGGCTGAAGAGAGGGGTATACATACTCTAAATAGATACATTTTCTTGACTTCTCTAATCAAAATTAGTAAGAGGATTTTTTTAAGGACACTAGTCAAAAATATGAGAGCCTTTTGTCTGAAGAGAGGGTATAAATATTCCAAATAAATATAAAAAAATATTCACTAACATTTTAGATGCTGATTTTATTTCCTTTTAAAATGACTTCAGTTCACTGTTGTAGTCTTGCCTATGTTCTGTGGTAAAATGAATATATTTCTCGGATTAATTAATGGAGATTTTTAAAACTCTATGATGGCATAGGACAAGACATTTTTTTGTAATTCAAGCAAGTTACTTGGAGCCCCCAACATTTGAATTTTGTGAAAGATGGGAAGGATTAGTCCTGAAAGAGGACACTATTAATTCCCAATATTATTTTGACTTCCGCAGTCATAGTGGACCAGCACCATCAGACAGCTCACTCGACCCCACCTGCATTCCTCAGGTTTCCCTTGTTGGGAAGGCAAATTCAGTCTGAATACTGAGTATCATTAAGATGGCAAGCAGACAACCCTAGTACACTGTTTACAATAAGAGTAAAAAATATAGTAATAATAACAAGTCAGTAAGGTAGCTCAGTACCTATTCTAGCCCTTTAGAAGGGTGCTGGTAGGTAGGAGTGGGAGAGAATGCGTTGTTCATGTTATGTTTTTTATATTATATATATATATATATATATATATATATATATTTGGAGTAGAAAAAATTTGAGAAATTAAAAGAAAACTGGGGAGAAAACAAAACTGACAAGCTAGTCCATACTGACTTTTGGAGAGTAACTGGATTATAATTCCTTACATTCAGCCATGTTGACTGTTGTACATTCAACCAGGTTGTTGTTGTGAGAGGCTCCTTTGCTTTTAATGTATCTGTACCACAGGAGGTACAATATAGCACATTTCCCAATGGGAATGGATGTATGCATTGAATTTGGCCTGTCCAGATGGGAGAGAATACAGAATTTATTTTTGAAGGATTTTCCAACATTTGAAAATAATCTATTTAGAAGAGAAAGCACATGATGGTTAAAAATATGGGAGAAAATGAAGCCAATCGTTTTCTTGTTCATAGTAGTGGATGAGGTTGAAAGGGGAATATGGCCACTTACTGAACTTGTGGCAGAGGTTATGGCGGGCTTTCCTTCACCACTGCACTGAGGACTAACTATCCACTGGGTGTTTCAATGCACAGATGCAATGGATGAATTCAGGGTACGTCCATTCGACAATATTTCACTGCCCTGCCACTTTTCCTTTGTGGATAGCACCGATGGCTTGACCTTCACCTGGGAGAGGGAAGATATCAAAGAAGAACATGAAGTCGAAGATAAAGAATTTTATAAATTTTTTGTTGGACTCCAGGATTTTTACCAGTTTTATCCAAAGTTGATATATAGCTTTAAAAACAACAAGGAAGAGCTTGAGGAACGGAATTCTCTGTACGAGGGAAGAGTCTGGGTCGATGAGGAGGAGATTCCCGAAGGCAGCCTGACACTCATATTGGAGCAAGTGCAGTTTTCTGATGAAGCCATGTATATATGCAAGGCCGTCAATGCAAGAGGCAGGGGACAAAGAAAAATGAAACTCATTGTGGAAGGTAAGAAAACTTACATGCCCTCCAATTTTGTGCTGGTGAACAAAGAAACACTTAATACCTCTGTTCTTTTGCTAGTGAATACAGCATGAAAGATGAAAACTCACTTCCTTACACTGCTGCTCACTATAGCCGTTTATTCAGCAACCATGTCTGCCTGTCTGTAGAGAATCTCCCCATAGTTTCAGGTTTCATTATGTAAAAACCTATGCAAGAGTAGTACAGTATTTAATTTTACAATGGATATTATGTACTTACTACAGAATTGCTGCAGCTCTCAATCTCTTTTTCACATTCACACACACAGGACGTTTGTTCTCTTGAAGAACATTTTTAAACAGCAGAGATATGAATAAAAGTACAATGCATGCACATGTGTGTGTGTATGTGCCTTCAAGTAGCCTGTCAACTTAAGGCAGCCCCATACATTTCATAGGGTTTTCTTAGGCAAGGAATAATCAAAGGATGGTGTTTCCAATTTCTTCCTCTGAAATAACCTTGTAATCACTGGCAGTCTCCCATCCATGCCCTAACCAGGGCTAACTCTGCCTAGCTTCCAAGATCAGAGGGGATCTGGCACCATTAGAGTATTTAGGCCATATGGCTATACATGATCAAAAATTTAAAAGCTATCTAAAACATCTTCCTAAAATCTAAAATAGGGCCAGAATAGGAAGTTATTTATCAGTAGTCGCCAGAAAATAAACCACCCTTGGAAATTGGGAAACTGTCTCTGTGCATTTCTCTGCTTTTCACCTTTGCGCGGCACACATGTTCACACCATTTATGAGTAGTGAGAAATACTAGAGCCTCCAGCACTTAATCAGGGTTCAGTTTTGGCAGTGTGTGCCTGGCTTTTAACAACACAAAGTGGATTGTAACAGAGATATTACCTATGAACAGATTAGCACATGGAGTGTGAATTTTAATAAGATTTTGTCTTTAAGATTTTGAATTAATAAAATTCAAGCCACAGGAGATAAGAGGTTTGCCAGAGCAGGGGGGAAAACACACACTAGCCTCTTGAGGTAAAAACCTTGGTTTCTGATAATATCCAGTTTTATTTGGTGTATATACATACATTTATGGACTCCAGCCCATCTCATCAGAAACAGCTGAATTATTTGATTAATAAATTATTGTTCTTTTACATTTATATGTCCTTGTCCTTCCTTGATTGAGAATGGCCACCTCAAGTTCAATGACAGAGGGCAAGATTCAACATCACACCGGCAGAGTCGAACTTTCTACTTACAGGAGGTGGTGAAAGTTGTTCGATCTGCTCACCTGACTCCGTGGGCTGCTGGATTTAGTGCACTCCAGTCATCACAGCCAAAGGGCAAAGACACTGTAAACTGCAGCACCAAAACCCAAGGGCATCATTGGGGGAAGGCTAGCTTGTAGCCTGTTGGATGAGTGGGAAGGAATGGGGTTATGAAGGGTGTGCTTTAGTGTGAATCCATCACTACCTCTTCACCTTTCAGCCTTCCATAAACTGAAACATACTCAGTCTAAATACTCAAGTGCCTTGAGCATTCTTGTGTCTTCTAGAAAGCAATGAATAATGGTCCATCATCTCTGAATACTTTTTCAATGTTTGCTTAAGAGACCCTCAGAGCAATTATCATCCCTGCTGTAATTGGTTTGCCTTTAATTGTCTTGTTTTTCCTTCCTCACCATCAGATGCTGAAGAGCCACAGGTGCAGTTCAGCACAGTCAATGATACACTGGTGGCCAAGTGTATCTCAGCAGGCTGGTACCACATGCCAAAGGTAACCTGGCGTAACCGCAGGGAAGAGGATCTGTCCAGCTACTCCACAACAGAGATCCTGGAAGAGAAGCAAGATGGGTCCCATAGGGTGGTATCCATTTTGAAATACCCTGTATTGCTTCATGAGATCTATACATGTCACTTTGAAGAAGATGATGTGCTTAACAGACCTGTTAGATCCATCCATAAAGTCCCAAGTAAGTGATTTACTATTGTAAAGCCCAACTGGTTCAAAGACAAATCATCATGCCCTCTTATTGTTTAGAAAGGACAGGCTGCTTTCTCACATACAACCTTTTGAGAACGAATTAAGGCCCCCTTGGCCTAACAAAAAGCGCAGGACACCCGAAGGGCATCTTTCCAGGTTAACATACTAGAATTTGAATTTCCTATATTACATCTTTATTACTTAGGGTTCACATGTCTTGAACCGTATCGCATAAAAATTCACACTGCAAGTATTTGGAAGTAGGCCCTAAGGAAGAAATTCTGCACAAAAGGGATGGTCTTAATTATTGTTTGTTTGAGCAATGCTCTATTTTAAAGTTGTCACCTGCTTTTACTACAGAATTTCTTTTCTATAGCAAATTTTATTTTCAGAACATGCAAAATTTGCAAATTTTCAATAAGCAATGTTTGCACATTTTAGTTTAAATCCATTAAAGGTTTAAAACACATAGAAATAATATTTGACCACAATTTATAGTAGGCAATAGCTGCCAGGTCCCAGCTTCCACCCGTTGACTTTCTAGGGTTGCATACTTTCCTGATTTCAAGAGTTTATATGGTGGAGATTCAATGGAATTAAAAAAAAAAAAAAAGGGGGGGGAGAACCAACTAAGAGCGTTGTGACATTTTAAAGACTAAAAAAAATTATTTGGTGTGCTTTTTGTGGACTATAACCCATGTATTCAGGTGCTGCATAGAAAAAGCAACATGCCTCCATGTGAGATATGGCCATGGTAAACCCACTGCAACTCCTGACTGTATTTCATACTGATCCAATATGAAGCAAGCCAGCCACTAAGATAAGCAGCGCCAAAAGGAAAGGAGTGCCTTGTCTTCTGAACCAAGCCAGCTTCCCCCATGCTGAGAAAGCAGCCTTTGCATTCTGGGTCTCCTCCCAGGGAAGGAGAATGAACATCCAGAAACTAAAATACAGCCTAGTAAATCAATAGGCACTTTCCTGGCAATGGCTCCCCAATGGGGCAGAAGGGGCAAAGTGGTTACTTGAGACACTGTTCTCACAATAGTCATTATTAAGTGACTCTCTGTAAATTAACAGCAATAGCTTTTTGATTTTTCCTGCTGTCTCATACCGAGAACCACCATGGTGCAGTTGGTTGTACACTGGACTCAGATCCCTGCTCAACCATGGAAATTCATGGAGTGACCTTGGGCACACACTCTCAGCCTCAGAGCAAATCAAAACAAACCACTTTGAACAAATTTTACCAAGAAAACCCTATGATAGGTCTCCATTAAGTCAGAAAGAACTCGAAGGCACACAACAACTATCTCATACATGGTGGCTGTTTAGTTGTTGTTAATCACTAAGGACAACCTCCCCCCACCCCAAGTTAGAACAGGTTTTAAATAGCCATCTTATCTCCACTGTGTAGCTGTAGTAAGAATTTCCTCACCAATTAAATGTTAATGTAGGAAACATTGAGGGATGGTGGTGGTAAGCAGTAACATTTTGTCATTTAATAGTTTTTGTTATGCTAGCAATTTTACTGGGCTTTGTGAGGTTATACTCCATTTCACTTTTTCTTTTTTTCAGAGAGGAAATACCACAACATGTACAATCACTATTAGAAAGACAAGCCACCTGCAAAGATCAACTCCTATTGCTTTCATTGCATAAACTTTTCAGCTTTACACATTATCTGAAGGCATCAGAAAGAAGAAAAATGTACACTAGATGATAGCAAAACCTTCCAAAGTGAAAGGAGGTGACTATTTTCTTGAATGTATTAAAAGCATGCCTGCACAAAAAGCCCACATAAAATGATTGTCAAGTCTGCCTTGTGTATCGTCCCTAGGCACAGAAAGAACCTGCAAATCTCTGAACAATAAAATCCATCAAGAAATCTGACTTATTTTATTTTATTTTACACGAGCATGGCCCACTCTGAACAAACATGACTGGTGTACCAGCTCAACCTGAGCAAAAGAACTCCGAACCACAACAAACCCTTGAGTTTCTAATAAAATGATTGGGTCAAAAAAACCACCCCTCTAAACAATAAATCTTCTTCTGAAGTGAGAAGATAAAAGGTCATAAGCTGACCTGTTACCTCCAAGATAGTACTTTTTCTTATCAATAGTACTTGTTTCATTTGGATTTAAGTTTATTCACTTTATTCACTTGGACCTTTGTTCAAGTTATATTAGTGAATTCATTTTTACCATAGATCTTCTCCCCGCAAAGCAGAATGCTAAATGAACTTTGTTGAGTCATGCCAGCAGCACTGACTGCAGCTTTCATTCTACAATGAAAAATAATAGAATTTGTCCAAACTCAGTACCTAGCTATATGTATGCCTTCCAATTGTACGTGTTTTACCTTTTGATACAACTGCTTTAACATGACAACACGTAATCAGTGCACTTTAGCTCCTAAACTAAGATGCATCAGTCTCAGGTGGCAGGAAGATAATACACACATGGTTGTCCTCCTTCCACATACCAGATAGGTATGTTTATACATCTTTATAGTAATTCACAAATGATTCTGCCATTTTATACAAATTATACTGTACAACCTAGGGGTACTGGGTGGTTGACGTTTTATCCCTCAAATGTATCTCACCACATCTTCCTTTCTACAAATAAACAAAAGGGATAATGGTACTTTTCTGATTAAACATTCCCCTCCAAACAAGGGGGAAACTACTTGGGAGAATTCTTGAGATTAATACATGGGACTATAAATTTTATGCCAAAATAAAAGACTGGCTGCGGTGACCCAGAGGACCTTTTCATTCTGCTGCTCCTAGGCTATGGAACAACCTGCCAGACAAGATCTGTCACATTACCACTTTAGAAGCCTTTAAAAAGGCTGTTAAGATGGATCTCTTCTGGCAGGCCTTTCCAGATTAGCCCTTCCAGATTGGTCTACCCCTCACTGTCACCAACATCATTGGCCCCATCCCCCTCGCCAGAAGATGATAATTGTCTCGCCTCTACCCGTAATTTTAGTGAATCTGTATTTGAAATTTTTAATTTATTCTGTTGTTTAATTTCCATTTTATTGCTCTTTTTACGATTGGGGCAGGGTTGTGATATGGGGTTGTTTATAAATGTGAATTTTTATTCTTATGATATTTTATTGTTATATTTATATTGCTATCTGCCTTGATTCCCTCGGGAAAAGGCGGAATATAAAAGATGATGATGATGATGACGATGATGCCAGGCAAATGGAAATAGGTCACAATCTATCAGCTGACCTAACATACACACACTCCAGTTATGAGCAGAAGTTCAGGAATATGCATTACATGAGACAATACCCCTTCCATTATCCAATCACTGCTACCACAGGGGGAAAACTGCTTTATTTTTGAAAATTATTTGCCTGGGTGCATTAATGGGTTAAAACAATGTCAGGTCTTTGTTAAAACTAATCATTTCAATGGCATACAAACATTTTAAATAGAAGTTTCCTTATCATACTATGCTAAACATTACAAATAAGGGATATCCAGTAAATGCTAATTCAAAGGGTAGCTTGCAGTGTGCACACTGATTAAATATGTAACACTGAGGACGCAGGTGCACATGGTAAGCTTTTGTATGAGATCTCCTGTGTGGTCAACTGTGTGGTTAAAGCTTAAGAAATGCCATGAATGCTATACATGAGCCTTGTACACACAGCTGCCTTCACAGCACTGCCTAGAATTCTTCAGATATTATTCATGTCCAAGATGTGCATGACCTTTCTACTGAGATATAATATAATTAGCAGGTCTGATATGTCCAAGTTCTGGCTCAAAGGGCTGCAGGATTTTGTAAGAACGGCATAAACCGAATTTAAAACAAAATTTTGTACATATGGCTGGGCTTCGTACTACCCAATGTGTGTTGACAAGGCAAACCAGCCTTCTTCCTTTGGATTATCAGTCTGCAGAGATGGAGAGAAAAGAATGAGGAAAGTTACACTTCTGAGACTTGTTTCTTCCCCTCTTTTTCTGTCACTTCTTTCCTGGCTCATCCCAACCAGTTTCTTGCTTCTACACACAGAGAGACATCTGTTGAAAACACTGACTTAATGCTCCACAGCTACTGAACAGACTCAGGCCTCACTGGGCTCCTTTTGGGACCACCTAGTCATAGAGCCAGCATTGTCTAATTGTTTGAATGTTGGACTAGGATTCAAATCCCTGCTCAGCCATTGAGGGGCCCTGAGCAAGTCACACACTCCCATCCTTAGAGGAAGGCTATGGCAAACCTGCACTGAACCTTAAGGATTATAGGGTTGCCATACGTCAGAGTCAACTTGAATGCACACAAGAAAACAACTTCTGCTTCCATAGTCTAACAGATTCTACTGACTGGAATGTTGAGCCATTCTGTCTAAAAATATAGGAATCAGTGGGTTATCAGTGGACAATGTTGCATGTTACAAGTAGGGTCACTTTATGCGGCTGTGCTATCGTGATTTCATTCAGAAGGTTTGACAGTTTTATTTAATTTTATTGAATGACTGGAGCCACAATTGTTTTTTCCCCCCAGTGATGCTGAAATCTCCATTTGTACATTTTGATATTCCATAAGATTTTTTTCTTTCTCTTCAATTCTACTGTCCCAGAGATTACCACATCTATAATCCAAACTTTCTTTTCTTCAACCAGTTGAATGTTATGTTTTAATTGTTTGCCAGTTCAGATCTTAAAAGTTCAATAAGATTTTTAATTTATAATTTCCATTTTTCCCAGGTTTATGTTCACACCAGTTCTTTGCAGATGGTAAATTACATTTTGTTTTGTGTAGACTCCAATGAACCATTGGAGATAACAGTTTATTGTGGTGTTTATTTATTTATTACTTATTCAACTGTTCTAACATCCCCAAATCTACTGAGACCCTTCTTTTGTGTGTGGATGTTGTTATTTTGACTACATAAGAATTAACATTTACCCATCAACACTGATAATAGAAAGAATGATGACTGTATGTAGCTCTTTCCCAAGGAATACAAACCTTTATCCTTTGGATGTTGTTTCTCAATTGTACATTTCCCAGTGAGATACTCTGTGGCAGACCCATCTTTTGATCTAGAGGAATAAATGAAAAGAAGCGGGGTAACTCTTAGGAATTTATTTTGTAAATTCCTACTCTGTTCAGAAACTGGAGAGTAAGAGTCAAGGCTTCACTCTTCATGATCTATCCAAGAGAATAGATCACCACAGTTCCCCAGTTTAGGATATATGAGAACACAATAGAAGAAATAAATCAACTTTTTTATTCAAAGATTCAGAATGTGGAAACAACAAATGAAAGAAACATTTTGTATGCTTGTTAAAAGCCAACTTTTGTTACTAACGCGGATATGTCTTTGAATTCTAATAATAGAAAGTATGAAGAAGGATAAAATATACTCCTTTCAACATTTAGCTCTTCCTCACAGGACTTCTTTTCCAGTCATTTATCCATCTGGGGGCAAAACAGACAGCCATAATAAGCTCGATTCTGGGCAGCTTGGGGGCACGGCATGGCATGTCTTGAAGCTGCCCAGAAGCTGCCTCAACCCAGAAAAGCCATTCTGCAAAGGAGTGGTAAAAAGCTGCTTCTTTTCAGAGCACCATCCAGGATCGTGGCAGCAAAGCCCATTGGGGCTGCACACGTCTGCTTGCCATGGCTCCGCAACGAGCAGCTCTGGGTGGCCCCAATTCACCCTTTTTCGGCAATCTGTTTTGCCCCTTCTTAGAACTCGTTCCAATTTATATCAGAGAATGGAGAACCATTGGCCCACAAGTCAAGAGTTCCCTTGGAGGGTTCCAATTCACCTGACAGAGTCTCTTTGCTTCAGCTTCCATGATGTCTATGGAAAAAGATTTCTCTTTCTTCCTAGCCAGGCAGCAACACGTACCCTACAACTATCCCCACTAATCTGGATTGGGACCGTGGTGTCGCATTTAAAGGGGCTTAACTACACATTTGAATCCCTTATGCAAATTAGGATTCCCAAGCCTAGATCCCAAATTGGTGAAAAGTCTGCCCATCCCCTCCAGTGGAAGGGTTTTCCCCAATACAAATTTCTAGGCACCACAATCCCAATCTGAATTGTTACTGGCACAGGATGGAAGCAATTCATTAAAGCCTTCCTACCCTGCTAGATGGTCCAACCTGGACAAGGCATCTATGTGGGGAGAAGGGGGTCTGCTGCAAACTATGGGGGCTAGTCTATAAGTATGGGTAGGTTGTACATGTGAGTCAAACATACCTGCTGGTTCTTGCTTTCTTCTATTCTCTGTGAGGTCTTCTGTAACAACTGTCTGCCTGTAAACTTCTCTGAGTCAGAAAGCAAGTGGGGGCAGGAAGAAAGAAATACAACAAACAGTGAATGGCTGTTGGCATGATTCATGGTCCTCTTTTTCATAAACAAATAGCTGGGTCCTGACTAAGTCTGGAGAACCAATGGCATAGAGAGAATGCAGGCACAGCTACAGGACCACTATGGAGGGAGCTACCTATCACTGCCCGGTCAAGACAGGTAAATAATGCTGCTATTGTTGGGGATGCGTCTCCCTGGAGATGGGGGTCTGGAATGAAACAGGGAATAGGTGCTGCCTGCTCAAGTAACAATGCCCTTCTTGGACAATAGTGGAGGCAGTCAGGGGACTCAGTTGATACCTTAAACAAATGTAGAAATCTTCAACACAACCTCCACTGCCGGGCTTCACCCTATGCTTCTTCAGGAACACACACCCATCTGGTGGCTCCGTTCTCCACTAGTTTACATAGCTGTGGAGACTACACTGCATTTTACCAAGCTACACTTTTGACTGTGTTTACCTTTGGCTATGCATTATAAATTTCAGATTTACTTTACTACTTTCTCCTAAAGTCCCCCACCCCCACTCCCTGCTTTAATCCTATTGTCTAAATCCTCTCTTATGCAACAACGAAGAGTCTTGTTGTACCTTGGAGACTAACAGAGCATTTTAGTGAAAATTTTCATAGTCTCCTTCCTCAATATCAAGTTAGGAGCAGACAATCCCTTTGCTCCTTTCTCAACCTTTTGAAGAAGAAAGTTATCAGCAAAGTACAGCAGAAGCTGTTGGGGATTCCATGTTTGGCTGTGTTTCTTCCAAGAAGATACTGTAGCTGAAATCTCTCAATATTTTTGAGTGCCCGCTTAAATACTTTATGTAGAAATCATGGACTGGCCAAAATTGGGGAAGGGGCGCAAATTCAGTAGAATGGGGCTTGTAGGTATCATTATCTTTTTATTTGTCTTCACCCATCTCAGTAATCAAGGTATAAAACTCCTTACCAAAGAGCTTTTTAAAAATAATGAGACTCTTCCTAGAAGAGACCTGCTTATTGGTTTGTGACATTTCTTTTTCACTCTGCAATGTGACATGCACATGAATGGATCTAGATAGTTAAAACAAAGCCAAGACAGCCAAATGGGAACATAAATTTACAATCCATCATTAACATTTTGGGAACTAGTGTCTATCAGCTACACAATACTGATTCCAGGATTCTAAGTTTAAAAGCTTCTGGCTGACCTGAGAAAAAATAGGAAGTAATTGAATTTTACCTCCTTGCATTGCTCCCACTGACAGAGAAAAGTGTATCTTCTTTAGAACTATCCAGAGTTTCTGCTTCTGGAACAGATATCTCAATTGTCTGTCTTCCGTTTTCTAGAAAACACATAAAGGCCAATTTCTGTTTACTGGAAGATAGCTAGATGGTATGAAAGTGATAAGCTACTCTGAGCACTAGTGTGTACTTAAAAGAATCAATGTGGCGCAGTGGTTTGAGTGCTGGACTAGGATTCTGAAAGACCAGGGTCCCCACTCAACCATGGAATACCACTGAGTGACCTTGGAGAAGTCACACTCTGTCAGTTGCAGAGAAAAGCAAAGGCAAATCTCCTCTAGGGACTTTATCAGACGGGAGGAATTTCTCTTTATTGCGAATGGAGCCAATTGGAATTCACGTGAATTAGCTAGTTTAGTGAATTTATGTGAATTCCACTTGCGTTCAGAATTCATTCAGAATGACTTCCGATTACCCGAAAATGACCCCCATTGCCGGAAATTGGTGAGATGCTTTAATTTGCGATAACGTAAAACCCATGATTGCGTTTGGAATGACTTCCCTTTTGCCTGAAATTGCGTGAGATACTTTAATTCTCAATAATGTGAAACTCCAAGATTGCATTCGGATTGCCATTAGATTATACTTCCAATTTCCAACGTCTGATAAGGTCCTATGCAAATCCTGCCACAAAGACTCTGTGACAGGTTTGCCTTAGGATTTGAATGACTTGAATGTATAAAACAACAAACTTTGAGAGCATATTAAATGGAGAAGCAGCTAGTTTTTTTAAAAAATCAGGAAAAAAATCTGTTAAAGAAGATAACAGCCATCATTATGATAAGAAATTATATTGCCTACTCGGAACATACCAGTTAAGTTTTCAGGTGGTGATGGAATTGGCGAAACTGGTGGAGACACAGAGATGAATGGAGATAAACTTTCCTGTTTTGTCAGCAGCAACAGTTTTCCACGCGCTTCTGCGCTCTGGCGATTCAGCTCAGCTATTCGTTCATCCAAACTCTTTGGTAATTCTTTCACTTTGCTTATGGCTTGGCTATCTCTCTAAATGAGCATTCAAGAAGGCATGTTATAAAGGAAATGAATTTCTGTAATTACTGAACTCTGCTGCCTAGAAGATTCCGCACATCTGATCTGCACAACTGTAGCAACAATAACCATTCTTTCCTTCTACAGTTTACTTTTAGTAACTTCGTGCTGCTTAACATTACAAACGCCATGATGGGCAACATAGGCTCCAGAAATACTGAAACCTGGTGGGATGAGTCTCATGATTGGAATGTAGAAATAGAGGGATATAACCTTTTTAAAAGAAACAGGCCAAACAGGAAAGGAGGAGGAATAGCATTATATGTCAGGGATATTTACACCAGTGAAGAGATCCAGGAAGTCAATACTGGAAGTCAGGTGGAGAGCATTTGGATAAAAATTAAAGGAGAGGGAAATAACAGGGATGTTACTGTGGGAGTCTACTACAGACCCCCAACTCAGGCAGAGGAATTGGATGATGCCTTTCTAGAACAGATGACCACACACTCAGAAAGGAGAGATGTAGTAGTGATGGGGGACTTCAACTATCCGGATATTTGCTGGATGTCAAACTCAGCCAAATCCTCAAGGTCTAGCAAATTCCTCACTTGCCTGGAAGACAATTTCATTGTCCAAAAGGTGGAAGAAGCAACAAGGGGATCAGCCATCTTAGATCTTATCTTAACCAACAGGGAAGACCTAGTTGATGGGGTGCAAGTGGTGGGATCCTTAGGTGGAAGTGACCATGTTCTCCTGGAGTTTGCTATACAGTGGAAAGATGAAGCTAGGCATAGTCAGACACGAATTCTAGACTTTAGGAGAGCTGATTTCAATAAACTTAGAGAAATACTGGGGGTGATCCCATGGTCAAGAATACTAAAAGAGAAGGGAGTTCAAGATGGATGGGAGTTCCTCAAAAGGGAGATACTGAAAGCACAATTTCAGACAGTCCCAATGAGGAAGAAAAATGGGAGATGTCTCAAGAAACCGGTATGGATGACTAAGGAACTTTCAACTGAGCTAAGTTTTAAACGGAACATGTATAAAAAATGGAAAAATGGGGAAATCACCAAAGAGGAATTCAAACAAATAGCCAGCACATGTAGGGATAAAGTCAGAAAAGCTAAAGCACAAAATGAACTCAGGCTTGCTAGAGAGGTTAAGAACAATAAAAAGGGCTTTTTTGGATATGTCCGCAGCAAAAGGAAGAAGAAGGAAATGGTAGGACCACTGCGTGCAGAAGATGGCAAAATACTAACAGGGGACAGAGAAAAGGCAGAATTACTCAACACCTTCTTTGCTTCAGTCTTCTCAGAAAAGGCAAAATGTGCTCAACCTGAGGACAGTGAAGAAGGGGACAGAGTGGGGGAATTTCAGCACAGAATAAGTAAAGAGACAGTACAGGAATACCTGGTTACTCTAAATGAATACAAATCTCCAGGACCAGATGAACTACATCCAAGGGTATTAAAAGAACTGGCAAAGGTGATATCGGAGCCATTGGCAATAATCTTTGAGAACTCCTGGAGAACAGGAGAAGTCCCAGCAGACTGGAGGAGGGCAAACGTTGTCCCCATCTTCAAAAAGGGAAAAAAAGAGGATCCCAACAATTATCGTCCAGTTAGTCTGACATCAATTCCAGGAAAGGTTCTAGAGCAGATCATTAAGCAGAGAGTCTGTGAACACTTAGAGGCCAATGCCATAATCACAAAAAGCCAACATGGGTTTCAGAGAAACAAGTCATGCCAAACGAACCTGATCTCTTTTTTTGATAAAATTACCAGCTTGGTAGATGAAGGGAATGCTGTGGATATAGTATACCTCGATTTCAGTAAGGCCTTTGACAAGGTTCCCCATGACATTCTTGCAAACAAGCTTGCAAAATGTGGGATAGACAAGTTAACTGTTACATGGATTTGTAATTGGTTGACTGGCCGAACTCAAAGGGTGCTCAATAATGGCTCCTTTTCATCCTGGAGAGAAGTGACCAGTGGGGTCCCACAGGGTTCTGTCCTGGGCCCAGTGCTGTTCAACATCTTTATTAACGATTTGGATGACAGAATTGGGGGCATACTTATCAAATTTGCAGATGACACTAAACTGGGAGGAGTAGCTAATACCCCAGAGGACAGGATCAAAATTCAAAATGACCTGAATAGACTAGAAAGCTGGGCCAGTGCTAACAAAATGAAATTCAATGCGGAGAAATGTAAGGTTCTGCACTTAGGGCGGAAAAATGAAATGCACAGATATAGGATGGGGGACACCTGGCTGAATGAGACCACATGTGAAAGGGATCTAGGAGTCCAAGTAGACCATAAGCTGAACATGAGTCAACAGTGTGATGCGGCAGCTAAAAAAGCCAATGCAATTTTAGGCTGCATCAATAGAAGTATAGTTTCTAGATCAAGTTATAGTGCCACTCTATTCTGCTTTGGTCAGGCCCCACCTGGAATACTGTGTCCAGTTCTGGGCACCACATTTCAAAAAAGATGTGGAGAAACTGGAGCATGTCCAAAGGAGGGCAACTAAGATGGTGAAGGGTCTGGAAACCTTGCCCTATCAAGAACGCCTTAGGGAGCTGGGGATGTTTAGCCTGGAGAAGAGAAGGTTAAGAGGTGATATGATAGTCCTGTTTAAATATTTGAAGGGATGTCATATTGAGGAGGGAGCAAGCTTGTTTTTTGCTGCTGCAGAGACTAGAACGCGGAACAATGGATGCAAACTGCAGGAAAAGAGATTCCACCTCAACATTAGGAGGAACTTCCTGACAGTAAGGGCTGTCCAACAGTGGAACACACTCCCTCGGAGCGTAGTGGAGTCTCCTTCCTTGGAGGTCTTTAAGCAGAGGCTGGATGGCCATCTGTCAGGGATGCTTTGATTTGGAGTTCCTGCATGGCAGGGGGTTGGACTGGATGGCCCTTGTGGTCTCTTCCAACTCTATGATTCTATGATTCTATTTTCTAACAAGATTACTTCTTTCAGACAAAAGGTAATGCAATGGACACAATCTAAAAAAAAAATCTAATTATATTTTAACAAAGTGTTAAATAAACTACTGCATAAGATATTACTATTCAAGGGGAAGGAGAGTTGACTGTGAGGCCAGAGAATGTTTCCCCCATCCAAGGAGCCCTTGTCATAATGAATCCTCCTTTGCACTCCCAAGGAAGCAAGAGAAAGAGAGAGGGGAAAGAGGAGGGAGAAAACTGGGATTTTTGAATTTACAAAGGATAGGTTTCAGAAAGGAGGTAAGGTTTTTTTAATGAAATAATAAGAAGAGAGAAAGGAAAAGGAAACCCAAAGCAAAGGGTTGGAGCAGTGACAATGAAGAAAAAGGACTGGCCTTCTGAGGTTAGCTCCACCCAAGTGGGACCACCAGAAGGACTTTCTTTTTCCTGCCTTTCTGGAGGTAGTGGGAGCAGCATAACCCAAACTACAAGATGTTGGGCCCTTATCTACTGATAAACTATAGGTGTTTGTTCTGCAGTTTGGTTGGCATGGCTTCCTAAGGTATAAGAAGCTCAAAGCCCAACCATCCTTCAACAATCATGCGGTTAGGAAAGCTTTGCTATAAGTGTATCTTAAATATAAACAAATATTATGGTCTAAATCCCCATTGTGGATATCACCTTTGCTTTTTCCATAAGTCTTAGGCGGCCCAGATACATGGCTAACATATAAGCATTTGCTGAGTAAAATAAAATGGGAATTTTAGGTTAAAAGAGAGAAAGCAAGTGGAGGAAGAAGGTTTTGTTATACAGGCGGCTCTCCAAAACCACAGATTTCTTAATCCATGGATTCAACCATCCATGACATCAGGAGTTACCACACTCGGTGACACCAATGCTAGGGATGCCACTGGTTGGAATTAACAAAAGAATTTAAAGAGAGTCATAATGGCCCAGACAGGTGACTAAAGATCAGTTTTTCTTACAAAGTGGAAAGCTATGTACATGTGAGTGCATGAGCACACACAAAAACATGCTATCCTTTTCAGAGGTAGCAAAAGAACAAAAGAAAACCTGAGGTTAAATCCTTATTGAGGCTATGCTGGAGTGGTCTGTGATGCCTACCTGAGCTTCCATAGTTGATCCATCCTGCTTTGTGAAAGGTTGTTGCAAAGTACTACTTGTCTCCTGATGGCAGTGCCTGAATTTGCTCAGCTGAGATTTATTAAGTGAATTCTGGATGATTTGCTGCTGCAGATCATCATTCTGTGTACACATCATGGTTGCACCAGGACTGATTCTCTCTGTCAAATCACCATTGCCTTGTCCCAATTCTGCAGAGAAGTTGCTTATTAGTAGGTAGTCATTTAAGTAAGGAGAATTCTGCAAAGGTCTGTTTGCAATAGGACTATCACCTTTCTGGACAAAAGGACTGCCATCCTTCTGTACCACAAGTGACTGGTGTGAGGCAGAGTTCTCCTGTTTTCCATTTGGCTCTCTCTTAATGTTTTCTAAGGGAAAAAAATTATAAATGAGACTAAATACTTCTGCATGTCATCATAAACAAAAACTACTTAAAAACAATACCCAAAGGTGAGAATGAACGGGAAGCATTCAAGGAGGGGTACAATGCTAGTTCAAGTGTCAACTCTTCCTTCTCTCTCTCTCTCTCTTTCTCTCTCAAAAATATATCTCTGAATACAAAATTAATATGTCTGTCATCTACTCTAAAGCAAACAATGGGCCTTTTAGACTCATTTATTTTACCCTCAGGAACAAAGAGTATTTTCTAGACATATTCATTCATGTTTGGTTGAGAAAAAATGGTTTTTTAAATTCATTTGCTTGCTCCTTGCAATTTAAATGCAACTTCACCCAAATAAAAGTGTAAAGGAAACAATTTTGTTTGTTTTCTTATGTGGTTAATGTGACACCAGTTTTATTTCTTTTTCAAGCCAAGCATCTTGAAATGGCCAAGAAAGCTCCTCTTGTAACTGGATTGGCTAGGGATAGCCACAAAGCCAAGGAAATAATTTCTAGAGCTGAATGATATCCACAGTGCATTTATGACGACAGGAATGATTGAAAAATATTGAGAACAGAGCCCCAAACTGTCATGCAGTCAAAGTGGAAATCTTACCGCCCTGAGCAAGAGGCAAGGCCTGGCTGCCTTTCTGCAGTGGTGGAGATAACATGACAGCTGGCTGGAATATACAAGATGATACCAAAGGCTTTGGATGGATATTATCTGAAGGATGTAGCAACACTGCACTTTTCCTGGGAAGATCCACGTGCGAGGGTTCAGGCACAATCTTTTTTGCCCCAACACAGTTTGAGACAGGGTTCTCTGCTGAGACAAAGAACACAAATGTGCGGTATTAGAAGCAAGAACATGTGAATAATAATATTGTTTATTTATATCCCACCTTCCTCCTAGTACAGGGACTCAAGGCAGCTTACAGATCTAAAACAGTCCACGTTAAAACACTATGAACCATGCAAAATACAAGTTTAAACAGTTAAACAACTAAAACACAATTTAAAATACTGCAATATTAAAATGTAAAATTTATAACCCTTTAAAAACAAAAACAAAACAGCATCCATGTCATGCAAAGGCCTGGCAGCATAAAAATGTCCACCTGCCACTGGAAGGACAGCAGGGATGAAGCCATCTGGCCTCCCAAGGGAGGATGTTCCTGAGCTTGGGAGTAGCCACTGAAAAGGCCCTTTCTCTTGTTCCCACCAAAAATGCCTGAGAGGGTAGTGGGACAGAGAGAAGGGTCACTCCTGATGACCTTAATATTCTGGGGGGCTTGTACAGCGAGTTATGGTCCTCCAAATAGCCTGGACCCAAGCAGTATAGGGCTTTGGAGGTCACAACCAGCACTTTGAATTGTGCTCAGAAACGGATTAACAGCCAATGGAGCTGTTGCAACAAGGGAGTTGTATGCTCTCTGTAGCCAGCTCCAGTTAGCAGTCTGGCTGCAGCTCTTTGAACCAGCTGAGGTTTCTGAACATTTTCCAAAAGCAGCCCCACATAGAGTGCATTACAGTAATCCAAATGGTATCTAATCAAAGCATGTACCACTGTGGCCAGGTCTGACTTCTCCAGGAACGGGCACAGTTGGCACACAAGTTTTAGTTGTCCAAAGGCACTCCTGATCACTGCCAATACCTGGGCTTCAAGGATCAGTGATGAATCCAGAAATACCCCCAAACTACGAACCTGAGTTTTCAGGGGATGTATAGCCATATCTAACACAGGCTGAACCCCATTCCTGGATCTGTCTTTTGTCTGACCAGGACCACCTCTGTCTTGTATGGATTAAGCTTCAATTTGTTTGCCCTCATCGAGTCCATTACAGCAGCCAGACTTGGGTTTAGGACAGAAACAGCTTCCTTGGAACTTGGTAGTAAGGAGTGATAGAGCTGGGTATCATCCACATACAGGTGACACCTTATTCCAAAACTCCAGGTGACCTCCAGATGATATTAAAAAGCATAGAGGACAGGACTGAGACCTGAGGGACCCTACAGAACAATGGCCAAGGAGTTGAACAGGTATCCTCAGCACCATCTTCTGAAAGCATCCTTCTAGGAAAGAGTGGAGCCACTGTAGCTCCACACCCCATTCTAAAGAAGTGGTTCAGAAGGATATCATGGTTGATGGAATCAAAAGCCATCAAGAGGTCCAGCAAAACCAACAAGGATACATCCTCTCTGTCCAGTTCTCTGCATAGGTCATCCACCAAGGTGACCAAAGCTGTTTCTGTCTCATAACCAGGCCTAAAACCAGACTGACATGAATCTAGATAATCTACCTCATCCAGGAATGCCTGGAGTTGGGAGGCCACCATATGCTCCAGTACCTTGCCCAAAAAATGGAAGGTTGAAGACTGGCCTGTAATAACTAATACAGTAGGATCCAGGGAAGGTTTTTTTCCCCAAAAGAGGTCTTATCACAGCCTCTTTTAGGCATGCACGAACCCTGCCTTGCTGTAAAGAGGCATTAATCACTTCCCTTACCCACTCCACTAGTCCTCCTCTGGCCTGTTTAATAAGCCAGGAAGGGTTCCTATCCACATCCTCAGGCTGCACAAATTGAAAGGTATCATCAATACTAGACAAGCAGGAGCCAAGGTTACATCCACTGAACCTGTATCAACTCTCGCGTCTAAGTCAGAGTGAATCGCGCAATTTTATCAGCAAAATGGTGGGCAAATTCCTCACAGTGAGGTGTTGAGTGACTTAAATTCTCCTCAGAACCAGATCGTAACAGAGCCCTAAATACTTGAAACAGCTCAGATGAACAATTCTGTGCAGCCCCAATAGTTTTAGTCAAAAAAGCTTTTTTGCTGCCTCTATTGTGCCACCATATGTCTTCAGGTAAATTTTAGCCTATATTTGGATGGATTCACTCTGAGCTTTCCGCCACTGTCGCTCTAGTCTCCATCTTGTTTGCTTCCAGCTCCTTAGAGAACCAAAGAGCTGGTTTAGCTCCACTCCATGAGACGGAACACTACCCTGGTCATTTCTCCATTCCAGGGATCAACCAGGGCTTTGAAGGGACCACCTGCCACTCCCCAAGAGTCATCAGGAATCCATCAATGCTAAGGGAGAGCTTTGATGGAGAGTTCCTGTATGGCAGGGGATTGGACTGGATGGCCCTTGTGGTCTCTTCTAACTCTATGATTCTATAATTCTTATCTGTCCTGAGAAACATTCCAGTTTCCAGATTGTCAGGGGGGAGCTAACTTAGCAGAGAACTTGACAGAGAGATGCAATAAGGAGAGGAAAAGATGGAGTTCCTGGCTAAAATGCCAGAAGACTCTTGTTATGTGGGTGGATGGAGGTGATGTCATTTAGCAAAATAATTAATAAGGAAGTCTACACCATGCAATATATTTATTTATTATTTTATAAGACTATGTGGTTATGGAAACAGAAAGCAGAAGTCCAAAGCAACATTGAATGTAGTTATTTAAACTGACAATAGTTGCCAGTTTGGACAAGCCCTTAGTGATGAGAGATGGAAGTCCCCTGCCCCTGGCACTTTAAATTATCTTCATTAAAATATCAAGTATACACACTCTTCTCTTACTGGCCTTCATGTATGGAAATTTTAGGATGGGAAAGATCTCAATGGCAAACTGTGGTTTGCTACAGGGACAGCAAGAAAAATATGTAGCAGTCTGATGATTTTGCATGTCATATAAAAAGGAGTGCATCTGTAATTTTCCAATTGGGAAATTAAGGATATTCCTACAAAGGAAGACTGGATAACAAAATTGAACGATGGTTTGATGGTGGAAAAATTAACCCTGTTGATAAAATGCAAAACAGAAGAGAAATTTGAAAAAGAATGGGAAAGAGTAATTGAATTCTTGAAAAAGAATGGAGAGGAGATAGCTTTCCCAAATATACAATAGCCTTAATAAGAGATGGACCCAAGGAGAAATTGATAAGAACTTAAGAAAGTCAACATTACACCAAATAGACAAATATTGAAGATAGGAAGTCATTTTACAAGGATTAGGAGACAGAGGAAAGAGTGTGAAAGGAGAGAAAGAAGACTATGATTGTTGAAGAATGCAAGAGATAGAAAATAGAAGATAATAGTGAATAGAAGAATTAGGTAAGTAGAGATGACAATGAAGGATAGTTTCTCAAAAGGAATTAGGAAAAAGATTGGTAGCACTAACGTAGGTATGTATGGGCTGATCTAGACTGGCAAAAAGGGGTGTGTTCATGCCTGCATGAAAGTGTAGCCTTTAGATGACCCACACTGAAAGTTTGGCATGAACGCACTTCTTTTGCATTTTAGTGGGGAAAAAGCAGCTTTAAAAAGGACCTGCTTTTTCCAGCTTCTTTTTAAAAAGGGTGTAACAGCGCAGCTGAGTCTAAATGCTGCAGTGCAACTGTGCAGTTTTTTAAAGCTCCCAAACCCTAGCTCCAGCCCTAATCCGAACCCTAGACATGTGCAGTAGGGACACTGGGATGCTGTAACTGTTATGCAACTGTGCATAAAATGTCAATTCATTCATAAAATAAAGAAGTTTATTCACAAACTTAAATTGTAACGGATTTAATATCTTTTTAAGGGGGGAAGGATGCAGTTTGTTTTATTGATGTAATAGTATTTTAATGTGTAAGCCACCTCAATTGATGACAAAGGGGTGGGGTATAAATAATAATAATAACAACAACAACAACTATTATTATAAAATAAAGGGGTTCCTTCATGGTGCACCGATGCAACTGCGCGCTTAAAAAAGGGAAGCAAAACCACAATGGTAATTTGACAGATCTTCATAACTGCACAGTTCATGTGTGATGTACCTGCACAACTTCGCAGTTCGCAGCTGGCAATACAATTGCTTGTATGATGTAGCAGTGCAACTGCGCAGTTTGCAGCCAGCAAAAAATAAATAAAATAAAATAAAAAATTAAAGGTTCAGTGTGGCCAAAAGCCCCGTTCATTGCCACCCATGCAGCTGCTCCGCCTGTGTTTCTAGCATCCTGACAGCTTCCAATGTAGTTGCTGAGCAACAGAAAAGACTTCAGATAAGTCGTCCCCTCACCTCCTCAGTGTAGCTGCCCTATGCCTTTTTATTATACACCTGGGACTCGCAGTGTAGCTGCTAAGTATTAAGGAAAAGGCAACTTCGTGTTGTTCTTTCCTGCCAATCTAGAAAGCCCCTATGTAATGTATGTAAGTGTATATGTATGCAAGTATATATGTATAGATATTTGTAGATATATAATGTCCAAAGATGAATGTTTCTTCATGTATGTTTGGTTTTATTATTAATAAAATTATTTAAGAAAAAGGAGTGCATCTGTGTCTAATATACTCAAAACCACAATCTGTTTGATAAGCATATAAAATAAATAAAATAAATATTTTCACAGTGTTCTATCACTGTCATGTGGATTTCTGAGCTGGAACCAGAGAGAGGCTCAATATTCAAAACCACAAACCTGCCTTATCTGATGCAGATAATGCAGGAATAAAAAGGAAAGAAAGATGCGGAAATATGCATTATGAAGATTCTTTACATTATAAAGAGAGTGTATTATTTGCATTAAACATACATTTATATATGCATAGGCATGGTTCATGAAGGTAGTGGTTCATTCTATACCCACCATTGCAGATGGTTACTGGAAACAGTATGGCCATATTCCCAGTTACAATGCATTATAGAGGATAATGTTTATGCAAAGAACCTTCTCAATACACCATGAACCCATCCACCAGTCTTTTCAGAGTCTACCTACATTATTCATAAAAAGCATGAATGGTGCTGCAACCTTTACTCTGAAGGGAAAATACTGTGGGATGCACCCTCCTGATCCAAACTGGAGGCCCATGCAGGATTCCTGGAGATCTCATAGCTGTTATTCCTCCCCACCCCATCCCACCCCATCCTGTGGTCTTGAATGTAAATAGCCCTTTGATTTAAACAAGCTGGAAGAGTGCTTCTGTGTCAAATCAGTACAGGGCCTAGGTCAGGAACAGAGTGCAAGATTAGAGTTCTCATGGTTCCTTTGATAGATGCATACCATATTCCAAACCCACAATCAATGCAACATGTAGCTTGGTCAGTCCTTTGGAGTACGTATATGTATTTATGACCAGAAATAAATTGTGCCATCTCATGACTTCACAGTTGTTGCTACAGCTCTTACATTTTAAAATTTACAAACCATACAGATTATTTGCATTTCCTCACATTCAGTGGATGACTCATACCTCTGGTGGCTTCTGGGCTCCCAACTGAAAACTCCCCAGTCTCTCCATAATTTGTTATCCTGCCTAAATCAGTAACAGGAGGTACACTAGTGAGTGACTGTTCATCTTGTGCAACCAGGTTCTGCTGGAGTATATTCTAGAAGAAGAAAAAAAGTAAGAAATACACTTAATTGAGCATCTCTATTTATTTACAAGTGGCAAAAAAGCAGCACAGTGAGCATTTGCTGGTATTTTCCTGTATGAATCATAGAGTTGGAAGAGACCACAAAAGCCATCCAGTCCAACCCCCTGCCATGCAGGAACTCTCAATCAAAGCATATACCTGACAGATGGCCATCCAGCCTCTGTTTAAAGACCTCCAAACATGCTTTGGATACAACATGCAAGCCAGCAAAAACAATTTTCTGTTGTGATAAGCATATAATAATGAATAAAATAAACATTTCCACAGTGTTCTATCACTGTCATGTGAATTTCTGACCTGGAACCAGAGAGACGCTATATATGGTGCCATTAGAATGAAAAACTGTTTCATGAAAAGATGAGATGATAAATGGCACAAGTCTATCTTTTGTTCACCAAATCAAGTAAAATCTGACAATAAACCCTGTTACTAAAATCCTACAGCTACCAGTCTTCTCTATCAAAGAATTCAAACTATCCTGTCTATAAATACAATGAATCACCAAACAAAGATACATTACTGCTGCCATTAAATTCAAACTATGAGTCAAGCGTAGGTTACAGTTTAACAGTAATTCTGGACAGTACCTGCATAGCAAGGTTTTCTTCTCTCATCAAAAGAATTTCAGCAGTTAGAGCATCAATGAGGGCTCTGTGTTCACTTAACTCGCTTTGAAGCTGCTCCCTGTTCCTTATTTCTTGCCGTACCTTTGTCTCAGTCTTTTAGGGATTGGGTAAAAGATGGACATTAATAGAGATATCCTTATTATTATGAAAACATGAGTTATCAAGGTTCAGCAGCATAAAACATTTAATAAAAGCCAGACCACAGTCCTAGAGACAGTGTCCTTCTTGCATCTGTGGTGATCAGGCCAAAATACCAAAGCAGAAAGAGTAAACAGAACAGTAATAAAGCAATCATTTTAAGTTTGACATACTGTACACCACACATCAGAAACTGATGTTATTACCAGATTTAAATAAAAATATGTTGGGTTTTTTAGCTTTCTGTATTAAGCAGCATACAAAACTGCACAGAAATCATTCTTTTCTCAACTACATTTGCAGATTTGGTAGAGATGAAACCCTCACAGACATAACTTAAGTTAACCCCATCATTCCTTTACTCCAAGAAACTCAATGAATGAAAAGTAGCGACTGTGGCATTAATCTCTCTTCCACTCAGAGAATTAATGGAACATGGCACATTCTAGTCAACCAAATTTGGCACTATGTAACTGTTAAGAGGTTTAAAACTTGTCTTATGGTCAAGTTAAGAGGTGGTAAGGAGAACCCTGATGAGTCAATAAACCTTCTTGGCTCCTTGGGCTATAAATAGTCCACTGGAAGTTAACAAGGAGAATGCAGGGCAGCTCATCCAAAACGCAGGTGTCTTAGTATTTAGAATGAAAGAGACATTTCAGCCAGTGAAGCTTTACTCATGTTTTGTTAACAATATTCAAAATGTTTATTTATATTTATAAAATATGTTAATACCATCCTCTAGTCCCCATATTTGAAATTAGCCTTTTTGGCCTGCATCACCTTTCAGTACACTATTCAAACGAGTGATGTTAACTTGAAAAGTTCACAATATCTAAACACAATCACTATGTGTTTAACTGTAGGAACATATAGGGGCTTTCTAGATTGGCAGGAAAGTGTGACATGAAGTTGCCTTTTCCTTAATGCTTAGCAGCTGCACCACAGCCTTTAGATGGAGCTGCGCTGTTCCGCAGTTTTTAAAAAAGAAGCTGGAAAAACCAGCACCTTTTTAAAGGCGCTTCTTCTTCCCTAAAACGCAAAAAAGGCGTTTTCATGGCACACTTTCCCTTTTTTTCATCTAAAGGCTAGAGTTTCATGCAGCCATGAACACACTTCTTTTTGCCAATCTATTCTGAAATAGCTGCCTTAAAGAAATTCAAGTTTCTAAAAGAAATTTATCCAAATTAAATGTTTTTCCTTCTGAAACTGAAAGGAAGCAACTTCAAACAAAGTACTGAGCTGTTACAGCATCTTAACACATGCATTTATTGTAATTAGAAGCAGTACAAATTATTTTCCTACCTCCTTTAAACAGCGCAACATCCGACACAAAGCATTCACCAGAGAGTGAGTAAACCCAGAGACGCCTTGGCTACTGTGTACACATTGGATTTCATGCCCCATCCACCTCTCATATTCCTCCATTTCATGTTCCATATCATACATCATTTGGTTCAGGTACTCTAGGCTGGAATTCCGGCCATTTGGAAGGTTAATGGAAGCTGAAGCAGTGTTCAAATTGATCTTCATCTGCCCAGTAGGCATCTGCACAGTTTGTTTTTTCTTCACTGAGAACGAAAGCATTACAAAAGTTAGCATCAACCTTCATTTGTGTCAAATCAAAAGCTAAGTTATGGGATCAAAATACTTTCGACTTTACAAATGAATTAAGGTGCTTAAAAATACACTCACGAGTTCCAGTTTATGGAAATGACAGGTTAAAGTGTTGCCCCACCAGATCAACTATGAATACATTCTACAATCTCACATGTAGCACTGACCCAGTTTTCATGCATCCATATTTTCTCTTGGCCTTTCAACCTTTCTACCTGCAGGTAGGATGCACCATTGCAAGTGCAATCTATGATATGTCGAACTTTGCCAAGGCAATTTTTACATTCTAATATCTGAAATGTAACTGAGAGGTTAACAAGAATCAGCCCAGTAGCTGTTACTTGGGAACCAATGACACTGCAAGGCATAGCCTTCACAATATCATAAGGGACTATGAAGCCCTGGTATGAAGCTGAAGAACCTGGACGCACAGGTTGTCATTTCAGCTCTTCTCCCAGTGGCAGGGCATGGTCCAGGAAGGGAGAGAAGAAGAGTAGAAGTGAACAACTGGCTCCACAGATGGTATCATCAGGAACAATTTGGCTTCTTGGGCCATGGTCTGCTTTTCCAAAAAGTCTGAAAGATCTGATCAAAAGGCCTATAAACTGAGTTATGTGGGGGAAGGTACAGTATTCTTTGAGAGTAGGAGAGCACCAAGTGCTGGAGATAATAGTCCAGATGTTATGCAGACAACAAGGCAAATAGTACAAGAACCCAACAGTGGGTGCAAAAACAAACAAACAAACAACTCTTTAAATAAACAGCTAGGGGGAATGATCTTAGATGTTTCTACACTAATGCGCAGAACATAGAAAATAAACAAGATTAACTTGAACTCTTAACACAGCAAAGCAAATATGATAACAGGTAGAATGAATGTCAGGACTGGAATGTATATAACCTTTCAGAGAAATAGACCAAACAGGAAAGGAGGAACAATAGCATATATCAAAGATGTTTAAACCTGTAAAGAGACCCATGACTTAAATCCTGGAAGCCAGGTTGAGAGCATCTGGGTAAAAATTAAGGGAGACATAAATATTATTGTAGTGATATTATTGTAGAGGTCTACTACAGACCCCCCCCCCTGCCCCAGCCAGACTGAGGATTTGGAAGATGCCTCCCTGGAACAGATGATCACACGTTCAGAAAGGTGAGATGTAGTAGCAATGGGAGATTTCAACTACCCTGATATTTGCTGGAAGTTAAACTCTGGTAAGAATGAGGAGTTGGTACTTACTGTGAAGGTTTTATCTTGCATGACCCACACCAATCTAATTCTGGGTAGAGGTGACTGTTGGGTTATTCTCCACATGCCTACATACATAGCAGGAGTTCTAAAGCTTTACAATTCTGCAGTTGCATCTATTAATTGCAAATTCTCATCAGTTTCATTCCAAAGACTTCCACTAACCTGTGTCCTTTGTACAAAGTTGCCAGTCACCAATAGGGAGGGGGTGGATTGTATCTCTGGGCCATCCAAGACTGAACCTTCACAACCCTGGATGGCACAGATGAGCAACCCACTCACAGCCGGAATATACCCAACCTACCCCCTACTGGGTAGAGATGACAGCCTTTCTGCATTACACAACTGACTGCAAAACAGTCCACTGAAATGCAGCCTTTGTCTATCTTACAGTGTCTTGCAAACATCCTGCAGTAATGCTGAAACTGCTGAATGTGGGCCATTCTGCAGGCATGAATCTTTTGCCAAATCATAACTACAAGTATGAATGCCCTGAGCATTTTCAGATTAAAGGAAACAATGCCTTCATTCATCTGATTGCTCTAGTCCTTTTAATAAGAATTTTCAATACACTTCTTACATCAAATGTGTGTCACTTCCTTTCCAAAGTATGAATTGGCCTTGGCAGAAACTTGGTAAAATTATAGACTGATTGAACCCATAATTCAATCTACATTTTGATAGAAATCTGGATCAAGGTTCAAAGTCAATGTGTCTTAATACCAAGTATGCAGACTTGGATGTGTGATGAAGCAGCCAACTCTGACACTTTTCTGGTAGAAGTAATGGTCACAAGAAATACTACTGTGAAAGTCATGAATCTCTATCACATTTCTTTAATTGGTTCCAATGATGGCATTGTCAACCTGTTCAAGACTAAATTTAGATTCCATCTAATCTATGCACAGTTGGTACTTCTTTTAAACTAGCTCCCCTCAAAAACATATTAATATAAGAATGTGATGATTTTCACCTCCTCGTTTAACTACTGCATGCAAAGCTGTCACTTGTCTTTTCAGAAGCAAAGGCCCTTTACACCTTTGCTTCTATTGAGCAAAAAATATCTTTTTAATTTGAAATTTGATCCATGGGCAAACAAGTCTATTTGAAATGGCCCAAATTTGTTGTTCATATAGTTGAATACTTCCTGATTTAGGGAACATTCCCTTTGCTGAATCTGTGCTTCCTTAAATACCCTTGTGAAAGGAGTGAAAAGTTTCTCTCATCTGCCTTTCTTTTTTGTACTGAAGGCATAATCTGCTTTTTATCACTATTTTTTATTAACACTTTTTGTAATGCCTTCTCTCCAGAGAGAAAGTGACCTGCAAAAGACACGCAAGCTAAATTCAATCTTGACTTCTGATCTCTTTTAGATCATTCTTTCTCTGTCTCGCTCCCTTCTAAGTGTTTAGTTTCAGAAGTGCATTTCTTCCCTGCAGCTTCCTTCTTGTGAACTTCTTGTGAAGTCGAAGGCTTTCACAATCGGCAGCTATAGTTTTTTGTGGGTTTTTCAGGCTATGTGGCTGTGTTCCGGAAGAATTTAGGAATAAACTCTTCTAAAACACTTCCTAGAACCTCTCTGTCCTGCTTATTTTTATAGGCCTCTCATAACTTCCTGTTCCTCCTGTTATTAGTTATATCTGATTGATGAGTTAATTAGGTTGTAAATTTATTAAATTCAAATCGTGCTTATTAAACAAATTCATTTGAGTATACCAATTCATTAAACTGTAATTGCTTAAACTGGCTAATCCGTCTTCAGGCCCAAAGATGGTGTCATATGTGTATATTATCGTGTTACTATCTTCCCTATGTATTCACTCTCTAATTAGGTCTTGCAAATTCCCATTTGAGACATATGATGTACTTGAAGCCTGCTGCTCCCTATGAGGGGACGTGGCCACTGATTTAGAGCTTTCTGTCATTAACAGTTTTCAGTCATTTATTGGCTGGCTCTCTTCATCCACTCTGGACTGATTGCCTTTGGTCTTCTTGGTAATGACTGAGTCCTAGCGGTCCAGTGCCATGTCTTAGTTGCTAGGAGAAACAGCTGTGCTCTCTCCCATCTCCTGTTGTGCAACCTTCCTTCCCAGCACCGCAAACTGAACGTTGGCGTTTTGTCCACTTGCTCAACCAGTTCTGTCCCTTTTCTGTCTTGCAAGTCTCGTTCCTTCAGGTTTTGACCACTTTCACCTTTATTGCAGTTTCTGAACAATCAGCTTTCTTTCCTCTAGTCACTGGTTTTATCTGTTGACTTGGAGGTGGGTGTAGAGACCCTTCTGATTCACGGTCGCTAGCTGAAATAAATATCTTTAAAACTTTCTCAGAATTATTTTGAGAGGTATGCTGGTTCATTAGTTACTGCCACGATCTGCTTGGTAGCAATCAGTGACAAAGCATTTCTCAACACTTTCTCAGTGTCTGGTTTCTTCTTTCCCCCTATCAGCACATGCAATTCACCCTCATTCCGCCATTGATTTTTTTTTTACGTTTCTGTGTATTTTATATTTCCATTTATTTTACAAGCAATAACTTTTTTCATGCGGAGACTAAACAATGTCTAAGTGGCTTGGCAGGAAAATAAAAGAAATGATGTGGAGGCTCAGAAGTTAATGAATATAACTGACAGAATGTTAAACCTTTAGAACTCCTGCTGTCTATGTGGAGAATAACCCAGCTGTTAAATGGATTGCTCATGCCAAACAGAGATCATAAGGTCCAACAAACCCCTCACTTGCTTTGCAGACAGTTTCATTGTTCAGAAGCTGGAAGAGACAATTAGGAGATCAGTTATTTTAGATCTGATCCCAACTAAGATGACTTGGTTAAGGGGGTGGAAGTGGCAGGATCCTTAGGTGGGAGTGAGCATGTCCTCCTGGATATTTTCATACAATGAAAAGGGGAAGCTATGTACAGACAGACATGCAGCTCCCTTCTGGTTAACAATGTTGGATTCAGTGATAAAATAATGGTTTTGGAGTGAAGTCCTGTAAAAGCTTTTTAGCATGATCTAATGTCCCTAACTGCCCAATCAAAGCATCTTGCAGCCAGTCAAGATCCTTTTGTGGTACAAGGCGGAAGTCTATACTTGTGTATGGGTCATTTCCAGAAGAGTAATACAGATAGCCTCTTTCACATGATGAGACTGCCTGAATTCTGGAAAAACTAGGTTTCCACTACTAACTGAAGACATACATCATATACTCCAGTCTCCAGGGTTTGTAGTTGCATTCAAACCATGCCCTGTGATCAGGATTTCATCTTTAAAAGCTTATAACTTGACTAATATTTTATGTTGGGAAAGGGCCTGGTTTACATTCCATACACTGGCACCAAAGTCAGGATCCACAGAAAAATTCTTCGATTCACAAAGAGATAACACCCCTTTGGATCTTTTAGTCCATCAATAGTCTTAAAAGGCAGTCACTGAGGAAATGCACCCAAATTCCTCTTAATTTAATGGAACTTGAGAGATGGAAACATTTATCTATTCTGACGTGTGAAAGTAATAATGCAGGATTCTTTCTGTAATGTTGTTTTGTGGAAGAGCAAGATCTTTCTGTGTACTTTTCTTCTCCTAACTGGCATTTCCAAAGTGGGTCGAGAAGTAATTTTGATGGCATTCATTAAATCTTGACTTGAGTAGCAAAGTTACAAGTGCTAAACACTCTGTCTGGGCAGAAACAACAAGAACATATTCAGCGTATTGATCCCTACAATCAAGGTCCAGGTGCCCACTGCAAAAAGGCCACTGCCCCACAGGGACACAGAAATTCATGAAAAACAAACATGAGAGGAAAAGAATTCAGAACTGCATATAATGATGAAAGTGTCCTCCCCTGCCTGAGCATTGTCATATGTAGATGGAATAGATTATGCAAAGCATCCTATTTCATTTTGGGGGAAGCTATTAACAACTTGGGAAAGTAGCAAAACATCTTTATATCAGGCTGCAAAATAAATTGCTGTCAATCTTGGTAATAAAAAAAGAATCTCAAAGAGAGAATAGTCTCTTTACATATGATGTTAAAGCAAACATTATTACACTCAGGAGGGAGTAATTTTATTCTTTTCTTGATTTTGCATTCTTTCCTTACTGAAGGCTTTTACTCAGATTCCTTCTGCAAGGCAGCAAGAAGCAGTAATGGCAGATCAAACTTCTTGAGAGGGAAGCCCTCTTGTGGTAAAGTCTTATTTATTTATTCATTTATATGCCACCTCTCTCCCAGGGTGGGACCCAAGGCAGCTTCCAGAGATAACAAATTAAAAATGTTTACAATAAAGACCCTGGGAGAAAGAAAGCATATAAATGAAATCAATTAATCAGTCAATCAGACTTTACCACAAAATCCCACATTAAGCACTATAAAATCATTTTAAAATCATACAAAAGTTAAAAACAGATAAAATACATATCTACATAAGGAGTTTCCCTGCTTAGCCATTAAAAACTTGTTTAAATAAAAATGTCTTAACATGCTGGTGTAAAGAAAGCAGCGAGGTGGGCGGCCTAGCCTCCTCCTGAAGGGAATTCTAGGGGTTGGTAGGAGCCACTGAGAAGACCCTTTCTTGCATCCCTCACCAGGAGAGTCTGAGATGGAGGCATGTCCAAGATAAAGCCTTCCACTAAAGATTTTGGCATTCTTGCAGGATCGTATGGGGGTCTTTCAAATACTCTGGACCAAGGATGTACAGGGCTTTATTGGTCATAACCAGTACTTTATGCCTGAAAATGAACCAGTATCCAGTGAAGATCTTTAAACAAGAGAATTCTATGCTCGCTATAACTGGTCCCAGCCAGAATTCTGGATACCACATTTTGAACCTGCTGAAGTTTCCAAAGCATGTGATCAAGGCATGTGTCACTTCAGGTCTGACGTCTGAAGAAATGGGTGCAGCTGGTGTACTAGTTTTAACCGTGCATATGTGTTCCTGGCCACTGTGGAAACCTGGGCATCCAGGCTCAGATCTGAATCCAGGAGAACAGACAAGCTGCAAGCCTGAGATTTTAAGGGAAGTGTAACCCTGTTCAGCAGAAGCAAAGTCCCTATTACCTGATCTGTCTTACAACTAACCAGGAGCACCTCTGTCTTGTCTGGATTAAGTTTCAATTTGTTTGCTCTCATCCAGTCCATTATTGATTACAGACATTGGTCTAGTACAGAGACAGCTTTCTTAGAATTGGGTGGAAAGAAGAGATAACAGTTGGGGGTCATCAGCATACTGATGACACTGAGCCTCCAAAATGACCTTTCATTTCAAGAAAATAATGTTTCATGTAGACATTAAATAATATGGGACACAAAACAGAACCCTGTGGGATTCCACAGACCAACAGCCATGGAGTTAAACAAGAGTCCCCAGAACCACCTTCGGAGTTTATGGCTCCAAGAAAGACCGGAACCACTGCATAACAGCACCCCTAACTCCCATCTCAGAGAGGCAGCCCAGAAGGATACCATGATTGATGGTATCAAAATCTGCCAAGAGATCCAGCAGGATCTAGATATCTGTTTCATCCAGAAACTCCTGGAGCTGGGAGGCCACCAGACATTCCAGAACTTGCCCAAGAATGGAATATCAGAGGCTGGCTGATAATTATTCAGAATGGTGGGATCCAGGGATGGCCTCACCACAGCCTCCTTCATGCAGGATGGAAACCGCTCTTGCTGCAGCGAGGCATTCACCAGTCCCCTTATCCAGCAAAAGAGACAACCCCCCTCTAGCGGCTTTCAGAAACCAGAAAGGGAAAGGATCCAGTACGCATGTAGTGGCTCTCACTTCTCCAAAGATCCTGTCCCATTTCTATGGATTCTGGCTGCAAAAGCCTTCGACTTCAGATCTCTATTTTTTCATCTAGCGATGTCAGTAGGACTTTGTTCTGACAGCTATCAATGGCAGCTGTGTACTTTCTTGCATAAAATATACCTCAAGGTTTACCCTGTAGCCCTTAACCCAGGATTGGGAGTCTGTGTGTAAAATCTATATTCCCTGAATGAATTTCACAATCTGGTAGAAACCATGACAGTAAATGAATGAACACAGCTTGTTCTTGATGCCCCCTTCTTCAAATTTGACACCTGCAAACTTTATCATCAAGAGGTTCCACCTGGAATTTTAAATCAAGGGAGTGCTTGTCTAGAGTTCTAACAGCATTCTGGAGCATCATTCCTGCCTTCAACACCTCACTGACTGAGGTTTTGACTCTATCCATTTTATCAATTAGGATTTCTACATTGTCTTCAAACAGTTAACAATTGAGAAAAGTAGGAAAGGTTAATATGATGCAGATTTTTGATCTGCTCAAAAACATATAACTCCCACATTCCCATTGCTCTCTGCCATCTTTCCACTCACACCTTCAACTATGATATATGTCTCTGTAGTCCACTTTAGCAGATGAGAGTTACTACTTGAAAGGGCTTTAAAGATGCATATTTTTTGCTGCTGTGTTCTCTGGTTAGAATATCTATTCTCAAACTATTCTATTCCATTTTTAAAATTATATTTCAGATAGGTAGTGACAAGGAACGGGAAGGGCAGTTATGAAAGAACTAGACAAGATTCTAAAGTATAAGATACTGTATACAATTGAGCGCTAAAGTTAGATGTATTCCCCATCACCATATACAGATGCAAGAGCTGGACAGTAATGGAAGTAGACAGAAAGAAAATCAACACATTCAAAATCTGCACTTAGGGTGGAAAAATGAAAAGCACAGATATAGGATGGGGGACACCTGGCTGAATGAGACCACATGTGAAAGGGATCTAGGAGTCCAAGTAGACCATAAGCTGAACATGAGTCAACAGTGTGATGCGGCAGCTAAAAAAGCCAATGCAATTTTAGGCTGCATCAATAGAAGTATAGTTTCTAGATCAAGGGAAGTTATAGTGCCACTCTATTCTGCTTTGGTCAGGCCCCACCTGGAATACTGTGTCCAGTTCTGGGCACCACAATTCAAAAAAGATGTGGAGAAACTGGAGCATGTCCAAAGGAGGGCAACTAAGATGGTGAAGGGTCTGGAAACCTTGCCCTATGAAGAACGCCTTAGGGAGCTGGGGATGTTTAGCCTGGAGAAGAGAAGGTTAAGAGGTGATATGATAGCCCTGTTTAAATATTTGAAGGGATGTCATATTGAGGAGGGAGCAAGCTTGTTTTCTGCTGCTGCAGAGACTAGAACGCGGAACAATGGATGCAAACTGCAGGAAAAGAGATTCCACCTCAACATTAGGAGGAACTTCCTGACAGTAAGGGCTGTTCGACAGTGGAACACACTCCCTCGGAGTGTAGTGGAGTCTCCTTCCTTAGGGGTCTTTAAGCAGAGGCTGGATGGCCATCTGTCAGGGATGCTTTGATTTGGAGTTCCTGCATGGCAGGGGGTTGGACTGGATGGCCCTTGTGGTCTCTTCCAACTCTATGATTCTATGATTCTATGATTCTAAGATGTGGTGCTGGAGAAGAATACAGAGGATACCACGGATGGCCAAAAAGACTAACAAGGTCCTTTACTTCACTGGAAGCCAAGGCTGTCATATTTTGGCCACATCAAGAATAGGCATGACTTCTTCAAAAAGGGAAAAAAGAGGATCCCAACAATTATCGTCCAGTTAGTCTGACATCAATACCAGGAAAGAATCTAGAGCAGATCATTAAACAGAGAATCTGTGAACATAAAGAAGGCAATGCCATAATCACAAAAAGTCAACACGAGCTTCAGAGAAACAAGTCATGCCAGACAAATCTGATCTCTCTTTTTTAAAAATAAAATTACCAGCTCGGTAGATGAAAGGAATGCTGTGGATATAGTACATCTTGATTTCAGTTAGGCCTTTGACAAAGTTCTCCATGACATTCTTGCAAACAAGCTTCTAACATGTGGGATAGACAAGATAACCATTACATGGATTGGTAATTGGTTGACTAGCCGCACCCAAAGTGTGCTCAACAATGGTTTCTTTTCATCCTGGAGAGAAATGACAAGTGGGGTGCCACAGGGTTCTGTCCTGGGACCAGTGCTATGCAATATCTTTATTAATGATTTGGATGACAGTATGAGGGGCATAGTTACCAAATTTGCAGATGACACCAAATTAGGAGGAGTAGCTAATAACTCAGAAGACAGTATCAACATTCAAAATTACCTGAATAGACTAGAAAGCTGGGTCAAAGCTAACAAAATGAAATTCAACACAGAAAAATGTAAGGTACTGCACTTAGGACAGAAAATTGAAATGCACAGATATAGGATGAGGGACACCTGGCTGAACGAGACTACATATGAAAGGGATCTAGGAGTCCAAGTAGACCACAAGTTGAACATGAGTCAACAGTGCGATGCAGCAGCTAAAAAGACCGATGCAATTTTACGCTGCATCAATAGAAGTACAGTATCTAGATCAAGGGAAGTAAAGGGATGTCATATTGAGGAGGGTGCAAGCTTGTTGTCTGCTGCTCAAGAGAACAGGATGAGGAACAATGGATGCAAGCTATAAGAAAAGAGATTCCACCTCAACATTAGGAGGAACTTCCTGACAGTAAGGGCTGTCTGTGAACATACTCCCTCAGAGAGTGGTGGAATCTCCTTCCTTGGAAGTCTTTAAAGTACAGGCTGGATGTCCATCTGTCAGGTATGCTTTCATCGAGAGTTCCTGCATGGCAGAGGGTTGAACTGGATATCCCTTGTGGTCTGTTCCAACTCTATGATTCTATGATCATATCTCCCATTGTAACTTTTTCTAAGTCTTTTCTTCTAGAAAAGACAATAATGCTGGGAAATGTAGGAGGCAGTAGAAAGAGAGGAAGACCATACACCAGATGGCTAAACTCAATCAGGGAAGTCATGGGGCCTGAATCTACAGAACATGAGCAGAACAGTGGAGGATAGATCTTGAAGATGTCTCATCCACAAGGGCATCATGAATCAGGGCCAACTTGAGGGCAATTATCAACCACAACAGACAAGCATTTAAAAATAAGTTGTACTTTAGCCATGATGCTACTGCCGCTCCCACATCATACCTTTTGTTGATGTATGCTTTTGCTTCTGTCCTTTGGCATTCAGTACTTGATGAATAGTATCTGGAGAATGCTCTTCATTTTGAAATCTTGAGTGGACTCTCTTGATTACATTAGTAGCATTCAGAGCTAAATAAGAGGAAAATGTTAGATACAACATATTTTAATTAGGCTGAAATACTCCAATAATACTTAATGTTTATACAATTTTATACTGCTTTGTTCAGTCCAGCAGTGACACACCAAAGCATCATTTCTGCTAGAGCAAGTTCAACCACATACTGATTTGTTTTGCTTTTTTCAAAGAGAGAAAGAGAACCTGACTGTCCCTGTGACTGAAAACCCGCTGCTGGAGTCAGAAGTACATCTGCTTCCTTTAATGTTGAGACTGTAGATACTTGTTGCTTAGAAGCTTCTTGTTGGCAATTGACTATGCAGTCTTCTTCTTTTGGAAGGTGAAGCACCCTAAGGGCAAAGAGGCACAGCAAATTAGGCATCTCTCTTCAAGTACTCTTTAATTTGGCTTTCTTACTGGAGCCCCATGGCCTCAGTGGCATGGAGTGACTTTGCCCAGGTTTAACTATGTCAGCTAGAGTTGCTTCATGAGAGAGACCCACACTCTGGTAATCTCTTGTTTGGTTTATTGCAGTGTATTTTGTATATGACTCTTTTTGAAAATGAAAATGAAATTAGAACTGGCACAAACTAAGATTACCAAGAAATTAGGAGACAGCCATCAGGGGCCATTTTGTTGTTAATTGCCTTCACATCGATCTTGCCTCACGGCGACCCTATGGATGAGGTATCTCCAAGACTCCCTGTCCTCCACTGCTCTGCTGAATTCCTGCAACCCCATAAAACCCATGACCTCCTTAATAGAGTCCATCCATCTGGCATGTGGCCTTCCTCTCTTCCTATTTCCCTCCACCTTTCCCAGCAAAATTATTTCTTCTTTCCATTTTTTATCAAGGAAACAAATCTTTAAAATATAAAGGAATAATGTCACTTCTACTCTTTGTTGCTTGCTCCTCAATAGCAAGAGATAGAACTCCCAATAGCAAGAGATGGAACTTGTATGGTGAAGTAAAGTTGGGAATATGATTTTAATGGGAAAAAAGTTCTGGCATCAGTTATATTAGAGCATTAAAGAGAATTTTGAAGCTTTCTTTCAGTGTTGGTATCCATTTTTTGACTGTATTAACAATAACAAGAAGATCAATCCGCCTTGCTGAAGAGATTTCGTTCAATATTCTCTTGACTCAAAAATAACCTGTCCAATGTAGTACACATCTCAAATTTCCCCTAACCAATAGAATACATAAACTTTGACATGCAGATTTAATTTTGTTTTAATTTTTCTTTATTGATTTAAGTTGTTCACAGTTCTTGCTCACATATTATGGAATTTTTATTGTTTGTTTTATTACTGTATATACTCATGTATAAGTCTAGAAATTTAGGTAAAAAAATTGACCCAAAAAACTTGAGTGACTAATCCACGGGTCAACGTAAGTACTGCATCTTAACACTTATTTAAAAGAAGGAACCATCCCCCAATAAAAAGCAATAGAATAATCTGTCCTGGAAGCACTGACCCCCCTTTACTCTCTCATCCATCCAGTCTTAAGAATAAGTACAAAAAGTTATGTCTGATGGACTTTTGGAAGTTATTTGACATTTTTTTGCTTTGCTTCATCCTTTAGATCCTTTCCTATATGCCCCTAAATTTTACCCTCGACTTATCCATGGGTCATAGCAAAATCCATAATTTTGTTCCCAAAACTTGCCCTCCACTTATACATGAGGTCGACTTATAGTCAAGTATATACGGTATGTAAAGATATGACAATAATTTTTTTTAAAAAAATCATGTGACCTTTAAAAAATCCATTTGATCCAGACTCAGACTAAACTCTACTGAAAGCAATACCCCTGCTCCATTTGGCCATGGCTATTTTAAGTTTTTCTTAAGTACAGGGAGTCTTGGAGATATCTCATTCACCAATATCTCATTCACCAGGTCAACTCAGGGCAGTTAACAAACAACAACCTATATTTAAATGAATGTATTTTCAAAATTTAATCCACATCATCCATGCCCCCTAGAAGGCATTTGGAACAAAATATTTTTTGTAAAAAAGAATTTTTGACTCTCTAGAGGGATGGGGGGAGGGCACAAAATCACCCTAGGGGGCTACATTTCACCCACTGAATTATAAAAAGTAGTAGCAAAGTTGAACAGCTGATTACCAAATTAAGCATTAACTTTGACAGTTTACACTTAAGTAAGATATACAAGACATGTGGAGACAAAGATACAGACTAACCTGTTTGTGTCAGTGCTTGATCTGGTGTTGAGATACACATCACCCGCACCATTTGTCCTGCACACAAAAGAGCATTCTTCTGCTTCATTAAGAGCCTTCCAGAGAGAGAGAGAGAGAACATCTCAATGTATGGGACCAATTTCAACCAACATAACTTTGCACAAACCTCCTGCACTGGACTGACAACCAGGGAGCACATGTGCTCCAAGCATAGTTAAGGGAAGCACCGCTTTGTACTTCTGGTCCTTGCTGGCTGCTTGACTGTATGGTGTAACTGCGTTTGCGCAGTTCACAAACCTGCTCAGTTGCGCAGCACAAATGTATACTTATGAGGATCCGTCAAATTATCATTGCGGTTCCTCTGCCTTTTTAAACTGTGCCGTTGCACTGGTGCATCATGAATGAACCCCTTTATTTTGTGAAGGAATTGACATGATATCCACAGTAGAATAACAGTAACGGCATCCCAGAGTCCCTACTGCGCATGTCTAGGGTACGGATTAGGGGTGGAGCTAGGGTTTGGGAGCTTTAAAAAACTTCACGGTTAAACCCCAGCTTTTACACCTGCAGGGCATTGAGGAATTGCACAGTTCGCAGCCAGAAGGAAAAAAAAATTAAAGGTTCACCGCGGCTAAAAGCCGAGTTCATTGCCGCCCATGTAGCTGCTCCGCCTGTGTTTGTAGCGTTCTGACCGCTTCCCATGTAGCTGTTGAGCCACAGAAAAGACTTCAGATAAGTCATTCCCACACCCCTCAGTCTAGCTGCTCTGTACCTTTTAAATGCACACCTGGGGCTTGCAGTCTAGCTGCTAAGCATTAAGGAAAAGGCAACTTCATGTCACACTTTCCTGCCAATCTAAAAAGCCCCAATATGTCTGCACATATCCTCTCTCAATTAGCACATGCACTGTTATTTCATAGCCACACTTAGAATCATAGAATTATAGAGTTGGAAGAGACCACAAGGGCCATCCAGTCCAACCCCCTGCCATGCAGGAACTTCCAATCAAAGCATCCCCGACAGATGGCCATCCAGCCTCTGCTTAAAGACCTCCAAAGAAAGAGACTCCACCACTGTCGAGCAGCCCTTACTGTCAGGAAGTTCCTCCTAATGTTGAGGTGGAATCTTTTTTCCTGGAGCTTGCATCCATTGTTCCGGCTCCTAGTCTCTGGAGCAGCAGAAAACAAGTTTGCTCCCTCCTCAATATGACATTCCTTCAAATATTTAAACAAAGCTATCATATCACCTCTTAGCCTTCTCTTCTACAGGCTAAACATCCCCAGCTCCCTAAGTTGTTCCTTATAGGACATGGCTTCCAGACCCTTCACCATTTTAGTCACCCTCCTTTGGACACACTCCAGTTTCTCCGCATCCTTTTTAAATTGTGGTGCCCAGAACTGGACACAATATTCCAGGTGGGGCTTTACCAAAACTTCACTAGTATGACTGATATGCCATAACACCATCAAAGAACACTCTCTTAACTCAATTTCAGAGAGGTGGATTTTTGGTCTATTTTTGTTCAGTAACACAGTTCACACAGAAAATACATTACCTGAGGATCCATGACAGATTCACTAAGAATCGAGAGCTGTGTAGGAGGATCACTCTTTTGTACAATGGGACCCTGAGAGGAGTCCGCGTCATAATCAGGAGCTACTGTCACATTGGGAAAACCTAGGATACAGTTAAGGAAGACCAAAATAAGCAAAAGAAAGAACCACTGAAAACTTCTAAACCACAGAAACAGTATTAGATGTTATTCTTTTCTACAGTATCAGAATAACAGAAGAAATCCCCAAACAACTCTTTGCTGCCTTTTGCAGAATCACTGCCTGATATCCAGCAAATTCCAAAAGAACAGTCTTTTGCATCAAAAGAAGAAACAACATTGTGGCATCTCAAAGACTAATCATTAACTAGTGGCTTCCTCACACCTCACAGTCCTTGGCGAGGAACTGGGGTGTAGGTGGGAGAGAAAGAAAAACATGTCAGATAGACTGAGAGACACGGAGGCAAGACAATGAAAGAAGTAGGTAATAGATAAATATTAAAAATATAAGAATCTTCACAGAATCAGAGCTGGAAGGGGCTGCAAGGGTCATCTTGTCCAACGTAGTGTCATGCACTGAATACACAACTAAAGCACTCCCTAACAATGGCCACCAAGCCTGTTAATGATCTCCATTAAGGCAATCTATTCCACTGCTGAGCAGCAGGTTGTCTAGAATCCTATTTCTGGGAAGCCAACAAGCAGGATACAAAAGCAACAACAGCTTAATGACTTTGAAACAGCATGTTAAATATGATCACCATGCTAGATACTGACAGACAATCTCTATGAATTTATCCTTGCTTCTCATTTGTATGTGTGTATGCGTATGTCAAGATGTATAATTCGCATTTCTAGTTTTTGATATTGTTTACCTTTCCCCTCTTTTCCTTTTTTAATCTTTTTATAGATAATATTTGGTAAATTTGAAATAAATTATTTTCCTCTTTTGATAATCTTTATAATTTATATAATTTTGATTTGTTTGTGTGTTTGTGCATTTTTGTGTATATTTACAGGTCTGGATAATTAATTAATTTGCCGCTAATTAGTTTCCAGGCAAGATACAAAGTGTTGGTTGTTACCGTTAAAGCCCTACATGGTTTGGATGCAGGTTACCTACAGGATCGCCTCCTCCCTTATAATCCACCACATATGCTCAGGTCCTCTGGCGGACATTTACTCCAATCACCAAGGACTAGGTCGGCAACTGTGAGACAGATGACTTTTTCTTCAGCCGCCCCAAGACTGTGGAACAAGCTGCCAATAATTTTAAATTGTGAATTAACTGTCGAATTTTAAATGTAGATTGTTTTAAAGTGTGCATTTTTATTTGTTCTTTTAAACTGCTGCATGTTTTAATTAATGTGTTTTAACTTATGTTGTTAATTGTTCATTTGTTGTTGTTCCCTGCCTCAATCTGTGGGGAAAGAAGGGTGAGAAGATAAATAATAAAAATAATAATAATAATAACAATAATTATTTATTTATTTTGAAAGTAAAATTGAAATTAGTTGTATCTCTATATGTTGTTAAATGGAAGAAAAATCTCGATATTCAAGAAAAGCCAATGAGGGGAAAGCTGGAAATCACAAATGTTTTGTTTCCAAAGTTAGTGTAATTATGTGTCTATATGTTTATCTTAATTATCTAATAGTATTATGATCATATTTCAGCATGTGTATTTATTATTTGATATGTTTAATAAAGAATGTATGTTTGAAAAACTTTAAGAAAAAGATGGTTGGGGTATTTTGCTCCTTTGTCAGATTCTGTAAGTTCAGAAAATTAGGCTTCAATAATTGAGGCTTGAAGGGAAATGATCTTGGAGCTGTTTGAGATAAGATTCATTCTCTCTCCTTTGGTACTCTAATGCAAAAGGGATGCAACAACAATCTGTTTTCAACCTTACTGCAAGACCCATCCTTACCCATGGTGGAAATCAGAATTAACACATTAATATCTGTATATAACAATCAAATCAATATATAGCAAACAAACATATATGGCAGGTAAGCATATAATTAATGTGACTCCTGACATCCTTTTAAAGCCACCTAAGCCATATCTTGTGGCAGCAGATTTTATAGATCCTAATATATGCAAGGAAACACTGTATTTTGTCTGTTCTAAATACCTCTAAAATTGTTTTTAGGTGACACTGAGCTGCAAATTTATGAATAAAATTTTTCTGTTCGCTTTCTTTATATGATGTGTCATTTTATAAGCCCACATCTTATCTCCCATTGTAACTTTTTCATAATACTACAGCTTTTCTTCAGTGGGTAAGTATACTACCTGGTACACGCAGAAGCATGTGTACATTAGAATTTTATTGGCCAGAAATTTCTAGTACATTGCTATAAATGTCCTAGGACCAACAGTGATACATCTAACTGCCTCTAAAGATTTTATCCCATTATCACATTAAAAGACACAAACCTAGCATTTCTCAGACATAACCTTCATGTCCAATTCCTGAACAAAAACCAACCATATTAATTCTAATCCCTATTATCAGTTAATAAACATTCACCTAAATGCCACTGAGGAACATCTCCAAATAGGTCTTTCACCACAGCCATGGCTTGATCAGCTCTCTCCAAGACATCCTGCAGCTGGTACTGATTGGAGATAATCTAAAGAGGGATTGTAGGAAACAAAAATATTGTGTGTTTCATGCACTATGTTCTTAGTCCAATGTAGAAAAATGTGCCACTGTATTAAATATATAGACATTGATATTGATATGATCCCTTACAGTAAGATCGTCCTTTAATTGATACCTGTCATAACAGTTATGAGCAAATGCAGTGGGGAAAAGGAACCTTCTGTGCCTTTTCAGATTATATTAAACTACAGTTCTCCACATTTTGTCATCATGGGGAGCTATGTTTAGTTTCAAAACTGGTGTGGGGCGAAGGGGAGGAGAAAAAGGCATGCGCCTATTCCTATTCTCCTCTCCCAGGCCTACAGCTGTCTCTGGGGAGGCAGCTGAAGACCAGGGACGGCAGGGGGAAGAAATCCCACCCTGGAGAGCAGAAGTCCTGTCCCAGGAGTCCTGTCTCCTGTCCCCCCTCCAAGAAGTCCTGCCCCCAGCACCGAGTAACAGCCTTTTAGTTTGAGCACTCGGTCCCTAAAAGGTTCACCATCACTCGGTCCCTAAAAGGTTCACCATCACTGACCTAAAACATGGTGAAATATCCCCACACCCCACAGAGAGTATTTGGAGGAAAAGAAATTCACACACACACTGGGGGCCATGGGAGCCAAACTTTGCCCACATGCTGCTTTGCCTACAAAGTGCATCCATCCAGAAGTTGTTAGGATTCAGTTTTCATCTGCAATAGCCAGCATAGCTAATGGGGAAGAAAGGCTAAGAGTTATAATCTAGTTAGCATGTGGAAGGCCACACTTTACCTACCCGTGCTCAACGGCACTACTGATAGTTTTTTGTGGGGCTTTCGGGCTATGTGGCCATGATCTAGAAGAGTTCCTTTCTGACGTTTCGCCAGCATCTGTGGCTGGCATCATGCCATTCTATCAAGAGTCTAGAGCAACTGAAACCATTGAGATCATGACACAGAGGAAAATATCCTGTATTGAGGGGAAGTGCTAGGAGAAAGGGGAGATATAAATGAAATTAAAATAAATCAATCACAGAGCCTTGTCAATTATGACACAGGAAACCTCCAAAATTATTTCTTACTTCTTTCATCAAAGCTATCTTCTTTTTCTCTACAGATTCTGGAGCTCTCGGTCTCAGCTTCTTCGATGTGCTCTTTAATAGTTTTTCTTGCAGTTCCAAGTGTACGAGGGCTCTGTTCTTTGACTTGTGCATCTCATGTCTTAGTACCTGGACAAGAGGAAATATGAATAAACATAGATGATCTAGCACAAAACGGTCAGATGAATTCCTACTTGTGTAATTTCATACATCAGATAGTACACGACAATCAGCCATAAGGGTTGCTAGCCTAGTAGAATCTGCAGGTATTTGTTCAGGAAAAAGTTCCATCCAGCCTTTAGCATAAACAAAATATTAATCCAAAACTTTCCACCATTACACAATTACATTAGTGTTTGTTGTTATGTGCCTTCAAGTCATTTTCAATTCATGGCGACCTTAACCTGAACCTTTCACAGAGTTTTCTTGGCAAGTCTTCAGAGGGGATTTGCCATTGCCATCCTCTGAGGCTCAGAGAGTGTGACTTGCCCAAGGTCATCCAGTGGGTTTCCATGGCCAAGCCAGGATTTGAACCCTGGTCTCCAGAGTAATAATCTAATACTCAAAACACTACACCATGCTGGTAACTTTTAATAAAAGTGCAGGGCACCCCAATATCAAATGCTGAGTTATTTCGAAATGCCCAGAGTCCAGAAAGAGGTCAACAGTGATCTTAAAGGAAGCATAAGCTAGGGCATGCTTTGAAACATCCCTAGCATGAACTGCATCACCATCCTCATAACATGGTGCTTTGCTATGACCTCTGACAATAATAATATTATGCCAATCTTCACATATTTGCAGTTTACCCTACCAGAGTTTGTCCTTCTTTTGATTCTTTTCCTCAGCCAAACTCCAATATGAGAGAGAAAATTATTACTTAGAGATAGGTGGTGGGCATAATGGAAGTACAGGGTCCTTCACTCACATACCCCTTTAGCATAAAAGATTGGGTGCCAGTCTTTATATTATATATGAGTGGAGCAGATCCAGATGTAACAATTTAGTTGTTTGCACATATAATTTGCCTTTAGACAACAAAAATGGTCTCAATAAAAGTGCATCAAGAGATTGCCAACTTACAAGGTCCTCAGGAGTTGCACGATGCACAGTGAGATCATGAATAGTGCTCTGCAATAAAACATATCACATGTAAGAACAGAAAGTGAAACTGATCCTAACAAACATATCTCTAAAAAACTTTTCTTTCACATCCCAACATAGTTCAGAACTCAAAAGTTATAGGGTTGATGGGGCTGCAGAAAAATCTCATACTCTGTCCCTTCTTCCATGAGTAGACTCCACTTCCACTGTTGGTTTCACCTCCTGGACTCCCTTCTTCTTGCTAATTGTTATCATTAATGAAGCATATATGGTTTCTCCACCCCATTTCTTTATTTAAAGGAGCTGTGAGCCTACTGCCATGTGTCAGTTGGACCATATCTAACTGTATGAGTCCCCTAGAGTCTACTGGCTTTCAATTTCATGAAGAACAATATTGTCTTAACAGGAAGGCACAATATCAATTTTCTCCATAAGTAATCTTAAACACTGGCATTCCAGAATATTTGCCATGGGGAAATACATAAGTAGTTTTGTAATCTTTTAGACTCCTTATTTACATTATCAAAACAATAACACGCATTTCAACTCTCTTTGAGGGGGGATCACAGATATCTTGATCGAGTTATATTCTTACCTTTCCCATGCACATAAGCAATCAAATATATTACTTACTGGAACATCTTATTCATCTTAGGAAACATCACAAAGAGGAAGCCATATAGACTTAAACATTTTACATAACACCAACTTAATCATCTATTGAGGCGTTCTCTACCCTTCTAGCAAGCATCTGTAGTGAAAGTCACATATTTCCACTTGCATCTCAAAACTGGGGCATCTGTTATACATTCCTATAGCAGGCATTTATCTAATAGCCTACTTGTCAGCACCATGATCAAATGTGGTGAGCTCCCAACACTAGTCCCAGCTTCTGCCAACCTAGTGGTTCAAAAGCATGCAAATGCAAGTAGATAAATAGGTACCACTCCAGTGGGAAGGTAAACAGTGGCAACATGAACACAGAGTAGTCTCTGACAACACTGGCTTCTCGGCTTAGTAACGGAGATGAGCACTGTCCCCTACGGTCAGACAGAACTTGACAACCTTGTCAACAGGAAATACTTTTACCTTTACCTTTATTATCAGGTATAGTACTTAGTTTAAGAACAGAACTGTTGGTGGCTATTAGAAACAGCCATAGAGTGAGGTGGAAGCAGTTGCTAACTACTGTATATACTCGACTGTAAGTCAACCTCATGTGTAAATCAAGGGCAGGTTTTGGGGCCAAAATTGTGGATTTTGATATGTTCCGTGGTATGTCAAGGGTAAAATTTAGGGCAAGTAACAAAGGACCTGAAGGATGAAAGATGAAAAGACTGGATGCGTGTTTGCCCTTCACCAGGGGATAGTCACTTTTTAAAAATAAGAGTTAAAGTACAGTACTTACATTGACCCATGGATACGTCGACCCAGATTATTGGAGTCAATTTTCTGACTAAAATTTCTAAACTTATGCATGAATGTATATTGTACTTACTTATTCTCTCTTCATGCTGTTAACTCTATGAGGATACTGCTCACAGACTACATGTATTGCTTTTCTTTTTTTCCAATATAAAGACTTCAGGGCCTTAAATTTTCAAAATATATTTAAAATAGAGTGTTCTGCCTATAACACTAAACTTTTGAATTTTTTATTATTTTTAGCAACAAGAAGCTTCCACATTAAACTGCTTATAAAATCAGGAGTGCAAATTTTTTTTTTATTTTTTTTTTATTTGGGGTTAAAGAAAACATATGAAAACACAAGCGACAGTCTCAGAATCTTTTCAGAGTGGCAGCCCCGAACATATTTTTAAAAGACCTCCATTTAAAGGGGCAGGGGTCTGTGGCATTCTAGTTTTTACAGGTTGAATTTCCCTTATCCAGAATTCCTAAATATTCCAAAATCCAAAATTGTCCTCAAGAATGGCTGAGACAGTGACACCTTGGCTTACTGCTGGTTCAGTGTATACAACTTTGTTTCATGTACTAAATTATTTAAAATATTGTGCATAAAATTAAGTTCAGGCTATGTGTATATGAAACATAAATGAATTTCATGTTTAGATTTGTGTCCAATCTCCAAGATATCTCATTACAAATACACACACACACAAATATTCCAAAAGGTAAAAAGTTTGTCTCATCCCAACTCTTTTTTCCTCCAACTTCCAGTTCTTGTAAGGATTCAGTCTTGTGGGACTAAGTACACACAAGATTAAGTTGTAAAACACTTCTTAACAAAAGCATCTCAGTGCAATTTTTGCATTTCTAGTGAACAATAAAATGATCTTATAAAGAACTGCTGTCACTTGAAAATCCTTATTTTATTGCTCCAAAGGTGTCATGTACTAGCAAACCTTAGTTCAGAAACCCAGCTCTCAGTGTAAAAACAGAAAACTTTATTTAGAAATTAAAGATGTTCACAGCATGGTGATGTTGTTAGGACTAAAGCAGTTTCAGTGACACAGTATATTAAATTTGCAAGCCATATCCTATATTATAGTTTTCTTCACTGATGTTATTTCTTTAATGAGGTAGTACATTTCAGCTCAGACTATCTGCACATGCAAGCCCAAAAGGCAGTCTCCATGCTTGCTGCTCCCCTTTGGTTTTAATCTTAAATGACTGCTTGCTCAAAAATCGTTCACTTGCCTCACACAACGCAGCTTCAGTATTTATACAAAGCATCCAAAAAAAACCTTTGGGATATAAATGTAGTAAATAAATAGCCACTTTGAATCCTGTTTTGGAAGAAAGGAGGGATATAAATCAAATCAAATAAATAAATAAACAAACATTTAAGCCTGTTGTGTCCTCATGTGGCAGTCCAGTCCCTTCTCCAAGTGAAGAAAAGAGACACATGCCAGGGTAAGACATGACAGTTCATGTGACATCCTTAGTGTCTGGCACAATCTTGGCCCTTTACATGCCTTGGGTTGCAGTGGGAGAATGTTAGGGTCCCCATGAGGTTATAATAGTCTCTGGGCCTGAACTGACTGGCCAAAATAAAGGTGCTTCAGGTCACTTTGGAGGTATGTTGTTTAAATGATACACACATCTTAAGAGGCCAGAAGCTGTGCTTTTCCAGCCTCTTAGGACACATGCATCATTTAAACAACATACAGTACCTCCAAAATGTCCAGAAGCAGCTTTATTTTGGTCTATCTGTGCAGGTCCTCTTTTATAGAGTGTATTGAGTAGCGATATTATATCGGGAATTTGTTGTTACTGCTGTTGAAACAGTTTTGGGTTAATGGTTGGGAATGGGAGGCAAGGAAGGGAAGAGGCAGGGATGTTATCTGAGCCTCAAGGTTGCTCTCCTAGGTGTTTATCACACAGGAGGAATTTCTCTTAATTTCGAAAAAAAGTGGGGCCAGTTTGGAAATGAGTGAATTCGCTAGTTCAGCAAATTTACATGATTGCGTATTGACGCTGCATCGCGTTCTGAATGAGTTCGCATAGCCCGAAATGGCAAAAAAATTGTGTGTGATAGTTTCTCACGCAATAACGTGAAACCCCACGACTGCGTCCAGAAGGGCTTCCCATTGCCTGAAAATGCATGCGGTAGTCTCTCACGCAATAACGTGAAACCCCATGATTGCGTTCGGACTGCCATTGGATTATTTCTGTTGTCTGATAAACTCCCTAGAGAAGGAACTAGAAGGAGACGGGTTGGACAGGAAAGGGGGCCTGGGTTTGAAGGAGGGAGTTATATGTTTGTGTTTAGGTCTTAGCAACCTGGCAAATGCTTGTCTATTGTGCTGAAAACTTCTCAAAAAATCTTTTTAGGTTCATCCATGGAGCCTGGTTACTAAGTTAGTTAAAGATGAGGTTATCACAGGGAGGCTCAATCTGCATATTATATGAACCAGAGTTTGCACCGTGAAGGACCTTTTCCTCCTATCTTGTATGCCAGACTAAACTCAGTGGAAACTCTTGCTGCCAACTTCTTCCTTTCAGTGAGTCTCAAAGGGGCTGCAAGATCTCTCTAAATAATAATAATAATAATAATAATAATGCATCTGAGGAAGTAGACTGGAGTCTAGGGAGGCTCCTGCTGCCAACTTCTTCCTTTCAGTGAGTCTCAAAGGGGCTGCAAGATCTCTCTACATAATAATAATAATAATAATGCATCTGAGGAAATAGACTGAAGTCTAGGAAGGCTCCTGCTGCCAACTTCTTCCTTTCAGTGAGTTTCAAAGGGGCTACAAAATCTCTCTACATAATAATAATAATAATAATGCATCTGAGGAAGTAGACTGAAGTCTAGGGAGGCTCCTGCTGCCAGCTTTTTCCTTTCAGTGAGTCTCAAAGGGGCTACAAGATCTCTCTACATAATAATAATAATAATAATGCATCTGAGGAAATAGACTGAAGTCTAGGGAAGCTCCTGAGGCCAACTTCTTCCTTTCAGTGGGTTTCAAAGGGGCTACAAAATCTCTCTACATAATAATAATAATGCATCTGAGGAAGTAGACTGGAGTCTAAGGAGGCTCCTGCTGCCAACTTCTTCCTTTCAGTGAGTCTCAAGGCGCTTCAACAAGACCAGGACACCAAAAGAAAAACTTACTTGTTCACCCTTGATTTTTTTGCTACTGTATAGACACTGTTTATTTGTTATTGTTGTTACTAACTTACGTATGTTAATTTTTAATAGCAAATGGTTTAATTGTATTTTAAGGGGTGGGTGGGATTGGGGGTTATATGTTTGGAATCTTATCTTTCAATGTTGTAATGTTACGTTACGCAGAGGGGTGGGACAGAAATAACCCGGTTTGGCCCCGCTTTAACTCATTGTCTGGCTCAATTGCTATGGAATTCTGGGAGTTGGAGTTTGTTGTGGGCCCGAAGGGCCCACAACAAACTCCAACTCCCAGAATTCCATAGCAATTGAGCCAGACAACGAGTTAAAGCGGGGCCAAACCGGGTTATTTCTCCAGTGTGGATGCAGCTTTAAGTGCATTTTCGCGGGCCTCCTCCTCCTCCTCTTTGGCCTCAGCCCTTGAGAAGCTGGCCCTCCTCCCCTCACTCACGTCCCACTCCTCCCTGGCCGGGTTAGGTTTCTTCCTGCCGGTCTTGTTGTTGGGCGGCCTCCGGGTGGCTCCTCCGGGAAAGCGGCTCCTCCTCAGCAGCGACATGGCTCCCGCTGGCGGCGGGAGAGAGACTACTAAGCCACTCAGGCAGCCGCAGCCGGCGGCGGCACAACAACGGCGCTAGCGCTGCTCAGCCGCCGAACCAAGTCAACTTAGTCAAGTCAAAAGCCCCGCCGTCCCTCGTCGGCCCCTCCCTCCGTCCCTCCTAGTCTGCGGCTCGCGCTCGTTGCCTTGGAAACGCCGCCGAGGCCCGGTTGGGCCTCAGTCAATTTGAGGCCTAGTTTTTTGCTTCCTCAACTTGAGGCCTAGTTAACCTGAGGCCTAGTTGGGCCTCAGTCCACTTGAGGCCTAGTTAACCTGAGGCCTAGTTGGGCCTCCTCAACTTGAAGCCTAGTTAACCTGAGGCCTAGTTGGGCCTCCTCAACTTGAAGCCTAGTTAACCTGAGGCCTAGTTGGACCTCCTCAACTTCAGGCCTAGTTTGAGGCCTAATTGAGCCTCAGTCAACTTCAGGCCTAGTTAACTTGAGGCCTAGTTGGGCCTCAATCAGCTTGAGGCCTAGTTAACCTGAGGCCTAGTTGGACCTCCTTAACTTGAGGCCTAGTTAACCTGAGGCCTAGTTGGGCCTAAGTCAACTTGAGGCCTAATTGGGTCTCCTCAACTTGAGGCCTAGTTAACCTGAGGCCTAGTTGGGCCTCCTCAACTTCAGACCTAGTTTGAGGCCTAATTGAGCCTCAGTCAACTTCAGGCCTAGTTAACTTGAGGCCTAATTGGGCCCCAACCAACTTGAGGCCTAGTTAACTTGAGGCCTAATTGGGCCTCAGTCAACATCAGGCTAGTTAACTTGGGCCTCAAGTGCCTGGAGGGAGGGAGGAGGAGCAGGGTCAGTATGTGTGAATTGAGGGATGGAGGAAGGAATGGGAATTGTCGTTACTCATTAACTGCACAGTTTTTTTCATCTGAGGGCCTGGTTTTGGTTTTAATCCTCGGTTGTTCTTCGTCTTGTTTGCAGTACTCAGACTGGAGTGTGGGTTGAGCCATGCTGAGGGGGAAAACTTCCCCTTGAGTGCCTCCGAAGCTTCTTTGAGGGGAGAGTTTTTCATTTCTTCATATATGAAGACTAGGTGCCCTTGGCCTCAGGGAGAGAGGGAGACCACAGGTGGCGCCATTTTATTTTCAATGACTGCATCCACACTGGAGAGATGACCCTGTTTGGCACCACTTTAAGTGTCTTGGCTGAAGGCCTATGGAATTCTGGGAGTTTCAGTTTGTTGTGGGGCAGCTCCGCTTTGGGCCCACAACAAACTCCAGCTCCCAGAATTCCATAGCCTTCAGCTAAGACACTTAAAGCGGTGCCAAACTGGGTTAACTCTCCATTGTGGATGCAGCCAATGGCCTGGGTACAGACAAGCAAAAAGAGGTGCTTTCAGGCTGGCTTGAAGGCATAGCGTTTAGATGACACATGCCTTGAAGCCAGCAGAAAAGTGCCCTTATGAGAGAAAAGCCATTTCAAAAAGAAGCAGCTTTTTCCCTCTTCTTCCTAGCTTGAAGCCATGTCGTGGTCATGACATGAGCACTCCAGCTGCCTTCGGAGGTGGTGGTGTGGTTGGTGAGGTTTCAATGTGGCTTCAGAAAAGGCAGCTTCCAGCCACTTTTTCCTGCCCATCTGTTTCGCCCCAATGTTTCCTAGAGACACCCGGGTGGCACCGTGGTTTGAGCACTGTTTGACGACAGCTTTGGAGGCCAGGTTTCGATTCCCAGCTTATCCATGAAACCCACTGGGTGACCTTGGGCAAGTCACACTCTCTCAGCCTCCTCAGGGGAAGGCAATTGCAAGCCTCCTCTAGACAAATCTTGCCAAGAAAGCCCCATGATAAGCTCATCTTAGGATCGTCATAAGTCAGAAACGACTTGAAGGCTCAGAACAAGACAGTGAGGCTTCCTTCCTGTATACCATTATATACAAAAGATTATTATTATTACTACTACATTGGCCCTTGGTTTCCACTAGGGTTTGGTCCCAGGACACACACGCACACACACCCGTGGGCACTAAAATCTATGGATACTCATGTCCCATTATATACAATTACAACATTACAACAACAAAATTGGAGCTGGAGCTGGAGCCCATTGACTCGAGACAATTTTAGTGCTACTATTCCACTCTTTGGCCACAGTGGCATAGTGGTTTGAGTGTTGGGACTATGACTCTGGAGACCACCAGGGTTCAAATCCCAGTTCAGCCACAGAAACCCACTGGTGACCTTGGGTGAATCACATACTCTCAGCCTCAGGGGAAGGCAAGGGCAAACCCCCTCTGAATAAATCTTGCCAGGAAATTCTCAGGATAGGGTCGCCTTAGAATCGCCACAAGTCAGAAACATCTTGAAGGCACACAACATGCACATGACACAGACATACTATAGGACCAAGAATATATAAAAACAGAAGAGCTAAAGAACTGGACATGGGTGAACCCTAAATTCGATCCCCAGCTCAAGCATAAAAAGCCCTGCATAATCTTGGGCAAATCATACTCTCAGCCTCCTCAGGAGACGGTAATGGCAACCCCTCGCTGAAAGAACTTGTCAAGAAAACCCTGTGATAAGGGTCATCATAAGTTGGAAGCTGCTTGAAAACACACAACACACATGATAGTATAAACATACTACAGGACCAAGAAGACAGTAGAAGCAATACATAGAAGCACTATATAAAAAAATTGAAAAAATGGACATGGAATGAAGAAGCATACAAAGATGAACCCCAAATTCTAGTAAGTGAGGTGGAAGCTATAACAAGACAAGTTGGGAAGAATAAATCACCAGGAAATTAGGATATTCCATTCAAACTGCTACAATTCACATGGACGAAATCAACTCAAGTGTTAACTGAAATAGGTATACCAACAAAAATGGAAAAGAAAATGATGGCCAACAGACTGGAAACAATCAATCTAAATTCCCATCCACAAAAAAAGAAACACAAGAGACTGCAGCAACTATACTTTAGCATTACTCTCCCATGCAAGCAAAATTATGCTCAAAATTCTGCAGCACAAGCACCAGTCATATGTGAAGAGTGAAATCCCAGAGGTCCAAGCTGGGTCCGGGAAAGAAGAGGCACTAGGGAGCACATTGCAAACATATGATGGCTAATGGAGGAAGGAATTCCAAAAGAAAATCAGCATGTGTTTTATAGACTCCAACAAAGCCTTTGACTGCATAGATCATAAAATTCGAGTGCCACCACATTTGATAGACCTGATGAGAGATCTGTACTTGGGACAAGAGGCTGCTGTCAGAATATGGAGAAACAAAATATTTTCCAATTGGCAAGAGGGTCAGGCAAGGCTATAACCCCATTTCTTCAACTTGTATGTGGAAAACATCATAAACTGGTTTAGATTCAGAAGGAGGAAGAGCAAATATAGGAGGAAAGAGCATCAACAAGCTAAGATATGCAGATGACTTTCTCATAGAAGTGGGACTCAGAATGAATCTGTAATATAAAAACACAATTTAAAAAGCTATATTAAAGCACAATTGAATTAAGAAAAACACAACACAAAAATGAAAAACTAAGAAGCACAGCATAAATTTTTTGAATGCCTTGTCCTTCCCAGTTAGTCCGCTCCTGGAGGCCTACTTGAACAGGAAATCTGTCTGCAGAGTCATCATGGTTCATTGAGGACAACATGCTAGGCCTAATTCCCTTGCAAGACTGTTGGAAAGTCTAGGATGAGGAAGACCCTTTCCTGCATCTTGAGCAAAGATGTCTCTGATAGTGATGGGACTAAGGGTGTATCCATACTGCAGGAATAAAGTACAGTAGTTTGACATCTCTATAACTGCTATGACTCTATGCTACAAAATCCTGGGATTTGTAGTTTGGTGAGGCATGGGTGTCACTGGGGGGACCAGGCTGCACCAGGTGACACCCTAAGGAAGGAAATGACACCACTGCTCCCCAAAACATCTGCCTTTGGTCAGAAACAGGTTGTGGTATTCGCCTGCTGAAGAGATGGGGTAAGTGGAGTGAGGTTCAGTGGGTGGAGAAAGGAGTGGCCCATAAAAATATTTTTAAAACTTTATTAAAACCATGACATCTTACCAAATTTTCATTTTAACCACAAGAAACCATAAACATGTAAATACATTTAGCCTGTGTGTATGATACTGTAATGTAAAGCTATAATTGTAATTTTGCTAGTTTATTTCACAACTATTGTCATTACATTCAGTGATATATGGAATTACAATTTATGAGTAACATTAGTACAAAAAGACGAACAAGGATTCTGTATGGTGTGGGATGGGAGGACAAGGTCAACGAGAAGGTGATGCCATGAGTTATCACCCCAAGTGACGCCAGCCCAAGTGATGCCACTGTGGTATGGCATCAGAGTTCTCTGATAGAGATCCTCAGACTACAGATTCCACATTGCCTGACAGTGGCTGCATCTAAATAAAGGATGCAGATCCACAAGATGGAGCCATAAGAGTTAAAGTGGTGTCAAACTGCAGCATGGATGTGTGTCCTCAGAGAAGGCCCTCCTCACAGAGCTCAGGCTGATTTCTATCTTCAAAAAATTTCCACCTCTCGTGCAGAAGTGATGGGATGCAGTGGCTTAGTGGTTAAGATGCCACTTTTGATTATTGGAAGGTTGGCAGTTCGAGGCCCGAGTGCTGCATGATAGGGTGACCTCCCATTACTAGTCCCAGCTTCTGCAGTGCAAAAGCATGCAAATGCAAGTAGATAAATAGGTACCACTTCGGTGGGAAGATAACAGTGTTTGGTGCAGTCATGCTGGCCGCATGACCACTGGATTCGTCTTCGGACAATGCTGTCTGTTTGGCTTAGTAGCAGAGATGAGCACCGCCCTCTACAGTGAGCTACGACTAGACAAGAGACTACTTTTACCTTTACCTTTTTAGTGCAGAAGTAGGGCCTAAGTATCCTGAAGATCCTGTCCAGTGCAAAAGTAGCCTTTTTGCCAGTGCAAAAAGGAGCCCCAATCTGGCTTTCTCAGGGGCAGCTTGAATTTGGGGCACTCTGTTGCCCCTGAGTTACCTTATTCTGTCTAACACAGAGATCTGCTGTCGTAACAACCTGTGCAATAACTGTTTAAATATCAGATTTTAGAAAGCTAATTTTAAACATTCTTAATTAGAGTTGTCCTTCCAAGTCCACTCATTGACATTGCAGTGACACATTAAAGGAAGTTCTTCATTTTCCCATTTCTTTAAAAGTAACTAAAACTGGTAATATTGTTTAAAAAACACGAATACCTGGTCTGCAAAACCCACCTGGTGGCCTTCCTCATTGCCTCCATTCTCACAGTGGAGGGTCAGGAGCCATTCATGGGACCGCGTGGGATTTCTTCTCCACTATTAAAGAAGGCCAGAACTATAATAACTCTTCTGACAGTTAACAGTTGTGCTGCACATGATCCTTTGCCAAGTTACAATTGCAAATGTCATTTTAGCTTCCTTACTGAGGAAAGAGTTACTGAAAATATTGGTTGGGCTGTAGCTGAATACTGCCACCTGAAAAATAAAGATGTGGCCTGATAGCAATAGCATTTACATTTCTACATTGCCTTAAAATGCTGCGCTTCTCTAAACAGTTTACAATGTTTTTAGCCAATTGCCCCCAACAAGTGGGGTAGTAATTTTACCAATCTACGAAAGGATAGATGGCTGAGTCAACTTTGGAGCCCTGAGGGAATCGAACGCAGAACCTTGTGCCTTCAGTGCTAGTGTACTCGATCTCAACCTTTGTTGGTTCTCTAGAAATGTAATTTGTGGTAGAATTAAAACCAGCAAACCATAGGTGCTGTTTTAAATAGGACAGTACTGGGGGCCCCACATACTTCCAGATTGCCCTGTCATTTTAATGTAAATGCCAGTTTTGACCTGTTTTCAAGAAAAAATGTCCTGTTAGATTGTGAAAATGGTTTGAAGACCCCTGTTTGAAAGTGTGATTGTAAAAAAAAATGGTGTCATGGAGTGGCATGACAAATTTTAGGATAAGGACATTTGCTGGGTAAGATGACTTCATGGGAGAAATATTTGTGGTAGGGTTGTGGTGAAATATAGTCTGTCTCTAAATTTTTGTCTGGGTTCTGTGTCTTAAAGGTCATGGTTCACATAGTGAGACTTTTCCTCTCACCTTCCTTTGTCCTCTGTATCCCTGTCCCGCTTTTGCCACCCGAAATGTCTCGAGGTTTTTGGCCCCTGGAAAGAGCTTCGGCCAAGAATCTCATTGGGGCCCTTTAGAGGCCTCACCATTTTTGTTCTCCATGAGCTCTGACTGAGGAGAAAAAGGAAGGACTGACCGAAAGTTTGGCCCCTGTGGACTGCTGCAAATGTGGGGTTCCCAGGTGCCACTTGCCCGCCCAGCAGGACCCAGATATTTGAAAAACCCTCCCTACAAAAACCTCTGCACCCAAACACCTCCTCAGAGGGGCTGCTCCAAAGGGAGAGAAAGGGACTTGGATGCTGCATCTGCGCTGCAGAAATATTCCAGTTTGACACTGCTTTATCTGCCCTGGCTGAATGCTGTGGAATTTTGGGATTTGTTGTTCGTTGTGGCCCCAGAGCAAAGCTGAGAGGTGCCCCAACAAACTACAGTCACCAAAATGCCCTGTCATTGAGCCATGACAGTTAAAGCAGAGTCAACTGGGTTATTTCTGCAGTGTGGATGCAGCATCAGATTCAGAGAGGGGCTTTCTCTACTCTGCTGGGGGTGGGAGGGGGTCCCTTTTGGCGGGCACTGCCAAGGAGGGAAGGCAGTTTCCCTCAACTGGGATCAGGCTGGGAGTTGAAGGGTTTTTCTACTTCAACCTCTCTCTCATGTGGCTAGGCAAGTGGGCAGCAGGACTGGATCCTCCCCCCCCCCCCATTGCCAAACGGAGGAGTTTCCAGACAAAGGGAGGGTGTGACTAAACCAAGGCTAAAAGCAGGAATGTAAAGTGATGCTCCAAATGGAGGGTGTTTCGGAATTCCAAAACATCTGCACCCTGGTGATGTGGTGGTTAAATGCCAGTACTGCAGCCACTCAGTTGCAAACCACAAGGTTGTGAGTTCGATCCCAGCCAGGGGCTCAGGGTAACTCAGCCTGGCATCCTTCTGAGGTCGCTAAAATGAGCACCCAGCTTGTTGGGGGCAATTCACTTACACATTGTAAACCGCTTAGTACATCAGTAAGCAGTGCAGAAATGTACTTGCTATTCCTCCTGGGCAGAAGGCGGGAATGGAGAACATGCCTGGTCCCAACCCAGGACACAAAATTCATTCCACACGCCCCTTTCTCTTTCAGGAGCCCCAACCATGCATTCTCCCCTCCCCCCTTAAATATCTCCTCAGGTTCATTTCGGGAGACTGAAGGCCCCCCTAATTACACCCCATTGCTCTCTGCAGCCCCACCAGAGGAGCCCTGGTGGCGCAGTGTTTAAATGCCTGTACTGCAGCCACTCTCTCACAAACCATAATTGTGAGTTTAATCCCAGCCAGGGGCTCAAGCTTAACTCAGGCTTACATCCTTCCGAGATCGCTAAAATGACTACCCAGATTGTTGGGGCAATACTGCTTAGGCGGTATGAAGCGGTATATAAATGAAGCTGCCATTGCCATTGCTATCCCTCTGGCTCCCCTGCAAGGCCAGGACTCGGGTTGTCTCCTGAGTCCTGGGATTTGTAGTTTGGCCTGAAGTGCCAGAGGAGGGCCCTCCGTCCAAGGATCCTGAAATCCCAGAGGGGTTTCTTCTCATGACCGCCAAGGAGGAAGAGACACTGCAACAATGGTGGGCCTTCCAGAAAAATGTAGGATGTGACCAAATAAAAAAAGCCCAAAAAACAAAATAAAACAAAACCAAAACATAGAAATATCAACTCTTTTCCTATGGTTTTATTGATTCTCTCTCACGGTGCCACTTCTTTTCTCATGGAGAGGGTGCCCAGGTGTTGTCCTCACCGCAAAGGTGGACAAACGTAGCCTGCACACAGCACATGTAGGGTAGTTTTGGAAAAGAAAATGGAGGCTGCCTTGATGTAGTAGGGCATACAGCAGTAGTGCATCCATGGTTGCGTATCAGTAGCTGGGGTGAGAATAACGTGGCCCTCCAGACGTCATGGATCTGTAACTCCTGGCATCCTCGTCCCTGGCTAAAATTTGCCAAGGCCTTGTGTTGAAATCCAACCATGCACAGATGATTTCTCCCCTCCCTCTAAAGGGAGCATTTCTACATCTGCAGCCTCTGCAAAGTGCATTGAGCTATCCCCTGTACCTCTGAAGAAACTCGGTTTTGATCCACCTCTGGCTGAAGGCTGAAGTCCCCATATATTATTTATTTATTACGGTATTTATACCCCGCCCTTCAGCCTTAAGGGCTCTCAGAGCGGCTTACAATTATTATTTTTAATTAGACGGTTCCCTGCCCTCAGGCTCACAATCTAAAAAGACGCGACACAAAAGGAGAAGGGAATGGTGGTGGGGAAGAGGATCAGGTCCAGCAGTTCTTCTCTCCCTCTGAGGCCTGAACCAAGGCAGATGGACTGGAGGGAGGGCTCGGCTTCTTAATCTAATCATATAGTGTTTTTTCAGATCTAGGTGCCTTTGCAGCGGTTATTCAAACATATTAAATGGAGTCTGGGAGGCCATTGTAATTGATATTGATGTGTACTGTTTTTATTGTTGGTTTTGTTTTTGTTTTGTGATGTTGTAACCTGCCTTGATTCCTCATAGAGCTGGAAGACACCCCAAGGGCCATCTGGTCCAACCCCATTCTGCCATGCAGGAACACCCCATCAAAGCATCCTCTGAGACAGATGGCCATCCAGCCTCTGCTTAAAGACCTCCAAGGAAGGAGACCCCACCACATGTGAAGGGAGAGCGTTCCACTGTCAAACAGCCCTTACTGTCAGGAAGTTCCTCCTAATGTCTAGGTGGAATCTCTTTACCTGTGGTTTTCTGGGTCCTGTTCTCTGGAGCAGCAGAAAACAAGCTTGCTCCCTCCTCAATGTGACATCCCTTAAACAGGGCGATCATATCACCTCTTAACCTTCTCTTCTCCAGGGCTAAACATCCCCAGCTCCCTAAGTCGCTCCTCATAGGGCACGGTTTCCCATTATTAGTCAATGGAGAAGGTTTGAGTGAGAGTTCCTGCATGGCAGAAGAAGGGAGGGCTGGACTGGATGGCCTCTTGAGATCTCCTCCAGGTCTGTGATTCTTAAGGGAGAACCTTCCCAAAGAAAAGCAGATGGGGCTGTTCAAAGCCCAGAGGTTTCCAAAGGGAGGAGGTAGAGGCTTGTGGTCCTGGAAAAGGAGGACGTGGTTTCCCTCCCTCCCTCCCTCCCTGCCATCGTTGTGCTTGCCTTGGCTCCTTCCTCTCCCTCCAGCCTCCAGGCGTCTACCTGAGCCAGAGGATCACCTGCTGCCTCTGCCTCACCTTTTTTGGGGGGGCCATGAGTGGGGAGCCCCCCTGCCTTGCCTCCTGATCCTGCTCCTGGCAGCTGGGGGTGAATGATCCCTGTGTGGAGGGAAAGGAAGGGAGGCGATGCCAGGGGTCTGGGCTGGCCTGCTGGTGCTGATGCTGGGGATGGTGGGGCTGGGGATGGCAGCAGGGGGATCTCCCCCAGTGGAGCCCCCCGAGCCTGAGCCTTCCTCTTTCGACCGGCCCTACCCAGGGAGCGTGAGCCGGGCCTCCGAGCGCCTCTACGCCTTCCGATACGCCCCACCGACCGGGCAGGTAAGGCTCAAGGGGGTCCCCCCCCCAAGAATGGATGGAAATAGAAGGATTTGGGGAAGGAAGAGAGACAGATACAGAGAAGGAAACCCCAACCTTGGGACCAGTGACGTCACAAAGGGGCTGCGGGGGGATCCGCACCGCAGCCAACCTTGGGACCAGTGACGTCACAAAGGGCCTGCGGGGGGATCCCCACCGCACCGCCAGGTGCGGTGGGGATCCCCCCGCAGCCCCTTTGTGACGTCACTGGTCCCAAGGTTGGTGGAAAGAAGCTGTGTGTGGCATTCATTCCACCTCCTGCCTCCTTTTCAAAGGCCACCACCAGAATTTTTTTACAAATCAAAATTTCAAATTTCAAAATTTTAAATTTAATTTTTTTAAAAAATAATAAAGTTTGGATTTTATTTTTTTTAAATATTCTTTTTAAGCTTTCTTTTAAAATTTTCACCCAATCTTCGTCCGGGGAAAACTATTCTTTTGTCGTTTTTTCCCTTTTGAAATGTCGCACTTTCGCCCGATCTTCGCGACGTCCACGTAAAGTTATTCTTTCTTTTAAAAATTTTTCTGTTTTAAAACGTCGCCCTTTAACCAAAGCTTCGCTATGTCCATATCGTTATTCGTTTTTTAAAAAAATTCTTCTAAAAGTCCCATTTTAACCAAATCTTCGCTATGTCTGCGTAAAATTATTCTTTTTAATTTTTCCTTTAAAATGTCACACTTTCACCAAATCTTCGCGGCGTCCATGTAAAAGTATTCAATTTTTTTCCCTTTTAAAACATCACGCTTTCACAAAATCTTCGCCACGTGCATGTAAAATTATTCTTTTTAATTTTTTTCCTTTTAAAATGTCACGTTTTAACCAAATCTGCGCTATGTCCATCTAAAATTATTCTTTTTAATTTTTTCTTTTAAAAGTTGCACTTTCACCAAATCTTCGCTGCGTCCATGTAAAATTATTCTTTTTAATTTTTCCTGAAAAACATCACATTTTAACCAAATCTTTGCCATGTCCATGTACAATTATTCTTTTAGTTTTTTCTTTTAAAACATAACACTTTAATTAAATCTTCGCTATGTCCGTGCAAATTAAAAAATGTCCGTGTAAAATTAATCTTTTTAATTTTTCCTTAAAAACATCACATTTTTACAAAATTTTCACTATGTCCATGTGAAATTATTCTTTTTAATTTTTTCCTTTTAAAATGTCACATTTTAACCAAATCTGCGCTATGTGCATGTAAAATTATTGTTTTTAATTTTTTCCTTTTAAAAGTCATACTTTTACCAAATCTTCGCTGCGTCTATGTAAAATTATTCTTTTTAATTTTTCCTGTAAAACATCACGTTTTAATCAAATCTTTGCTATGTCCATGTAAAATTATTTTTTTTAGTTTTTTTCTTTTGAAACATCACACTTTAACCAAATCTTCGCTATGTCCATGTAAAATTGGCCTTTTTAATTTTTTTTCTTTTAAAAGATCACATTTTAACCAAATATTCACTATGTCCATGTAAAATTATTCTTTGTAATTTTTCTTTTAAAACATCCCATTTTAACCAAATCTTCACTACGTACATGTAAATAAATACATACATACATACATACATAAAAAGCCATCAGTGATACCTTTATTGGCCAACCACAATGCACAATATACTTGTTGTGAATTACGTGTAACTGCGTTTAGGTTGTGCATACAACGTTGCGATTTGAAGGCATTGTTTTAATTTTTCTAGCTGTTTATGTCACTACTGTTAGCATTACTGTCAGTGGTAGATGGGAATTATGATTTGCAAGGGACATTAGTGAAAAATAGTATTACTAAGGATTCTGTATGGTGTGAAATGGAAAGCGGTCAATGGGGGGGTGGCACCATGAGTGACCACACTGGGTGACAGAACCATAGGGATGCCGCTGCTTGGAGCAACTGTCCATTACCACAGGGGGGGAAATTCTGGCCTCAGAGACCCACTCACCCCCTTCGCTGGGTCCTCTCTCAGGGCTGGAAGAACAGCAATAGGGACACACACACATCCCATTCATCATCATCATCATCATCATCATTATTATTATTACACTGTGGAGATAATCTGCTTTGACACTACTTCCACTACCATGGTTTGACACTGGAGTTTATCACATGGGAGGAATTTCTCCTAATTTCGAATAGAGCCAATTCGAATTCACGTAAATTCTAATTGCGTTCGGAACGCGTTCAGAATGACTTCCCATTTCCCGAAAATGACCCCCCATTGCCCGAAATTGCATGAGATACTCTAATACGCAATTACGTGAAACCCCATGATTGTGTTCGGAATGACTTCCCATTGCCAGAAATTGCGTGAGGTACACTCATACGCAATAACGTGAAACCCCATGATTGCGTTCGGATTGCCACTGCATTATGCCCTCAAATTCCGTCATATTATAAACTCCATTGTGGAATTTGGGGGCATTGTAATTTGTTGTGTCACCAGAACAAAGCTCTGAGGGGATAGCAGAGGTCTTAAGGCCACAGCAAATTACCAGTTCCCAAGATTCCATAGCATGGAGCCATGGCACTTAAAATGGGTCCATAGTATTATCTCTGCAGTGCAGATGCTGTGTAGGGTCCAAAACACCACTGCAGAAATAATCCAGTTTGAAACCACTGAAACTGCCCTGGCTCAATGCTACGGAATTCTAGGAACTGTAGTTTTCTGAGACATTTAGCCTACTCTGTCAGAGAGCTCTGGGGCCACAATAAACTACAGTTCCCAGGCTTCCACAGCACAAAGCGATAGTTAAAGTGGGGTCAAACTGGATTATCTCTTCATTGTCCCCATCTTCAAAAAGGGAGCAAAAAAGAGGATCCCAACAATTATCGTCCAATTAGTCTGATATCAATACCAGGAAAGATCCTAGAGCAGATCATTAAACAGGGAGTCTGCCAATGCCATAATCACAAAAAGCCAACATGGGTTTCTGAGAAACAAGTCATGCCAGACAAATCTGATCTCTTTTTTTGATAAAATTACCAGTTTGGTGGATGAAGGGAATTATTTCAGTAAAGCCTTTGACAAGGTTCCCCATGACATTCCTGCAAACAAGCTAGTAAAATGTGCATTAGATAACGCAACTGTTAAATGGATTTGTAATTGGTTGACCAGCCGAACTCAGAGGGTGCTCAGCAATGTCTTCTCTTCCTCCTAGAGAGAAGTGACCAGTGGGGTGCCACTGGTCACTTCTATTCTGGGCCCTGTGCTATTCAACATCTCCATCAATTACTTAGATGAAAGAATAGGGAGCATGCTTATCAAATTTGCAGATGACACCAAATTCGGAGGAATAGCTAATACCCCAGAGGACAGGATCAAAATTCAAAATGACCTGAATAGACTAGAAACTGGTATAGAGAGGGACTAGAGCTAGTTTTAAGTCTAAGGGAATTATTGCACCACTGCAACGTTTCTTACTGCTGCCAAATTGAAGCTTCATTCAGGCTGTAGCCTAGTGTTATTGCATGGCTTTTCTCCCCAAAACTGCCATCCTGGTACAGCCCGGCTCCAATGATCTTGCTTTGGTGGCCATTTTTCAAAGTTGGAAAGCTACTGAAGTGAGTTCAGGGAACTGCATTGGAGCCGGGCTGTACCCGGATGGTAGTTTTGGGGAGAAAAGCCGTGCAATAACACTGGGGTACAGCCCAAATTAAGCTTCAATTCGACAGTGGTATAATCCCCTAAGAATCACTAATGGCTATAGATGTCAGATTCCCTTTCAAATTTCTTGTTGTTGATCCATATTGTGCTGGCACATTCCATGATTTAGCTGTGTATTGTCTGAAGAAGTCCTTCCATTGATCTGTCCTTAAACTCCCATCATTCAGTTTCACTGAATCACTCCAGTTTCTAGTATTAGGAATTTTCTCTTCAGGCTATCTGCACTACAGAATTAAAGCAGTTTGACACTTCTTTAACTACCATGACTCTGTCTCACAGAATCCTGAGATTTGTAGTTTGGCAAGGCACCAGGGCTCTCTGACAGACCAGGCTGAATACCTACAAATCCCAGGATTCTGTCGATTAGCGTCATGGCAGTTAAAGTGGCATCAAACTGCTTAAATTTTGCAGTGCAATACACCCTCTCTGTTTTCACCAGGCCTCTGCTTTCACTACCACACTCACCTCACCAAGTGGCATCACTAGGGTTGGCATCACCAAGATCAGTAACTCATGGTGTCATCCCCCCATGGACCTCCTCCCATACCAGACCATACAGAATCCTTAGTCATGTTTTTTGTACTAATTTACTTATAAAATGTAACTCCCATATATCACTGAATGTCATTGTCACAGTTGTGATATAAACAACTAGCAAAATTAAATTTATACCTTTAAATTACGATATCATAAACACAGAATAAGTATGTTTACGTACACACGGTTTCATGTGCTTAAAGTGAAAATTTGGTAGAATGTTTTTAAATAATTTTTTTAAAAAATTCAAAATTTAAATTTTTTAAAATTATAATTTGAAAATGTATTTTAAAAAAACATCTGGGGGCTCCCTTTTCTCTGAGTCTAGGCCCACTCACCCCACCTCTTCAGCATTTTAAAGAGATACAGGCAAAAACCACAGACCATTTCTGTCAAAATGCAGGTGTCTGAGGAGCAGGTCTCACCCCACTATCAGGTGTCACCTAGTGCGATTTGCACACACACACACACACACACACACACCTGGGTACCTCCTTAGTGATGCCACTGCCAAGTAAATTGGCCTTTGTCCTGAACATCTTGTTACTTTGCTTCTTTCTTTCTCTCTGACCCTTGCAGGATGTGGCTGCCTTGCAAACCTGCTCTCCTCTAACAGGTAGATACAGCCCCACTTGGAAAGAAAGAAAAGGCTTGTCTCAGTACAAACTTGGCTCACTGTGTACTTGATGGCTTTAATGCTGATTTAAAAACCCCTCAACTATAGTGTTTTAATGTGTTTTATACATGTTGTTGGCCAATATAAAGCAAATATAAATAAATAAATAATTTGTTGGCAAACTGTAATTAAAAAAGAGCAAATACTGATACAATACTGATCTTGACATTAAAACTATGCCTAAAAGTTTTATTTATTAGTAAACTTTTCCAGTTACCGAGAAGTGGAGGGTGCCCCTTGCCAAGAAGGAGATATATGTTGTTTTTAGTCTGTTTTTGAACTTTAGTTTAGTCTAAAGACCTTATCAGATGATGGAAATTGGAAGTGTAATCCAATGGCAATCCGAACGTAATCATGGGGTTTCACGTTATTGTGTATGAGTGTATCTCACGCAAGTTTGGGCAAAAGGGAAGTCATTCCGAACGCAATCATAGGTTTTACGTTATTGTGTATTAGAGTATCTCACGCAATTTCAGGCAATGGGGGGGGGGTCATTTTCAGGTAATGGGAAGTCATTCTGAACGCATTCCGAATGCAATTAGAATTCACGTAAATTCGCTAAACTAGCAAATTTACATGAATTCAAATTGGCTCCATTCGAAATAGAGAGAAATTCCTCCCGTCTGATAAACTCCTCTAAGTGTCTAGCTTAGGTTGAAACATGCCATAGCCCTGGGTTGTTGTTGTGTGTTTCTTCTTCTGCAAAAGGGCTGCAAGAGAGTTGCATGTGGAGGGTGGGATGGTATGTGGCCGCCTTGATGATTGCCTAAGGCCTTTTATTGAGGACATTGGTGAGATTTGAAGCAAGCGCTTCCTCATTCATAGCAAATTTTAAAAGGCAAGTAGCCTGTGCTGCCTCATTAAGTGGAGTAATAACTAACCTTTCACCGAATGGAGTTGTTTTTCCTTTGTTCCTATTTTGTGACGTGTTGGATGGAAATGTTGCTCAGGCCTAATTTTTAAAGTACTGTATGATTTTGATTATCGGTTTAAATGGGACTGTACTCTTTGCATCCGAAGAGTATTTTAGCAAACTTTTGAACAGATCTGCTCTGTTTGCAATAAACCCAGGAATATCAATTTATTTGTAGAAAGTCCTTTTCATCTGAAGTCACAGGTGTCTGATTCACAAAGTGGTACATTTGTGATAGCTAGAAAGCTCATAGGATGCGTAAGTAATTTTCCATTCAGAATACTTAAAAACTGATTAATACTGACAGAATTGTTTTACTATTTCAGTTCCTTTACGAAATAGAAGAGAATTTTGTCTGTGATTCTATAATTTGTTATTGTTGTATGCCTTCAGGATGTTTTCGACTTATGGCGACCCTAAGGGGTTTTCTTGGCAAGTTTCTTCAGAGTGGGTTGCTATTGCCATTCTCTGAGGCTGAGAGAGTGTGATTTGCCCAAGGGGATGTAGTGGAGTCCATGGTTAATAATAATAATAATCATCATCATCATCTTTATTTCTAACCCGCTCCTCTGTGTTAAATAGCCAGAAAGTTTAACCTATCAAAATGTATCACATTTTCCTTGTACCTTTGGCATATCTGCAACTTTCATCATCTGATTCATTCATTCATTCATTCATTCATTCATTCATAATAAATAAGTTCAGTCATTTTCTTTCTTCTCCTGATTTGTATTGTCACTGTTACCTGTGAACATGAGTTAAATGCACATTTAAACAGCAATCCCATTCAATATCATTTGCTCACAATGTGCCCGGTAATTACATTGATGAAGTTAATCAACAATGCAGTATTATGTATGTTTGCTCAGAGTCAAGGAGCATATCGCACAAGGAAGTAAAGCAGAATTGTGTTTGTAACACCGCACTTGATGTAATTGCTGTTCTGTTGTTGTGTGGGAGAGGGTTTTAATTAAAAGCTATTCTTTTTACTATTAAAAAAATCTTATTGACCTCCTTTTCTGCCTCTGTCAAACTCCGATTTCCTGTGCGAAACTTCAATTATACTGTTATGCCAAATTTGGGTGGCCAAGAGGCAGGGTGACCGGATGTCCTGACTGCAAAGGAGGACAAGGCATTGCAAAATGTAGGACATTCAAGAAGAATATAGGACATTAGCAAATAAAAGCTAAAAACACTCATAGAAATTTAAATTCATTTTGCATGGTTTATTTACAGCTATATTACGTATACTGTATTTTATTATGTATGCAACCATATTTTCCTGATAAACTTACCTTTGTTAAAATGCTTTGTTGGCTTGTAATATACTTATAGAATTCTTGAGCAATACAAAGGTTCAAATTGTACTTTAAAAGAAACAAACTCTTGACTTAATCTACCTACAATTTATTTCTTTTGTTTGTAGTTTTCCCATTTGCTCTCTCGTCCCTCCTGCTTCTTTCTCAACCCACTTTGAGTCCCAGTTCTGGGAGAAGAGTGGCATACAATAAATACAAATAAATATAAATATAACAACAACAAATTTCACACTTTTGGGGGGACCCCTTGGTGTCTCTGATCTGCTTCAAGAACCCATATCTTCTTTTCCTTTCCATATTTTGGTCATGTTTTTTGCTTGGCAAAAACTAACAAGCTCTTTGCAGCAGCAAATCTAAGGGGATTATCACACGATGGGAATTGGAAGTATAACCCAATGGTATACCAAACGCAATCATGGGTTTTCACATTATTGCGTGTGAGATTATCTCATGCAATCGATGGCAGTGGGAACACATACCAAACACAATCATGGGTATTCACGTTATTGCGTGATAGGTTATCACATGCAATCGCTGGCAAAGGCAATCCCACATCAATCCAAAAGTAAGTAAATTCAGTGAACTAGCAGATTCACAAATCCTCTTCATAGGCTTTTCCCATGCTATCTTTTCTTTCAAATTAAGAGGAATCCCTCCCATGTGATAATCTTTCATATAATTGTGTTCATTTCTGAATTAACCTTGCTATCTTTTCTTTTGAAATAGAGAGGAATCCCTTCCATGTGATAACGCCCTAAATCTTATGAGCGGCCTCTTGCTTGCCGGCTGAAGGGAGCCTAGTAGCTAAGTGATTAAATGCCAGCACTGCAGCCAGAGCATTGTAAGTTCGATCCTAGAGGAGGACTCCAAGGTCCACTCAGACTTCCATCCTTTTGTAGGTCAGTAAAATGAGCACCCAGCTTGTTGGGAGCAATTGGCTTACGCATTGTAAACCGCTTACGGAGTGCATAATTCACTATGAAGTGGTACAGAAATATAGGTGCTATTGCTATTGAGGCACCAGATGACACAAGAACAGGTTTTATGGCTCAAAATAAAGGACATTTTGGAATTCCTCCTGGACAGAAGGTTGAAATATAAGACATGTCCAGGAAAAGGAGGACCTCTGGTCATCCCTGCCAGGAGGTGTGTTATTTGGGTGGAAAAGCCAGCCCCTTCCCAGTATAATGCCACGGTGCTATGATACCATGGGTTACAGTGACTATCAGGAGACCAGGGGAAAAAGATGCTGCTGGTTCTACTGGTACTTGGACCTCTGCCTTCCAAATGGATTCCTCTCTCTTCAGAACTGAGGCCCTGACTCAGTAGTCAGTAGGCACTGTGTTTGTCATCACTCACAGCTGCTTTGCTTGCTAGGGCTATAAAACCAGGACTGACAGGGCTCTGCTGCAAAACACCCCAGCAGAGAGAATGGGAGGACCACAGTGACTATCTGGAGCCAGGTAGAAGAAGAAGCTGCTGGTTCTACTGCTACTTGGGCCTCTGCCTTCCAAGTGCCTTCTAAGAAGCCCAGCCCTCCTTCCAGTCCACCTAGTGCCATCCGACCATGGAGGGAGAGATGCAGGCCCAGCTCCATCAGGCCTGGCCTAGATTAAGAAGCCGAGCCCTCCCTCCAGTCCATCTGCCTTGGTCCAGGCCTCAGAGGGAGAGAAGAACTGCTGGACCTGATCCCCTTCCCCACCACCATTCCCTTCTCCCTTTGTGTCGTGTCTTTTTAGATTGTGAGCCTGAGGGCAGGGAACTGTCTAATTAAAAATAATAATTGTAAGCCGCTCTGAGAGCCTTTAGGGCTGAAGGGCCGGGTATAAATACCATAAATAAATAAATAAATAAATAACTTAAGAGGGGGAGAAGGATGCTCTGGAGTGCAGGGGGAGAGAGACAGAGGATCAGTTAGCGTCAATTACTGGACACATAATCAGAAAACAGTGAAAGGTTGATATCCCCTACTGCCCAGCCTTGAATTCCTTATACTCCTTCTGGGAGCCTGGTGGTTTACTAAGCCCTGTGGAGTTTATCATACGACGGAATTTGGGGGGTATAATGCAATGGCAATCCGAACGCAATCATGGGGTTTCACGTTATTGCGTATGAGTGTATCTCACGCAATTTCAGGCAAAAGGGAAGTCATTCCAAATGCAATCATGGGTTTTACTTTATTTTGTATTAAAGCATCTCATACAATTTCAAGCAATGGGGGGGGGGGGTGTCATTTTCAGGAAATGGGAAGTCATTCTGAACGTGTTCCGAACGCAATTAGAATTCATGTAAATTCGCTAAACTAGTGAATTTATGTGAATTCGAATTGGCTCAATTCGAAATTGGGAGAAATTCCTCCCGTGTGATAAACTCCCTATGCAAATACAAAAGGGATTTAGAGAGTTATTTTTCCTCTTTTATGCTATTTATACATTGTCCCTCATCACGTCGTCTTACCAGAGAAACTGGAATCAAACTGCAGGCTTCTAATAACCCAAAGTGTTTTTCCCAAGAGCACAGCACAAGACAATTTTTGGAACGGTGTGCTTTGACCAAAGGGAAAGCAGGCTGAACTTGTCTTGCAGTGACTCAGGGGTCAGCTAATACTGGATCCCTTCCAAGCGGAAAATTGACCTAGAACTTTTGAAATTCCTTTTCTGAATGTAGGGTAAATTGAAACCCTGAATGAAAGGCCTATAAAGGGAACATGTACACTATTCTAAGCTATTTTGATGAAGATAAAAGAACCCTTGCCAGGAGTTGTGTCCAACTGGTTTCAGCTAAAGTAAATTATATATTTTTCATCTATACTGTATCTAAAATTCAGAAACAAAGTGAGAGAACTTTAACCCAATTCAAGACTACTTTTTAAACATGTGAAAATAGCTTGAAAAGGAAGTAAAATACAGTGGTCCCCCGGGTTACGAAGGTAATCCGTTCCGGATTACCTTTCGTAACCCGGAAGCTTTCGTTTCCCGGGGGACCGCTATTTAGAACGGACCGCGCGGCCATTTAAAGGGGCTGCGCGGCTTTTTTCGTTTCGTATCCCGGGGGATATTTCGTATCCCGGGGGATACGATGCCGGTCCGCCACCTTTCGGATCCCGGGGTTTTCGCAACCCGGGGGATTCGTAAGGCGGCGGACCACTGTACAGTATATGGCATTCATAAGAATATCTACTGTGATAAATCTGAAGGTCTTAAACAAGTATAGGAGCAAGTTCTCAAAAAGATGATACCTTCAACATTATGAGAGAGAAAATGAAGTGTGGCTTCTTTATGGTCTGTCTTAGCCAAAGTTGGGGAGAACTCCATCAAAACAGAATATTTCTGGTGGTTAAAGCTGCTGAAGCCAAGTTATATATACAAATACACAAATGCGAAAGGTTGGTGAGGGTGTAAATGAGTGGGCACCAATCTGCTGATGTGGTAGTTGTGCCCACATATTGCAATTGTGGCAAGATACTTTCCAGGCATCAAATAATGCTGCCAGAACTGGGTTTATTATTCATCTACATGAGGAAAATGAAAAATTGCTCATCAAAATTTACTTACTGCATTTTCATTTGGACAGAAGCCTGACTTGAAATGGCAGCAATGTAGAAATAAGCTTTAAAAACAATCAAACCAATTAATAAATTAACAAATTAACAAATGGAGGAATGGATGATGATCTCCCGCATTCCTGTACAAATTAAGAAGCCAGTTAAGAGCCATTAACCCATTGTCATTAAAGAATAATGTCTGACCAAAGGTATTCATTCTTTAACTGTGCTAATCACAATGAAAAATACATCTACCAGCTAAACATGGCTCTGAGATTACTTCAACCAGTTCTTTTAATACTCTTGGCTGTTGTTCATCTGGCCCTGGAAACCTGGATTCATTTAGAGTTTCCAGGTGTTCCTGCACTAACTCTTTATCTATTCTGTGCTGCATTTGAACACTAAAGTATTATGTAATGTTTACAAACGAGGGAGTATATAGGATGGCATTGAGGGAACTTGCATATGAGTCAGTCCCTCCCTCAACAACAGCACAGGTGCTCTTTCAGTAAAACTGCCAAAAATATAAGTTACATTTATATCCCACCTTTCCTCTGATGAATTTAAGGTGGCGTGCATAACACATTTTATCTTCAATAAAATTTTATCTTCAATCCTGCTTTGTAGGACAGACTGAGAGGACATGACTAACATAAAATTGTAAGCCAGTGAATTTCATAGAATTATAGAACCATAGAATAGAATCATAGCACCACAGAGTCATAGAGTTGGAAGAGACCACAAGGGCCATCCAGTCCAAATCATTGCCATGCAGGAACTCATAATCACAGCTTACCCGACAGATGGCCATCAAGCCTCTGCTTAAAGACCTCCAAGGAAGGAGACTCCACCACCCTCCGAGGGAGTGTGTTCCACTGTTGAACAGCCCTTATTGTCAGGAAGTTCTCCTAATGTTGAGGTGGAATCTCTTTTCCTGTAGCTTGTATCCATTGCTCTGTGTTTTAGTCTCAGGAGCAGCAGAAAACGAGCTTGCTCCATCTTCAATGTGACACTCCTTCAAATACTTCAACAGGGTTATCATGTCACCTCTTAAACATCTCTTTTCCAGGCTAAATATACCCAGCTCCGTAATTTAGCTGCAGACTAGAATCTTTCCATCACATAACACTGGCTCCTGTATGGGCACTAGAAGGAAGTCTCACATAGTAGTGCTAGTCATCATGAGTAGGAACTACATGGCTCTGTCCAGGACTATGGTACAAAGCTTGCAGGGAGAGGATCAATGGCCCTGAGCAGACACTACCAAAAAAAAAGGCCTTGATCTGTGCATTCCTAGCTGGGGGTCTAACCCAGATCAGTCTCTGAGCTGGAATGGACGAATGCGTTTTTACATGCCCATCCATCCTTGCGCCACAGACTTGGTATTGGTACTACCCTTTACGTTACTCTCCCATTGCTGCTACTGAAAAGACCCATGTTACTGTGTTTGATGTGGAAACGTGGCCCCTGGCTGAACTCATGTGTCCAAGCACCCTGTTTCCACAACAACTATGGTAACTGGGGTCTTTTCAGTAGTGGCTACGGGAGAGTAAGGTAAGGGACATGCAGGGAAACTCCGTGGCAAACTGGGGGTCTTTTTAACCCATGTTAAGCCCCAATTATCCCAGGACTGGGCTGGATCCACTGGATCCAGCCCTATCCTGGCCCCAGGGTACTGGCCTGCATCATCCAAACATGGATGACATAAGGCTAGGGGGAATACAGGCCTTTCGGTTCCTGCAGACAGCCCCTATGCATGTATTTATCTATTCCATTATTTATAACCTACTCATCAGCCAAAAGGGCTCTGATATCAGCTTGCAAATGTTTAATTTGAGAGTTCCCTACTCTCAGGTTTACAATCTAAATAAAAGAGAAAATTCAAGGAAAAGTTTATTGCAGGAGGGAGTGATTAAGTCTGGCATAGGTGGCTGCTTTTCTTCTCACCCTCATGAGGCAGAGCAGTCCCAGCTGGATATATGGAGAACAGTGCAGAATTTCAGATTGCACAACAGCAAATAAGGCCTGTAGATGGTTGTGCAGTGTAATGTTTTTGCACCTTCTCAGTGAACAAATAAAGGTATCACTAACGTCTAGTTTGAATTTTGTATTTTGCTTAATCATCAACAGCACTACTCCTGCCATTTTTACCTTAAATAGTATGAACATACCACTATAAGCAGTGCTCCTCAGATGAACAACTTTTAAAATTGTGTTCCTAATTCAGAAATTATAAAAAATAACTTTTCAGACTATGTGTCAGAAAGATGTACATTCCTCTATTGTTTCCTGACCTGTTTTATCGGAAAGGGGAGTTGTTGCTCTTACCACAGTTGTTTAATGCAGAGCCTCTTTCTGTTTATCAAAGGTCAAACCTTTGCAATCAGTTTTTAAATATATATATATATATATATATGTTATGTTATGTAAAACCGCATTAAATAGTCTGTGTACAAATAAAACCAGCTTTTATATGGATAGTTACTCTGAAATACAACTGAATCTGATAGGCTGTTTGAGCAAAGCTGTTCAAATATTTGCATTGTTGATTGAGAGTAACAACCTTATGTTAAAAATTCAGACGTCTACTATCAACATGAAGAAATTAAAGGGACATAAAACACTGAAACACTTAAACACATCTGACTGCTGTGATGTCTGTAGGAAAATTGTGTGCTTCCAAGGAATGGGGAAAAATAGTCAAAGATTATGTATCAATTAACGTAAGCTTATTTGAGAGTAGTGTCACTGTGTAAGAACAGTTTCCAACTTCTGTTTGAACAAACTTTTTTTTTATACCAGAAGTGAGTAATGGAAAAACCGGTTTTCTAGTTTGCAGAAGCTGTACCGGGCAACTGTGCCCATAAGATCACAAACATACCAATTCCAATCCAACTCCAGTAGAGATTCTGCAACTCTTACATAAAGCAACAAAAGAGTTGAACAAGTAACTGAACAGAGAGACCAGAATCCTTGTGCTGTTATAACCAGAAGTCATACAAGCATAATAATTTTTGAATGTTGTATAAGGAAGCATTGAGTATCTCCTTCCCCAGAGTTTTCTCCCTAACTTCACTGCATTGAATCTTAGCTCTAACCCTCAAGTCAAATGGTTACAGACAAGCCAACGGTGGGTCGTAGGAGAGCTCCTTCTCATGGGTGCTCATCTGCCAGTCATCACTTTATGCTCTGCCAGAGGTGGGTAGAATTTCGAGCAGATTATACAATTAAAAATAAAATTAATTAAAAAAAAGAAAAAGAACGGAGAGGCCTGAGCTGAGGCGGGGAAGTAGGAAGACTGCAATTAAATCACCTCTCATTTAGTCCCAGGTAAAGTACAAGAATGATGAAGGCCTTTCCCAATGGCTCATAGGTGCAGGGCCAAATGGCATATTGTGTTAATCAGTTTTAAAAAGGATATTGAAACTACCACTTCCAGTCTCAAAGAAAACTAGCTCTGCAGACTCCTCTTGCCATGGGCCTGTGCTGATTTTCCACTTGAAGCCACCCACCTCCAAACCCTGTCTTGTAGCTTCGTCTGTAGATAGAAACAGATTAAGCACCTGCTTGATATTGCTGCTTAGATGCTTTGTCCTTGCCTCAGCCTCGACATGACTGGGATGACTCTTTTCATCTTGTTACCTTTCTTTCATCTTTTATCCTTGCCTATTGATATTTCCACCATTCCATCATGGTGAACCAAGACACAAAACTTTTGGCTGCACTGTCTCCCAGATTTCAAAAATATGCTCTTCCTCTCTGTTGGCTCAGCGAAAAATCTGATCCTTGCTCTGGCAATCTCTTGCCTTGACTGCTACATCCTTTTCTCAGGTCTTTTACTGTTTTTCCATGGTCTGTCTGCATGCAAATTCAGCACTCTGTTGGCAAAATTATTGGCTCTCTCTCATCAACCCTCCTCTTCATTTCCCTGTATTGGCTCATCTTGCAGTATTCAGTGCTAGAACTTGCTCAAGTTTCTTGTCCTTGCCTTCAACCCCTCCATATAGTCGTGTCATGTCCTGCCCCTGTGCTGTTTTTAAAAACTAAAGACACAGAAAGGTAAAGCTATTTTTTAAAAGTCTTCAAGGATTTCACACACAAATACCAGGAAAAGTATCAGTAATGTTTTCAGTAAGACATTGTGCAAAAATCAGCTGGTGGAGACTGATCCAAACCAGATAATCCTAAACAAGTGTATTAATGAAGTCTTTTTTTAGCCTGTTTCAATTGGATATATCACAGATTTCTTTGTAAGGAGGTGAAGACCACTGTGTGGGGATTCAGTGACCCGATCCATTTGTTAGTTCTTTGCCTTAGGCAAAGGATTAATTATCCTAAAGTATGTGATTGTTTAATCTACTAAATATGTAAGAGGACATGTTATAATTGCATTTTGTGGAGGACAGGATGTTCCTTGAATTCAACAATTAGTCTGAACAAACTGCCAGTTTTGTTGTTAACTGCCATCAAGTTGAGTTCAGCCTTTGGTGATCCCATGAATGAGAGACCTCCAGGTCACCCTATGGTCCACCACTCTGCTCAGGTCTTTCAAACTCTGGGCAGCCATTGTGGCTACCATGATTTAGTCTGTCCATCTGGAATGAAGTCTTTCTCTTTTCCTTGCCTTCTACCTTTTCAAGCATTATTGTATTTTCTAGTGAGTTCTGTCTTCTCATGATATGGCCAAAGTACAACAGTCTGAGTTCAATCATCTTGGCTTCTAGGAGAGTGCAGGCTTGGTTTGCTTTAAGAACCTTTCTCTTTTTTGTGTCTTTTTAGCAGTCCGCAGTATCTACAGAACTCTTCTCCAGCAGCACATTTCAAATGATGTTCTTCTTATCAGTTTTCTTCACTGTCCTGCATTCAGAACCATACATCAAAATGAGAAATATGATACCACTGGCAGTCTTAACTTTATTATTCATAATATATTCTTTAGGTTTTTGTCTAGTTCCTTCATAGCTGCCCTCCCAAGTCCTAGTCTTCTTCTGATTTCTTGATTGCAGTTTCCAGTCTCATTAATGACTGAGCTAATGTATGGAAAAGCTTACATTTTCATGATCTCTACAGAATCAAAGGCTTTGCTATAATCTATAAAGCACTTCTGAAACTCTTTGGTATGCTCCAGTTATTCAAAGCAATGGCGTCCCACACTGGCGTGTCACCTGGTGCGGGGGAGTGGGGCTTAGGGATGGTGCTTCAGAGGTGGAGCTAAAAGAGGCCCCTCCCTACGTGGCTTTATTTGGATTAAAACTGCACGTGCCAGGGAGGGAGGGGGATCCCTGCTCTGTGTGGCTTGAAAGTCAGGACAGAGATAGGAGACACCAGGACCTTGGCTTCCCTGCCTCGCAAGGCTTGAAAATCAAACCTCATAGGGCAGGGATGGGGGGGGGGGGCGCCGGAACCTTGCCCTACCTGTCATGTGCCATGGTGCTCAGCAGAAAGGTGGAGAGGCATGGAGGTGTCACCCACTGCAGCCCGCATTCCCCTAGTGACACAGCTGATTCAAAGGATGTTTGTGATATGATCTCAGGTGCCTCTTCCTTCCCTGAACCCAGCTTCGACATCTGGCATTTCTCTTTCAATATATGATAAAAGTCTTTATTGAAGAATTTTGAGCATCACTTTGCTTTGCTTGGACACTTAATGCAGTAGTCTCTTTTGTCCCTTTTTATTTAGGTTTTTACGAGGGGGAACTGAAAGGTTCTTGACATGACATAGAAGGGACTGACCTAGAGTCATGAAATGCACATACTACTCCACATATGCACTTGGCACACAATTTCTCAAGTTTCTTTAACCCTTCCAAAAAAAATTTCTAGTGTCCATTTGCTGAATAGAGCTCTTCCTGTACTATCACCTCTAAATTGTTCAAAAATTTCCTTCCTTTCAAACACTTTTTAACACTTGGAAACAGGAAGCAGATGGAAACAGGAGCAACATCTGGTGAGTAGGGTGGGTGGCCTGTGTACTGAAACCCCGGGTTCTTCAAAACATCCGTCGTCTTCCCAGCCCAGTGAGCAGGTCCATTGTCCTGCAAAGAGAGAACATCTTTCCTCAGCTTCCCTCACCGTTTTTTTTCCTTCAATGCAAGTTAGAGTAACCTTTTCCTTTAACTTTTTGTTATACTACCCCTATTGATACAATATGATTAAATTGCTTTTATGATGCAGTATCTTGTGCTCTTCTGATACCTGGCTAATTTTTGATAAGTTCACTCTCTCTGGTCTTAATGACCATTGACAGGAACTTAGTGGCTGATAAAGATACATTCAGGCACATGTCCTCTAACAGAATTTTAACATAAAACCTTTTGGAGCAACCCTATATGCAGCTCAGTAAAGGATAGATCAATTACAGTTCTGGCTGTAAATGGTACACAATAAGAGAAAGTGTGATATTGTTTTGACCACATGAGACCTGCATGAGACCTGCAAGGGCCTTGCAGAAGTGGGCAGCCCAGCATACCTGCCCATAGTGGTGTAAAATCTTCTGATTTTCTTTCCATTCCTCCAAGCGGGCAGGAAATGTTATTTCCCTTCTCACTGCGGTGTAGAAAATTGAATAACTAAAGTTTGTCGTCTCTCACACTGCATGAACTGGCACACACTGCTGAAATTCTCTGAGCAATTTGGTAAAAAGATGTTATTTACGTCAGCCCCTGGATAGCGCCAGTAACTTTAACATAATTTCATAGTATGTGGGATCCCTATTATCAGCTTTAAATGTCCTTTTACTATGTAGAGTCCCTTAGATCTCCATTAATCTGAACCAAAATCCATTATATTTGCTGAGTGCCTTTTCACAAGAATCAACAAATGGGATTCTAGACTGGTTGATGGCTTAAATTTTATTATGACAAAAACATTGATTGGATCAGGACATCCCTGAGATATATGGGTGAGGAAGTTTGGCTGGGGACACAAGAGGGGGCAGCCAGAGAGACTGGTTTACAGCTTTGGATCCAAGGAGATCCTTTGTCTCAGTCTGCTAGAGGAAATGCAGATTACTTGGGGGGAGGAAGGAGTGTTTAATTCATGCATTTGGATTTGATGGTCTTGTTTATACGCATGCCTTGGGGCATGTTTCTTTTCTCCTAGGAACTTGACTCAGGGGCTCATCAGACTGCTGTTAAGAGGCGGCGCCACGCTGCCCTTGGAAGCCCTGGGTTGGGGACACTGCAACTGCACACCACGCCCCCAACCCAGCACAAAAAGCCGCCGCAAAAAATGGCTTCTTTTTGTGGCATGGAAACAGCACCCTTTCCAGTGCTGCCACAGCTTTCCTACAGCTCTTTGGTGCAGTGATGTGACACCACCTGCCATGCGGCTGGTTGGGCAGTGTGACACTAGCATGATGCCAGCGTGGGGGTGGGCAGCAGTTGGTCACCACGCCCCCACTCTGCCCTCACGCTGGCATTTTTTGCTGGTCTGTTGCAGGCCAGTGTTCCTGAAAGGTCAAATGTCTCTCAAAAGCATAGTTCTGGTTGGATTAAGCTCTGTCTTTTCATGTCATTAGATAGTATAATTAGCTGGTAGAAGAAGGAGCTGGCAAACCCACCTCTGAGTATTCCTTGCCTATGAACTTTATGGAGTCAGTATACATTAATGGGTAACTTGAAGGAACATACACACACAGAACAAGAAACGTCATAATGTTTTGTTTTTTTTAATGGGAGTGGGATAATGTGGGAGGTCAGTTAATGCACCACCCTTCTTTTTCTCCCCACAGGTGGATGCCATCCGGGTTAATGTAAAGAGTGATTCTGAAGACCTTCAGTATCCAGTCTTGTTTGTTGTTCGGCAGCAAAAGGGAGTGCTATCCTGGCAGGTTCCACTTGTTTTTCGTGGCCTGTAAGTACTTGTAGTGCTACCGTTATCCCCCTTGAGATGTTTGACACTATACATTTCAGACACAGAATCCCTTTGACTGAAAAGAGGGAAATGATACCTATTTGTGTCACAGCCCCCTCCTATCCAGATGCCTTCAGAATTGGGAGTTCTAGCATTCTGTGTGCATCAAGGGCTTCCTTTACCTTTTCTACTGTCCTGAATTTTATATATTTGCACAAGGGCGTGTGCGCACACACACACACACACATATATGCAACACAAAAACACACATTTTCTATGCACTGGCTTTTGTCCTAATCCATTTTCAATATACTGCATAAAAAAAAAAAAAACAAAACTGTTAGAATTTCAACAACACAATTATAGCATCAATGTAAATATAAGGTGTAACGGTGGAAATTATCAGGACATACGGTCTAATTTAAACAAGTATGCTGAATTCAGAAATGAATTATGAGTATTTACTGTTATAACTATTGAAATCAGTCTTATGGAGTAGAGGAACCTCTGAGAGAGAGAAGGAGACAGAGGAGGAGCTATTAAATCGTAATTTATTAGGAAGTTCCAGTGTATTACTAGAGTTAATGGATTTTTATTATCCAAAATGCTTTATTAATGTGTTTACCTAGTGAAGTTATTCGTGTTATCAGTTACAGTTTTGTGATTGGCTAGTGTTAATAATATAATGGTCACTTTCAATATTTTTGCATTTAATTTATTTTTTATCTGTCTACAATTCTACTTTCAGCTAGGTCTATTGTATATGTCCCTGAAGTTTTGGATTACACTTTATGCATCTCATGAAATCTCTTGTAGCTATAGTCTACAAGAAAGCTCATGCTGTAAAACTTCTGTTAGCAGTTAAGGTGCTCCAGGATTCTTTGTTGTAAATTGAATCTGGATCAACATGGTTGCCCTTCTAGGACACAGGTGGGCAAAGGACAGCTCTGGATCAACACACTCTACATGGCTGTTTTAACAGCTTTGACCTCTTCAGACTCTCTGGACTATCCTTTTCTGGCAAAAAAGATGATTTGCCACTCCTGGAATCCTCCCAGCAATTTACCTTTCGGACAGGTTGCACAACCTTCTGGAATTAATACAGCTGCCATCACCACCTTTAAAAAACCAGAACTTGACTTCCAACATCTTTAAAGAGAACTGTTTCATATTATTTTGGCGGTCTATGCAGCCCCAAAGAGTCCAGGAGCAGGAAACTGTCCCCAGTCCTCTTGCAGTTGCCCACTTCTGCTCTAGAATGTACTACAGTTGCCATCTTCTTTGGTTATGAGATCTAATCATTTTGTTCATGTGCTTCCAGTTACCAGAGGAGTTATAATTACACAGAGGTGAGCCGAACTCTTTGCCCATCAGAGCCCACACCTGAAAATGGGCCTTCGGAGCAGATCCTATTTGTAGATGTGGCTTCCATGGCCCCCTATAATGCCCACTATGTACTGCAAGTTACCAGGATCAAGAACTTCCAGCTTCAGTGAGTGGTCAGCAATTTGTTACCTGGAAATGTTTTTAACTGTATTGACTGTCAAAATTGTGTCACTTACATACATAAGGAAGATACTGTGTTACTCTGAGAAAAAGTACAAAGTCTGAGCTGCCCTTGCATAGTGAATGGCTTGTTATCTCAGCCTGGAGGCAGATGAATTTGTAGCCAACACTGCAAAAGTTTGTGAATCACTCCTCTACTTCGCTCTGTGTTGAATCTAACCCTGGAGTGTCAGTAACTTCCTCTTGTTTTATTTCCTTGAAAGCAACATCCTTTGTTGTTGGCAGCATGGAGAGTGTGTGTGCAGCATATGCATGCAGAGAACTACATACAACCATGTGCAACCTAGTTGTGTCCATCTTGGGGCACACTGAAGCTGTGTGTGATCGATGTTACAACAGAAGGTTGTGTGAAAATTTTCCACTTTTCTGCTTACTAGCCTTAGCCACAGAAACATAGGGGAACAGGGAGGAGTGTCATGCAGCCCATGCTCTCCTTACCATTTTCCCACCTCGTGGTAGTTCTTGCCTTCACAGCTGCACAATATTGGCAAAAAATCTAGCTTCTGTCTTTAAACAGAGGAGTACTGCATTAAAAGAAAATGCCCCTGGGGATATGTATTGTATGATACTGCAGGAAAGAAATGTAATGTTAAGCACAGTGCTGACCCACAAGTGATAAATCTACAAATTTGCAGATTTCATCAAATTAGGAGGAGCAGCTAATATCCCAAAGGAGCAGATCAAAATTCAAAATGACATTAATAGATTAGAAAGCTGGGCCAAACATAGTAGACCACAGGTTGAACATGAGCCAATAGTGTGATGCAGCGGCTAAAAAGCCAATGCGATTCTAGGCTGCATCAATAGAAGTATAGTGTCTAGATCAAGAGAAGTAATAATGCCACTCTATTCCACTTTGGTCAAGTCTCACATGGAATACTGTGTCCAGTTCTGGGTACCATAGTTCAGAAAGGATGTTGAGAAGCTGGAAAGTGTCCAGAAGAGGGGGACCAAAATGGTGAAGGGTCTGGAAACCCTGGCCTACAAGGAGAGACTTAGGGAGCTGGGTATGCTTAGGCTGGAAAAGAGAAGGTTAATAGGTGATATGATAGCCCTGTTTAAATATTTGAAGGGATGGAGAAAACTTGTTTTCTGCTGCTCCAGAGAATAGGACCCAGAAAAATGAGATTCCACCTCAACATTAAGAAGAACCTCCTGACAGTAAGAGCTGTTAGACTGTGGAAGACTCTCCCTTGCAGAGTGGTGGAGTCTCCTTCTTTGGAGGTCTTTAAACAGAGGCTAGATGGCCATCTATCACAGGGAAAGCTTTGAATCTCCCTGTATCTCCCTGCATGGCAGAATGGGGTTGTACTGGATAGCCTTTGAAGTTTCTTCCAACTCTATGATTCTCCTTCTGGAACAAGCCTAAGTAGCATTAGACAGCCACAGCTGGAAGCAACTATTTTCCCCCAGGTGCAACACTTTTCTCCAATAGGATTATAGCCATTCATTTACATTGGATGGGGATGTGCTCACCTAGGCCTATTCCCTTTTTTCTTGCTGTCTCAAATATTGGCTGTGTCTTACTGAAGCCTACTGAGAACTGAGCACCTTTGCTGTCTCAATAGTCAGGCTCTGGTTTGATTTCCAAGAGGAAGATTGAAGTAAGCATGGTGAAACAGTTTGAAATCCATTCCATATTTTATTTTCCAGACAGCAGATGAGTGTTCCCACTTCTGCCACATTTAAGATGGTTTTGTTTGGGTTTTGTTCCTAGAATATGACAGACTTGGAACTAGGCTTTCATTGTATTTCACTGGTGCCATATTTTGGGGGCATTAGAAGGAACAATTTTAAAGCACAATGAACATGCTTTCTGGCACTTTAATCTGCATGTAGTTGCTGCAACTTTAGTGAATCAGAAACTGAGCTTATATGTTCATTTGCTGCAATGAATATAGATAACTCATAGTTTACTGTAAGCAAGTTGTGAATACATATTTTTAAAATACCATTAAAACATTGCTGCCTACTCATTCCATAAGTTTCAGTTCTTACGATGTAAAATGTTCTTCTTTTTCAGAATGAACACTCCTTTCATGTTCAATGCCAGTCCTTCCCAACCTCAGGTGAGTTAGAATACTGTTGGCTGTATATATTATTTTATTTTATTTTATTTATATCCCACTTTTCTCTAGGGTTAGGACATTTGGGTTGGTGTCACCTAGTGTGGTAGCTTCTTTCCCACATCTTCCCTGGCCCTTGTGTGCCTCCAGTGCCCACTCTCAATTGCAACTGATCAAGATTCAGGAGTTTATCATATGATGGAAATTGAAGTATAATCCAATGGCAATCCGACCGCAATCATGGGGTTTCACGTTATTGTGTATTAAAGTATCTCACAAAATTTTGGGCAATGGGAAGTCATTTTTGGGTAATGGGAAGTCATTCTGAATGCATTCCAAACATAATTGGAATTCACGTAAATTCTCTAAACTAGTGAATTCAAATTGGTGTCCGGGAAAGCTGCCAACACGTGGCTGATAAAGGAGTCTTTAATTAAACACAATTATAATGGAAACAAAATACCAGTAATTGCTGGCCGTTGTCAAATACAAAGTCCGCAAGGCAAAAGGCAAATTCAATGAGTGTTCCAAGGTCGAGGGTTTTCACAGACAGAGATTCCAAAGCCGTTCCGAAGGTCGCAGTAATGAGTAGTCTGAAGTCAAGCCGAGAGTCAAGAGCTTTCGCCGGTAAACCAAGATAAGCTTTGACAAAAGTTTGTCTTCCCTGATCTCTTATATAGCCCCCAGCTCCTCCCCTCACAGCTGTTTCAACTTGGCTTTCTCTAGCAATCTCCGAGAGCGTCTCAGCCCCTCCCGATCTGCTCTCCTTTGAGCAAAGGAAGGGATTTCTGTCTCTTGGTCCTGTGTCTCTTCCAGGCCTGCAACCTCTGCTGGGGAAAGGCTTTCTTCTGAGGAGACCCCAGGCTGCTGAGGTAGGGGCTGTGCCTCACTGTGTCCCATAGAACTAGGTCCAGGTTCACCCAAGTCTCCAGGATCTGGCAGCACCATGCTAGGACCTGACCCAGCATACTCTTCCTCAGAATCCTCCATGTCCTCCACCTGGCTGTCCCTGACAATTGGCTCCAATTGGCTCCATTCGAAATAAAGAGAAATTCCTCCCGTCTGACAAACTCCTAAGATCCTTGTCACGCCTACACCCACAAACATAAACAAACAAAGCCAGTCTACACCAACCCGTTTCTCCTGGGTTAAGTGGGGCCAGGTGGGTAGATCAGGCCACCCATTCATTACTGATTTCATAGCTGGGCTCCTTGTTCTGGATGAAGCCTTTGGCCACATAGAGCTGCTTGATTTTGGAACAACTGTATGAGCAGGACTTGGCTGGGGAGGTGGGTGGCCCCGAGGAGAAGAAAGTAGAATCACTTGACTTCTGAGTTCTGAGCAAAATATGCAAGTGAGGCTCAGCTGGGGAGGCAGCAAAGATGAAAGAGAAAGAGAAAAATGCCTTTTTCTCCTCAGGACCACCACCATCTCCCCAGCTGAGCCCCATTTATAAATTTAGATCAAGTATAGACTAGGACTGCTTGGGTGGTGGCAAACTGGGTCCTCCCAGGTCAGAGAAAGTGGGTTCTTGTAGTCTGAAATGTTATTTTTTTGTGTTATTTCTGTATTATTTCTGTGTTGCCCCCTCTGATGGTGTCACTGCACCACAACCCCAGTGATATTATGGGATCTGTAAATCTTTTTAGTAAATCCTTTCATGATGGATCACTGTGTCTCTACCTCCCAGCCCACAGCTTATTTTCTGCTGCTGCAGTTAGGTATCATCATCTCCAAATCTCAGTACATTGGAGGTAATGGCAAGAAACCACCACCAACTCTTAAGCCTTCTTCATTTTCCAAAGGACTTGACAGATGGGAAAGGGATGAATTCAAGTACAAGTAGAGGCAGAATTGTCAGAGTGGCATGTAGGGTATCTGGGAATGATAGTGCTCCATACTAGATAGACCTTTACAGGCTACAGCATTTTATATTTTAAAAAATCCACTGTTTCTAGAAATACATGTGGGTTCTGTGCAAAAATCATACTTTGAGCATGAAAAGCACTACTTTTGCACAAAAGCATGTGTGTGTGTGTGTGTGTGTTTTTGGGGGGGGGAGTTGTGACTTTTATATCAAAATCATGTCTTTCACAGAATAAAAAATGTATTATTGTTGCACAAAACCCCACATTTATTTCTGCACAGAATAATTTCCTGAAACACTAGAATGAGCAAATATAAAGTGACAACTGCACAAAAACAAAAATTCTCCCACAGTGGAGAGAAAAGTGTAGAAACCATGCCAGGATAAAATAGTCACCTACTTACTTCCCTCCTTGAGACATTTATCTCACTTGGTCTCTCTGGTAGTTCTGACTCTTCATGTGATAAAGATATCTCCAATCTGTACGAAAATAATCTTAAAATCCTTTTTTCCCCTCCCCATAGTATTTTCTGTACAGGTTCCCTCCAGATGTGGATTCCGTCATTGTCAAAGTGAGATCTGAGTCCGTCTTCCCCTGTTCTGTTGTCTCCATTCAGGACACTGTGGTAAGCTCTTGCATGGTCTGTTTGTGTGGGTTGTATATATGTGTGTGTGAGAGAGAGGAGGGGGGGAGTTCACAGCGTCCAGTAACCAGGTAACCCACCACTCAGCTGGGCAGACAAACTGCTTATCAATGTCACCTCGGTCCTGCCTGGTTTGAGTTTCAGTTCATTCACACTCTTCCAGCCCATTTACATACTCAAGGCCCAGTTACTGCTTCACCTGTATTGGAGGAAAAGGAAGGCTGGACCTCAAGGTCATCTGCAGACTGATAACACGTCATCCCTCTAACAACCGCTCCACAGCAATTCATGATCTTAAAAAAGATAGCCTAAACTCAATGGCTAGCCTAACATATTTGACACCTAGCGCTCAGTTCTGGCATTTTATTTTGCAGGGTTATGCTCGGAATGGGTGCTGCAAGGTCTGGAGAGCCACAGTTGTCTAACCTTCTCTAGATTTCATTTAAATTTAGCTTCGGACCTAGTTAGGGCATACAAAATGCTTAGACCTCTGTTTAACTTTCAGTCCCATCACCCATGCCATTCTTAGCAGCTGCCACAAATGGGGCCTGGAGATACTGGTTTACAGTGGTTGCAGTCTTTTTATTGGGGCAGTTTCAGAAGGCATTTTTGTTTTACAAGCTGGCCATTTGCCTACAGTGATCCCCATGGTTCCATTTTGTCCCTCACATTATTTAAAGCACACATGAGGGAATAGGCAATTCTGCAGGGGCAGGGGGCCAGTTTTTCTCCAGGAGCCCATGGGCTTCATAAACCCCCAACAGTGCATCAAAACACCTCTGTTTTCATTGGTGTTCTTCTCAACATGGTGATCAGAAGTGGCTAGTAGATTATAATAAAAAGCATTTGTGGATGGTGTGAGCTTCTGAGAGGGTTGCATGTACGTATGTGGGCGCTTTCTGCTTTTGGGTGCTTTTTATGTTGTTTTCAGGTGAAAATTGCTCCGATCATACTGAAAATTCTAAAAATGGGGAGTTGGAGGCTTTGAGGGGTTGCAAAAGTGGATTCTGTGGATCACATGTGGCACATGGGCTTCATTTTCTTAATGCTGATATACATCAAACTGCAGTGGGATGTCATCCTCAATACAAGTGTCACCCTGTGCTCATGATGACACCCACAGTTTTTGAAATAATTTAAGGAAACAATTAAACTTTTGAAATTGGGTCTAATGCTGCTAATTAACTGGATAATGGTAAACAAATCCAAGCTTAATATAAAAGAAGGTAGGCCCTGTCATACAAATTGAGACAGTTGCGTGAAACTGTAGTCAGTCTTCTCAAGAGCTTCATTCTGAAGAATCCTTGTGCCAGGAGGAAGGTGAAATATAATAATAATAACAATAATAATTGCCTTTCCCACAAGCAGTATTTCTCTTCAGCTCTATACATTCAGAATGTATAGACAGTCATTCTGGGCAACTGTTGTAGACATTCTCAGCAACTGGAGGCCCAGCCCAGCCCAGCCCAGCTCAATCCTCGGTTGTGTGTTGCTGTTGTGTTGCAAACAGTATGAAATGGACCAAGTGAAAGAGATACTGATATGTAAAACAAACAAGGAAATTATGCTTAAAAACAATACAAAGAAAGCAAGAAAAAAAAGTACAGACACAATAGCTGAGCTGATCCATTTGTAGTACAAAAGATTATTTCCTATATTTAAACTCTTGGCAATATATGCAAGGGTTAGAAAAATGAGTTTATTGGGAGGAAAACTGATAACTGTTACAAGTACTATAAAATTAATACTTAGAAGATTTCACAGTACAAGGATCTGGGTTATCAAAATAACAACAAAACAAAATTTGACTTGGATCTCATGCAAGGAGTGGCCCTAAAGTGATCCCAGAGATTTGAGGAGTGGCCCTAAAGTGATCCCAGAGAAAGCATCACACAGGGTGCAGTGTGTATAATGTACAGCACAGAGCTGCGGTTTGGAGAAGGCTTTGTGCAAATTAATTTTAGTAGAAAAAGTAAAGTGATCATGTAACAAGCTTGTCCAATTGTTGCAGTGCCCAGTTTATGATTTGGACCACAATGTGGAATTTAATGGAGTTTACCAGTCCATGACAAAACAGGCAGCCATCACTGTACAGGTGAGTCACTGATGTTGTTTATTATGCTGTTTTGCAGCACTGCTTTCATCTAGTGTTTTCTTGGCAAGAAGGTATTCACTGGGGACCTGCCACTGAATTCCTCTAAGACAGAGAGTGTGACTTGCCCGGGGCACTCAGTAGTTTTACATAGATGTGCATGAATTCAAGCCCTAGTCTCACAGAGCCATTGTTCAAACTGCTACGGCACTCCTGCTCTAAATCAGGCACATTTGACGTCTGGACTCTAAAATTATATAATGGCTTCTTTGAACCCAGAGTTTTCTCCTCCAACAGAAACTGACTTCACATAAATCAAACTAGTGGAGCTAAAAAGGTGATTTACTATGAGCCAGACATTGGGCTTGAACCACAATGTACAAAAGTGCTTCATTGAATCCATTCTCTTCTCTCTTTCAGGATCCAATTACCAGTCTCTCTCCTTCCCTTTGGCTGCATCCACACTGCAAATATAATCTAGGTTGACACCACTTTAACTGCCATTGTTCAATGCTGTGGAATTCTGGGAAGAGTTGTTTGTTGTTGCATCAGAGCTCTTCTCTTCTCTCAGGGGAGTTCCACGCTGGTGCCACAACCAACTACCATTCCTAGGATTCCATAGCATTTAGCCATGACAGTTCAAGTGGTGGCAAAGTGGATTATTTCTACAGTGTAACTGCAGCCATAGTGTCTTTTGTATTTTTCACAGACCCTTCCTGGTGCAATATCTGAATTGACTACTTGGGTGCACTAGAGAGCATTTTTTTGTGTTTCCTGAATTTTCAATGGCAAAATAATAATGGTATATATAATCTGTTAGTAATGTGTGACTCCACGAATTTCAATAACAGTAACAAGTAATTGTTTGTGAGATCAGAGGAACAAGCAAAGCCATTAGTTCTTTCGGAAAAATTAACTTTCCATGCCTGGGAATATGACCTGGCTTTGCAGATCATCCTATAGCCTATGTCCACTAGGAACATGGAAAGCCCGGCCTTAAATATTTTTTCCCTATCTTATACAGAAAAAGGACTTCCAAGGCAAGCAGTTCTTTGTTGTGTTTGTTATAAAGCCAGAAGACTATGCCTGTGGGGGATCGATGCCATACTCTGTTAGAGGTAAGCTGTCTAATACTTAAAGGACTGGAAAAAATCAGATCATTGACACAACACCATCTAGGACACTCTCAGTGGAACATTGATACTCTTGTTGGATTGTTATCTGTTCTTTACTGCAGTAACAGATACATAGGAAATGTCATCTTTTGATCAAGCACAGCAGGATCCCAAAGAAGTGGAGCATGGGGCCTGGGAAAGAAAACAGGATTTTCTCAGCTGGGTATCCTCATGGAATCTTATAAATAAAATGAATGATATGTGTCAGAATATTATTAAAATATGAGATTGGGTATGACAGTCAAATTGACAGCTGGAAAATCCTCTCTTACCATATATAAATTTAAATGTACACAGTGGTAAGCTCCCAAACTCTGAGTAGGTAAAGTATCTATGGTCTCAGAAATGCTAACATAAGTTTATAACATGTCATCATCATCATCATCATCATCATCATCAGTTATTATCCATTGGTGATTGATGCTCTATTGGCACTTTCAAAGAAACTGACAAAACACCTGAATGAAATGAAATTGCTATAGACAGTATCAAAATAGCATATGGGGGACTTCAGTATCCACTGATTTGCCATTGTGGATTTGAGCATCTGTGGATGCTCAAGCCTGCATTGTCCCCAGTGGGACAATTACTTGGTCGTGCCACCATTAGGGACAGTCCCTATTGTCCCCAGTAGGGGGCTGTCCCTAATGGTGGTGCACTCAAGTGCATGTGCCACCACTGGGGACAACACAGGCTTGATAATCTTTGCATTTTGGTATCCTCGCAGAAGGAGTCCAGAATGGATCCTCCACAGATACCAAGGTCCCACTGTAATTACAAAGGTGACACTACTTGGAATGTGCCATAGGGGCTTTCTAGATTGGCAAAAAGAAGTGTGTTCATGGCTGCATGAAACTCTAGCCTTTAGATGAGAAAAAGGGAAAGTGTGCCATGAAAACGCTTTTTTTGCGTTTTAGGGGAGAAGAAACGCCTTTAAAAAGGTGCTGATTTTCCCAGCGTCTTTTTTAAAAAATGCGGAACAGCGCAGCTCCATCTAAAGGCTGCGGTGCAGCTGCTAAGCATTAAGGAAAAGGCAACTTCATGTCACACTTTCCTGCCAATCTAGAAAGCCCCATTGTATCCAATGATACTTCACCAAGTCCTACATTCTTACAATCAGTCAGTCAAAATTCCAGTCAAGAACATCTGGTAGACTGTGCAACTGAGAGTAATTTCATAATTTTGGGTTTTAATTTCCTCCCATCCCTACAGTATACTGGATGAGGATCCTGGGGTTCCTGGATGAAATGGATTATCTAAATCCATTTCTATCTGGTTTTAGCCCTGGCTATGGGACAGAGACTGCATTTTTCGTCTTGATGAGTGACCTATGGAAGGAACTGGACAGGGTTCCTGTTAGTTCTGCTGGACCTCTCAGTGGCTTTTGATACCATCAACCATGGTATCCTTCTGAGTCACCTCTGGGATGGGACTTGGGGGAAGTGTTATGCACTGGCCCCAGACCTTTGAGGAGTGGACTGGGATGGTGCTGCTGGGGGATGCCTATTTAACACCCTGGCCAGTAGTCTGTGGTGTACCCCAGGGCTCGATTCTGTCCCCTATGCTGTTTAATGTCTACATGAAACTGCTGGGAGATGCCATTCAAAGTTTTGGGGTTCAGTGTCACCAGTATGCTAATGACACCCAGCTCTGTCTCTCCTTTCCAACTGATTCCAAGGAAGCTGTTTTTGTCCTAAACCAGTGTCTGCTGTCAGTATGGACTGGATGTGTTTGAACAAACTGAAACTTAATCCAGACAAGATAGAGGTGCTCCTGGTCAGTCATAAAGCAGATGTTTTGATATTAGTGTTATTTGTTTATTTTTTTTAACTTTTGTGATTAATTTTTTGTTCTCTTTCTCTGCACCATCAACTTACTGTCATTCCCAAATTCCTCAGCACTGAGATTGAGGGAGACCATGAATTCAAGTCTGTTTCCCCTTTCTTGTCTGTGATCTGTTCTACAGAGCTGATCTGATAGATATGTATGTAAGGTAATTGGTGGTGCCCCTGCCCATGGTTGGTATGTGGTCCCCAACAGAATTTCCCCAAGGCATGGTTGCTTTCTTACTAAAAAAAATTCCCACCTTATAGTCGTTGGCCTTTTCACCTTTTTTCACCTCCTAATTTTTTGTAAACCTATCAAAACGGCATCATATAGACTCTAATCTTTCAGTGCTACATTTTGGACGGATATGCCAGAAATCTCCCTGGAGGTGAAGATGATTAAACTGAGGCTGTCCTACTTTGGCCACATCATGAGAAGGCATGAATAATGCTAGGAAAGGTGAAGGGGTGTAGAAAGAGAAGAGAACCCATGCTAGATGGATGGACTCAGTTGGGGAGGTCTGAATCTGCAGGAACTAAGCAGAGCAGTCTTGGAAGTCTAGGGCCTCATTCCCACTTACAGATAAATCGGTCTGTGATCCAAATTGATGAATCGATTCGACATCAGATCATGGTTTACACTACACTTGCCCCGATCACATTTTCTGTCATTTTTTGGCATCAAAATAACCCACTTTTGTGGTTCCCATTCACGAGTGAATTGATTCAAAATGATTAGATTCCAGCTGGCTAAAGGGGAAATTTGAATCGATTCTCATCTGCTTGTGATTTACACTATGCATAGAATCAATTTATTGAAATCGAAGTGGAAAAAATTAGCGTCAAAAAGACTGGGTTAAATGGGTCTGTAGCATGGCCCCCCTCTCAGAATTGCTTCAGTGATTCAGATTAAGTGGGAACCAATGTTGTTTGAACTGGTTCAAACTGGTTTGCAATTCGATTTAAAAGTGGGAATGAGGCCTTAGGGATGTCTCATCCACAGGGTTGCCCTGAGTGAAGATTAACTTGAGGGCAGTTAATGACAACAGCAGCAGCAGCAACAAATCCAAAGTGATGAAGGATTGTATAGTGTCCTAGCTTGTCATGTACTGCTCAAAATGGACCTAAACTGAGATTGGGTGACTAAGACCTGAATTAAAATGTGTCCTGATTCTGTTGTTACAGGAAAAACTAACCAGACATGGAACCTCCAGAGAATGAAGACCCTAGAAGTGACAATTGTACCTTCAGTTAAAGGTTCTGGGCAATAATTGTACATCATTTCATAATTAGCTTCAGAAAGTTCAGTGGCCCATTTGGGAAGTAACCATGATCTAAAGAAATCATCACTATTAGGTGGAAGAGTTTTATACTGTACCAATTTTAAAGGCCAAAGTAACTGTGATGTTAATTTAATCTTTGAATTAATTTTTTAATTTAACATGCAGGTTCTTTGGGGAGGTCAGGCTAGGGTCTGGGATAATAATTAATGGAATTTTAGTTGACATGGAGGGATAGTTTAATCTTTTCCTTCTTTTCTGAAGATTCCTCTTTGCTCAAGATTTCCTCCACAGTTGTTTCAGCAGGAAATCATTGGTTAGTACAAATGGGAGATTTCCTCCCAAAGCGAATATAAACTTTAGGAAGAGAGATTTTCTTCAGGGAATAACAGGGAAGGAAAGGGGTTATATTTCCCCTTCATGCCTGCTCTGATCCCATTATTTGCTACCGAAACTCTTTGGATTTTCAAATATATTAATTCTAGCAGAAATAGGTTTATTTAACCCTCAAAAGAAAATGCTAGACCTCCTTGTTGCAGGATAGATGTCAGAGCCTGGATTATACGTGGCTCCCTTTTCAATTGGAGGACAAATGTAACTATGGACTCTTTCACACTGAAGGAATTTCTCCCAACTTCAAATGCAGCCAATGCGAATTCACGTGAATCCCCATTGCGTTCAGAAGGTGTTCGGAATGACTTCCCATTACCCGAAAATGACCTCTCTTTGCCCGAAATTGCGTGAGAAACTTTAATTCGCAATAATGTGAAACCTATGATTGCATTTGGAATGACTTCCCTTTTGCCCGAAATTGCGTGAGAAGATTTAATTTGCAATAACGTGAAACCCCGTGATTGTGTTTGGATTGCCCTTGGATTATACTTCCAATTTCTCACATCTGAAAGAGTCCTATATGTATAATGGAAGAAAAAGCAGGTAGCCACTGTTAGCCAGTTTTTGGTGAGTTCTATCAAGGAGACAAGGTTTCTGAAAGAGTGAAACCCATTTAGTTTGTGGATAGACAAATTCAGTAGGGCTGGCGACCACTACTCCCTCCCCAGGTCTGGGGAACATCTCCACACTGAAACCAAAAGTGATAATAAATTCACTTGTATTATTAGAAAGAAATTAACTTTATATTAAAACAATGTTCAACAAGATGAAACATGTTTTAAAGGTGGAGAAAACTTGGAGGATGCAATTCTCCTTTTCTTAAAAAGTAGGAGAAAATGATATTGGAGAAGGGCTCTAAATGCTGCAAAAATGGGGATGAACCAGGACTGCCTATTGGCCTACAATGATTTAGGAGCAAGAGGCAGAGTAGCAGATGAGTTCTAGGTTCTTTTTCATGGGCTAATGGCAGATCCATTCTTCTTCCTCTAGGTTCTGTGTATGTGCACGCCATTCTTTTCAGCTTTCTGAGTTTCTTCTCCTTTTATCTGGGTGCATTAGTAGTTGCATTTGTGCAGTACTTCAGGTGAGTGAAGCATTTTGGCAATACTATTTTGGAGAATAAGCTTGTGCCTCATTCTTGTTTTCTTGAAGTACCTAATAATCCTGTAAGAACCTGAGAGGGGAGGGGCATACAAGAACATTTACAGTTGCTCAATTGTTCTATGTGTTATATGGCTTTGACGCAGTTTGCCTTATTTTAAATGTATATAAGGGAGGCACCTCTCTATATTTGTAATGCCATCTTCTGTGTTGTATAGTAAAGGATTAGGAGATTAACATAGTTCTAAGGCCTTATGTCTAAGAAAATGTATCACTCACTTCTTTGTGTGTGATTTTCACATGTGTGGCTTCTTTGGCTGGTCTACTACACTTCTACACAAAGGAGGAACTTCCACGCCTACTTCTTCCCCACTGCTGCCAACTGTGCTCATTCTTGCTTCAGGAGAAAGTATTTGGTGCCAGTTCACATTTCTCCCCAGTTTGCATTCTTTGTAATGGTTGTGAACCCTGATAAAATGGATGATCTTGGACTTTGTAGGATGCGTAGTCTAGGCCGGCAGTTTCAGATGGGGGAGGTAAACATAGTGGGTTAGGCTTTTACCAAATACATTCCGTCATCTGCCTCTGGTTCCCACTGTCTGAAACAGCCGAGGGAGTTGACTGTGTTTCCTTGAGTTCACTCACACTGTACTAGAAGCTAAGAGTAAGGTACTATGACTTTGGCTGTTTTGGTCATTTAGAATCAAGCCTCCCTTCCAAATTTTAGATAAATTATTACCATTTACTTTTTGCAGATTAATAATTTGATGGGTTTGTGTTTACGTTTGTTGTTTATGTTTGATTTCAGAATTTATAGGAAGGCATCAACAAGAGGACACAGTCCTGATGATGGTAACATTCTAGTACATTATACAGATATCACAAAGTTAGCAGGTAGTTCATATGGCCCTCTGCAGACTGGCCATTAAGGCCGGCCTGGGAGCGGAGTCAGTATATTGCATGCAGTGTCACAGCGTTCCTTATGACACAGCGCCAAAGGAGCGCCGCCAAGCCGCGGCAGCGCAGCTGTGGTGCCCTTACCAGGGCCCAAAAAGGAGCCACTTTTTGCAGCTCCTTTTTGCCCTGGAAAGGCCAGATTGGGGTTGCGGTGTGCGGTTGCTGTGGCCCTGATCCAGCTAGGTAAGGGGTGGTGTCTCGCTTATGTACAGCCCCAAAGTAATTGTACCCAATCTTTTTCAGGAATTCTACCTAAACCATTTTTGAGGAGGAATTAATTCCTCCTCCTTCTTTTGTCTCAGCACATTCTTACCCATGCACGGCTAGCAAAACCAACTTCACCAGCAGTTCCTACAGTCCACAATACTGGTGAGGCACAATCCACTCTAATGTGACTCTAAGCATTCTGTACCATACCTAGAGACAAGCTGTCTACCACAAACAGGAAAATGGTATTGCACAGTTGCTGGGTTGAGTCCTGTTGACATTTCTTCTGGGAGCAACTAACACAACTCCTGGATTATCTTCTGCAAAAACAAATGCAAATTTATGGATTAGTTTCTATTACTAATTTAATTTATTTTTTAAGGATGGGTGGTTGGGTATGGGTTGATGGTGTATTTTAATCTGTATGTTTTAATTTGCTGTACCCCGCTCTGATTGTGCTCTACAGAGGAGCGGGCTAGAAATAAAGATTTATTTATTTATTATTTATTAAAAGCAAATTGTTCTTGCACTTAGTCAGATGGAGACACTGTATCTTGTCAAAGAGCAGCCTCCACCACAGAGATTGTGACATAAAAGCAGTAGTTTTTTAAAATTTATTTATAACCCGCTCTGGTTATCTAGAGTTGACTGTTTATAACCCGCTCTGGTTATCTAGTATCTAGAGTTACTCTTGACTCCATTATTCATCTCTGTTATTGAGCATTATGGTGCATATAGAGGATCTTCCATTAAATGGAAAAGAGCCCAAACTAATACAGTGGTCCCCCCGGTTACGAAAGTAATCCGTTCCAGCTTACCTTTCGTAACCCGGAAGTCTTCATAACCCGGGGGACTGCTTTCTTTGTAGTGCCACATGCCAAATTTAAAGGGCCGGCGCTTTTTTTTCTGTCGTAACCCAGGGGTTTTTTCGCAAGCTGGGGCTGTTTTTTCGGCCCCGGCTCTTTCGTACCCCGGGGACCACTGTAATCTTATAGGTAAGCTCCACCACATCAGGAAGGTTGCCTCCTCCTTTGCTTCCTAACCAGTCAACTATCCCATAAGTTCCAATACTTGGTTTAGGAAGAGCTGTCAACACAAGTCAGATGCTTGGTTCCCAATGTAGTCTTCTTTTTGAAGTCCCAATAGTTCTTCAAGTAGCAGCAGTCTGTTTTGGTCATTGGTAGACCAGTCAGATGAAAGCTGCCTCGATTAATCTCAAAGGGGCAGGGTATTATTATTATTATTATTATTATTATTGAAGGCGATGATGATGATGATGATGATGATGATTTATTTATATTCCGCCCAATCACGTGGAATCCAGGTGGGTTACAACAATAAAAAATACAATATAATACAATACAAATCAACAAGAGAAAAAAGTACATTACAATTCAGATAAAATTAATGATTAATCCCTTCCCCACCTCCTGACACGACTCCAAACAAACAATATTAAATAAATTGAAATTACAAACATAGCATACCGGTAGTACCAAGGTAACAGGAAAAAAATGAATACTACAAAATATAGTACATGGCATAACAACAAAATTTACAAAAATTACAAAATATACCCCTACCAAATACATAACATTACAGCAGCATAGTAATAAAAATAGTTATACAAAGTCAAAAATGCATTAAAAATACAAAATATAAAAATCCAGAATACACAACAAATCATAATAATTCACTGTTTGTTCCCATTGTAGGATCTGGGACAGTGGCTGCCTCTCATCCCATTGCTGCCAGCACTCCTGAAGGAAGCAGCTATGGAGCTATTGGTACAGTAACTCTGGAATCACATTTTTATCAATTATTATTATTAGAATTAAAACATTCTTATACAAGAAGAAGAAAAGGGAATGGGGGGGGCGCTAATCCTAAGAGAAAGAGAAAGGCTGTGGGTGTGTATGTGTGGTGACCACAGTTCAGGTACCAACACATTTGGCTGTTCGACAGTGGAACACACTCCCTCAGAGTGTAGTGGAGTCTCTTTCCTTGGAGGTCTTTAAGCAGATGCTGGATGGTCATCTGTCAGGAATGCTTTGATTGGGAGTTCCTGCATGGCAGAGGGTTGGACTGGATGGCCCTTGTGGTGTCTTCCAACTCTGTGAGTCTATGATTCACTCCTCCTGTGAAACTTTCCCAGTGTTGTGTGGAGTACAGTGCAGAAAAACAGTGGAATAGAACAGCAGTACCAGTGTTTCAAAAGGTTTAGGCTATTTCTTCCTAGCTTTGTGATTTTACTCCCGAGTACACCATCACTCACATGATGGCCTTAGCTTAGGTAGGGATCCTGTTTTTGACACCACCAATGTGAAAGGGTACATTCCTAATATCCTCCTAACAGAAAAAGCCAATTAAAAATTATGACAAGTAAAAATTATTAGATACACTGCAAGCAATCTCCAGCATTTTAATCCCATTAGGATTAAGAAACTGTGCAAGTGCATGTGTGTCTCGTAGCACCACACTTTGTCATCCCACTTACCACCAGCCTCACTCATTCATGGAGGCCTTCAATGGGTTCTGCAGGGGCCATTACTACCCCTAACCTCCAAAAGGTTACCAATTTCTATTTAGGACTACAGCTTTGGAGGTCAGGGTTCAAATCCCTGTTCAGCCATGGAAACCCATTGGGTGACCTAGGGCAAGTCTCAGAGGAAGGCAAAAGCAAACCCCTTCTGAACAAATCCTGCCAAGCTTTGGCCTGTTCAAATCAATGGAATTGTAGTGTTGTACATTTTCTTTATACTTATGTCAATTATGTGTTAATTGACATAACACATAATTGTTATGTGGAGGAGGAAAGTGACTTTGACACAATGCCTGAAATTGAAAGTGACAAGAATGTAATCCGCACTAAGGTAGATTATTCTCCTAAGGAACTTCTTCCATCTGTGTCACCCATTCTCTGCACTGCCATTGGACTCTTTCATACAAGGCTAAATTGGAAGTATAATTTAAGGTCAATTCGAATGCAATCATGGGTTTTACGTTATTGCGAATTAACTCTTCGCACGCAAATTCGGGCAAGAGGGAAGCCAATTCGAATGCAATCATGGGTTTTACCTTATTGCGAATTAAAGCTTCGCATGCAAATTCGGGCAGGAGGGGGTTATTTTCGGGTAATGGGAAGTAATTCCGAACGGAGCAGGGGTTCATGTAAATTCACTAAACAAGCGAATTTACATGAATCCGCATTGGCTCCATTCGGTGTTGGGAGAAATTCCTCCCCGTTTGAAAGAGTCCATTGTCTGAGGAGACACTTTTGCCACAATCCCTCGTAACTGAATTGCAACAGACAAGTGGTTGCAAGATCTACAGGCAAGATGAATAAATCCATTCAAGAAGTCAGTGAAGCTCTCCTCAGCTTTAATGTTGTTCTCTTTTGTGTTGTCAGTCCTGTTTATATATGGAACATATATAGGCCCCATTCCCACTACATTTTGATTTGAAGTGTGACGCGGGCTATATGACCCACATTCACACTCGAATCGACTTCCGATCCTCATTGGATCGATTAGTGGAGGAAAGGACCGGGTTAAAAGCAAATAGCCTGGGCTTTCCTGACACTAGTTTTAAAGTGGTCTTTTTTGGAAAACACGATTCTGAAGCGTTTCCAGTAAGTGGGAAAGCTGGTCAGAATCGGGGGTTGTTTTTTTTTTTTGGAGGGGGGTATTGATCGCAAAATCAATCTTGTGCATTTGTGATCTTGTGCATTTGTGATCTTGTGCATTTGTGATCTTGTGCATTTGTGATCAGTATAATGAAGAAAAAGAAAAAAACACACACACACTTGCTCCTGGGGGGTCTGTCCTTCCTTCCTTCCTTCCTTCCTTCCTTCCTTCCTTCCTTCTTTCTTTTTTTCTTCATTATACTGATCACAAATGCACAAGATCGCAAATGCACAAGATTGCAAATGCACAAGATTGATTTTGCAATCAATACTCTCCTCCATAAAAAAAAATTCCCCTGCAGGAAGGGGATGGGGCGTTAAGGGCTGTCATCTTACATGGCAGCTCCAGTGGGAACGACAAGCGTTCCCGGCTAAGAAAGTGATTCCAAATAAGGTCCCTTTTCATAATGTGAATGAGGGGCCTTTTGGAATTGCTTTCATAAGCGAAGCACATCCCAGTTCCAATGCGGGTTTTTCTGCAAGTGGGAATGGGTCCATACTGTTAACTTCATGGAGATATAATATTTTCAAAGAAACTGTGCAAGTGCATGTGTATCTTGTGGAACCCCACATTGTCATCCCGCTCACCACTAGCCCCACTCATTCATGGAGTCCTTTGGTGGGTTCTGCAAGAGTCACTGCCCCTGACCTCCAAAAGGTTACCAATCTCTATTTAGGACTTGGTCTTCTGCGGTGGTATGGAACAATACATGCAAGACTTCAGGACTTCAGGAAGGAATTGGTGTGGCAATCCACAAACGCTCAGTTGTGTGTGCAAAGTACAGATTCCAAGGTGAGGAAAAATTCCAAGGTGAGGAAAGGAATTAGGAAGCTGACAGTTAAGAGCATTGGGTGGCTTCCAATGGCAAGAAAAACAGGAGAAAAGCTAGGGCAGAATATGAAACCCTCTAAGTGTGGCATGCCCACTCTTGTTGGAGACAGGTCTGCTTACATAGGCAAGGAGAAAGAACAGGCAACAGGGGCACAGGAAGGTCCATCTGGTGAGCAGAAGCATTCACTGCCAATGGGGAGAGATAGGTGAGAACCAAGGATGCACTTTAAAGGGCAGAGTCCACTCACTGGCAAACCCTTGTGCCTCATCTTCTGCCTTGATAAGCTCCTTGGCGTCTTTGAAGGTTTTTGTTGCTGTTCAGCTAAAGTAGGTTTCCATTAGCCCTATGTTGTCTGAATCCACACCACAGAAACACTTGTGTGTATGATATTTAATGTGTTTCATTGCAGGGTGCATTATTTTATAGTGTTCTTTTTCTGGAAAGGGATACCTCATCATCTGGATATTTCTGTATTCTTTCCAGATGAGTCAGGCTCCAGTGGAGGACAGCAGCTGTCATCTCTGGACCACAGACCTCCTTGTGGCTCTGACACAGACAGCTCTGTGGAGGAGGAAAGTGACTTTGACACAATGCCTGAAATTGAAAGTGACAAGAATGTAATCCGCACTAAGGTAGATTATTCTCCTAAGGAACTTCTTCCATCTGTGTCACCCATTCTCTGCACTGCCATTGGACTCTTTCATACAAGGCTAAATTGGAAGTATAATTTAAGGTCAATTCGAATGCAATCATGGGTTTTACGTTATTGCGAATTAACTCTTCGCACGCAAATTCGGGCAAGAGGGAAGCCAATTCGAATGCAATCATGGGTTTTACCTTATTGCGAATTAAAGCTTCGCATGCAAATTCGGGCAGGAGGGGGTTATTTTCGGGTAATGGGAAGTAATTCCGAACGGAGCAGGGGTTCATGTAAATTCACTAAACAAGCGAATTTACATGAATCCGCATTGGCTCCATTCGGTGTTGGGAGAAATTCCTCCCCGTTTGAAAGAGTCCATTGTCTGAGGAGACACTTTTGCCACAATCCCTCGTAACTGAATTGCAACAGACAAGTGGTTGCAAGATCTACAGGCAAGATGAATAAATCCATTCAAGAAGTCAGTGAAGCTCTCCTCAGCTTTAATGTTGTTCTCTTTTGTGTTGTCAGTCCTGTTTATATATGGAACATATATAGGCCCCATTCCCACTACATTTTGATTTGAAGTGTGACGCGGGCTATATGACCCACATTCACACTCGAATCGACTTCCGATCCTCATTGGATCGATTAGTGGAGGAAAGGACCGGGTTAAAAGCAAATAGCCTGGGCTTTCCTGACACTAGTTTTAAAGTGGTCTTTTTTGGAAAACACGATTCTGAAGCGTTTCCAGTAAGTGGGAAAGCTGGTCAGAATCGGGGGTTGTTTTTTTTTTTGGAGGGGGGTATTGATCGCAAAATCAATCTTGTGCATTTGTGATCTTGTGCATTTGTGATCTTGTGCATTTGTGATCTTGTGCATTTGTGATCAGTATAATGAAGAAAAAGAAAAAAACACACACACACTTGCTCCTGGGGGGTCTGTCCTTCCTTCCTTCCTTCCTTCCTTCCTTCCTTCCTTCTTTCTTTTTTTCTTCATTATACTGATCACAAATGCACAAGATCGCAAATGCACAAGATTGCAAATGCACAAGATTGATTTTGCAATCAATACTCTCCTCCATAAAAAAAAATTCCCCTGCAGGAAGGGGATGGGGCGTTAAGGGCTGTCATCTTACATGGCAGCTCCAGTGGGAACGACAAGCGTTCCCGGCTAAGAAAGTGATTCCAAATAAGGTCCCTTTTCATAATGTGAATGAGGGGCCTTTTGGAATTGCTTTCATAAGCGAAGCACATCCCAGTTCCAATGCGGGTTTTTCTGCAAGTGGGAATGGGTCCATACTGTTAACTTCATGGAGATATAATATGGGAACTTGCACACCCGTCACCTTCCCTTAAAAGAAAGGCTTTGGTTTCTTCTGCCGTTCTTGAGTGATAGGATGAACACATCCATGGCTTAAAGGTTGCTGGAAGAGACCTCATACCACTACCATCACCACTATGGTTTTGCCTGCTAATTTATCCTTTAAAGCATCATAGAAAATGCCGTTTTATTTCTCTTTCTTTCTAGATGTTCCTCTATCTTTCTGATTTGTCCAGGAAGGATCGGAGAATTGTCAGTAAAAAATATAAAATTTATTTCTGGTAAGTAGCTAATGACCACCCTAAATTAGTTCCTAACTCAGCCCAGCTTTCTGCATTATGGCCTTACTACATTGTATCTTCAAGATGACCAAGATAACAAACATTTTCTCAGTATGATAAAAGCTAAAAGAATAGCAGCCTGAATCCAGCACCAATCATTTATATCCCACCATATGTGTATACAATATATCCCTGTCTTGACGTTGGAGAATGTTCTTAGGGAGTAATACCTGCATTTCATATGATGCCGTGCTGGAGTTCATAAATGTAGACAGAAGATCTCACAGGTATTATCCCACAACCTCAGTCCTAGTAGTGCTAATTACAATACCACAAGCTGCAACACAAAATTTGGGTTGTGGATAGGTTAGATAGGATCTACATCTTTCAGGATTTAATTGGAGACTCATATTAAAAGTACTATGGGCTGATCTGACATACCAGCACAAGAATAACCTAATATATCTCCTAATGTTATGATTGCTGCAATCTGTTCATATATTTATCCTCAACTAGGTAAAGATACCTGGTAACACTAATAGGCATAGTTGGAACTGACAGAAATTATTTGCATCTTTTTCCATTTCATGCAGTGTCAAATGAAATGTACCATCTCCTCTTAATATTATTCAGGTATGAGAGTATAAGAACAAAATGGTAAAAGATTTAAATGGATTTTGTTGAAGAAAAGCACCATTTTCTATATCAATAGAAATCTGACCTATTAGTGTTGATTTCAATAAAGAACATTTTGAACAGATAATTTGGTGTCCTGGGCCTAAAAGAACAATGCACTATTGCTTATAGTTTCACAGTTGCACATCTCTTACAGTGTGATTGGTGCGGTTTCATGGTTGAGTGATGTAAATGTAATATGCTATTTATGAACCCATTAACACCTCAAAATACTTTCCCAGTGACTGAATTCTTTCACATAACATAACCCAGGGGAAGGTTTTGATGAAGTGCTAAAAAGCAGGCTGATGAACCCTATGGCCTCAGTTGTTGCTGTTCTCTGAACCAATTCAAGATGAGTGAGTTGACTGCACATTTGAGATTGGTGTGTCTGTGTATGTGCATACACACTTGCTAATTTCAATATCTTAATTTGGGGTTCAAATGGTGGTCCTTATGAGGAGCTCTCAAGAGGACCTTTTGTATAAAGGCAACTATGGAGGAGTTGGGAGAGGTGCAGTGGAGGGGGAGCTCAGCACTCTTGGGAATTTATCACACGGGAGGAATTTCTCCCAATTTCGAATTGAGCCAATTCGAATTCACGTAAATTTGCTAGCTTAGCGAATTTACGTGAAATCTAATTGCATTCGGAATGCATTCAGAATGACTTCCCATTTCCTGAAAATGGCCCCCATTGCCCAAAATTGCGTGAGATACTCTAATACGCAATAACGTAAAACCTATGATTGCGTTCGGAATGACCCCCCCATTGCCTGAAATTGCGTGAGATACACTCATATGCAATTACATAAAACCCCATGATTGTGTTCAGATTGCCATTGCATTATACCCCCAAATTCCGTCGTATGATAAACTCCTTGGAAAAGCTTTGCTGGTGCTCAACTCATAAATTCCTGCATGAGAATTTTCACTTCCATTGATGATGAGCTCCGAGTACAACATAAAAGGTGGACTTAGCTGCTTTGTGTCCTGGCTACAACAAAAAGGAAGAGCATAAATAAACACATGGAATGGTGGAAGGTCCTGAAGTTGGAAGACAGGTGTAGCAGTGTGGAAATAATTGAATTTACAAAGCAGGTGATGGTACTGCCCATCTACTCCCTTTGACATTTGCTTTGCTGTGTGTATCAATTTACATATTGCTTTTCAAAGGGTCATTCAGTAAAATGTTTTAGCCTGTAATTATAACTCAGCTGATATATGCATTCCTCTTCCCATTCTTGTTTACAAATAATCATTTCATGGCTCCTGGCCTTATAGGAACATCATCACAATTGCTGTTTTCTATGCCCTGCCTGTAATCCAGTTGGTGATCACATATCAGACGGTGAGTTATCTGACCATAATCCTCATATCAGATTACATGTCCCGAGGTAGCCATGTTAGCCATGTAGCAAAGTAGAACAACATCCAGAATCAACAAAATGGGAATACCTCTATGGGACCAACCAAAATGCACAAAATACTTGTAGCAAGCTTTTGAAGCTTTGCTGGTTTCTTTATCAGGCAAAAATGTTAAAATCATACACAAAAATCTCAGATTATTTAACCTTGCCAAAAGATCCTCTCATATATCATCCCGGTCTCAACCATTTTGCAAATTACTCTCCCATTTAATTCCATTTGCACAGTTTTCAGTTATATATTGAGGATGTGTTCTCCTGAAGAAAGTCCATCTAACAGCATTAAGGCAGCAAACTATAGCAAAACTCCACTATCTCTTTTCCTCCTCCTCCTCTGGGCCTAGTCCTTTCTCCCTCCCACTCAGGGATTTTGCTCCTTCCAGTTTGCAGTCCTTAGCCAGCTTACCCGCAGGGACTTCTGGGAGCAAGTTTTCTATTTAACTTAAATTGGGATTCTCCATGTGGACCATAAGTTTCTACTATAGTTTCAAATAGTGATCAGAGATATGAGAGAATTTTGGAATCAAATGGTTTTGCACGGAATCGAGGTCTGCTTGGCAGCCTGGGAAGGTGGTGCACCAAGACCTATCAGTGTTGTGCTTTGCTTGTTTTGAACTATAGATCATACATTTTTTCCTATGGAAATGTCCAATCTGATAAGAAGTACTTGTCCATGCCTGTTCCAATTAGTGATAAGAGATAAGAGGGAATTTTGAAGTCTGAAATGGTTTTGCAGGGACTCAAGCTCTGCTTTGCAGCCTGGGAAGCTGTTGCCCTGGGGCTTATCAATGCTGTGCTTTGCATGTTTTGAGCTGTAGTTTGTATGTTTTTACTGTGGAAATTTCCAATCTGATAAGAATTACTTGTCTATGCCTGTTTCCTTCAGTCTTTGCACTCCAAGAATGCAGTGCAGAGACCATTTCAATATTAGAATTTGGCTCCTGAACTAAAAATGTTTCCCTGCCAGGCTCTAAAATCACTACCCTTAAGGACAAAGTTGAAATATTTCATTGGTGTTATTGAATATGTAGGAATAGCAACACATGGCAGACTGTTTCCAAAAACTCAACCAGTATTTCAGCTCAACTATTTGGAGAAAACTAAGGAGTGAAAAAAGTTGGTTTGGAGAGGCTGAACACAAAGGGTGCTCAGCAATGGCCCCTCTTCATCTTGGAGATAAGTGACCAGTGGGGGGTGCTACAGGGTTGTGTCCTTGGCCCAGTGCTATTCAACATCTTTATCAGTGACTTAGATGAAAGAATAGGGGGCATACTTAACAAATTTGCAGATGACACCATACTGTATTAGGAGGAATAGCTAATACCCCAGAGGAGAGGATCAAAATTCAAAGTGACATTAAAAGATTAGAAAGCTGCACTTGCTGGGGGGGGGGGGGATGAAATGCATAGGGACAGCTGGTTTAAGGGGACTACATGTGAAAGGGATCTAGGAGTCCTAGCAGACCACAAGTTGAACATGAGTCAACAATGTGAAAAGGCCAATACAATTCTGGGCTGTATCAATAAATGCATAGTGTCTAGATCAAGGGAAGTAATAGTGCCATTCTATTCTGTCTTGGTCGGGCCTCACCTAGTATACTGTGTCCAGTTCTGGGCACCATAATTCAAAAAGGATGTTGAAAAACTGGATCATGTCCAAAGGAGGGTGACTAAAATGGTGAAGGGTCTGGAAACCATGCCTTATGAGGAAAGGCTTGGGGATTTGATGTGCTTAGCCTGGAGAATTGACAGTTAAGGGGTGATATGATAGCCCTTTTTAAGAATTTGAAGGGGTGTCACATTGAGCAGGGAGCAAGCTTGTTTGCTGCTGCTCCAGAGACTAGAACACAGAACAGTGGATGTAAGCTACAGGAACAGAGATTCCACCTCAACATTAGGAGGAATTTCCTGACAGTAAGGGCTGTTCGACAGTGGAACACACTCCCTCGGAGGGTGGTGGGGTTTCCTTCCTTGGACGTCTTTAAGCAGAGGCTGGATGGCCATCTGTCAGGGATGCTTTGATTGGGAGTTCCTGCATGGCAGGGGGTTGGACTGGATGGCCCTTGTGGTCTCTGCCAACTCTACGATTCTATGATTCTAGGGGCAATACATAGAGACATTTAGGCTCCTAGGCTTGGTCTGCCCAGTGAATAGATTTATGTAGTCTCAACCATTTATCTGGATTTCTGCTGAAAAGTGAAACTTGTAGATGAAAGGCCCAAGTCAGGGAGTGCCTTGACCAATCTGACTGAGTTGGAGTTTAGATTCAGGCATTGCTTGGATTCAGTCAGTGCTAGCATCACAAGTAGATCAAGTGTCTGGAGCAGATTCCATTCTTGTTTAACACTAATCCACATTTCTAATCCTTCACACCTCTCTCTTGATCCTTGTTCTTTCCCATATGTACCATTTCCAACCTTGTTACAGCCGTGGCAGGGATAACTGTGAAAGAGGCTCCCTATTCCATTGAGTGAAAAAAAAATTATCTAGGCAGAATCACACTTCAGGGGCTGCTTTTATCATATGAGCTGCCTTGGGTCCCTTTTTGGGAGAAAGGCAGCATAGAAATGAAATAAATAAATAGGCTAGGTGGAAGAGTTTAATAAAGCAGCCATCAGTTGGTTTCCTTTTGCTCCTAGCCATGTCACCCTTACTCCTCTGAAGGAAATTCTGGAAGGGCCAGAGTCACTCTGTAATTTCCCTATCCCTCCAGTCCGTCATGAGACGAGTGGTGATTTTCTATTGAATTTTCTGTTTTTCCTGGTTTTGGTCATGCCCTGGCCTTTTGTATGTGCAAGTGGAAAGTTGAACACATATACGAAATAGGAATGCTGCCTTTCTAATTCAGTGCATTCAGTGAACTGTGTATTGAGATATAATCAAAATATACTTTCCATAGCTTTCTTTAAAGCTCATCTAATTTGTCCAGGTGTTTCTTCACTAGGGAGTTTATCAGACGGGAGGAATTCCTCTTTATTGCGAATGGACCCAATTCTAATTCATGAGAATTCGCTAGTTTAGAGAATTTACGTGAATTCCAATTGCGTTTGGAATGCACTCAGAATGACTTCCCATTACCTGAAAATGACTGCCCATTGCCCGAAATTGCGTGAGATGCTTTAATTCGCAATAAAGTAAAATCCATGATTGCGTTCAGAATGACTTCCCGTTGCCTGAAATTGCGTGAGATACTTTAATTCACAATAACGTGAAACCCCATGATTGCGTTTGGATTGCCATTGGATTATACTTCCAATTTCCGTCATCTGATGAGGTCCCTAGTTGCTTTTTCTTCCTGAAACTACTATGTGCAGGTATTTACAGACTGAACTGGCAGTGGAAATGAAATCAGATAGATTCATGGATATGGAGGGATCAGGATACAGAATATACCAGCAGAAGTATATCACTCGTGTTGAAATCTGAATCTGACATAATTTCATGGCACCCCTGTTCTCTTCCCCTCCACTCATTTGATGGATGTGTGTCATTATCTCCAATCATAGAGAGAACATATTTCTTTGAAGGGGGAGGAAAAAAGGAACCAAACAATAGCCTGGATTACTGATGCATCTCTGTTGCAGGATGCATCACTTTCTTTATGTGAGGATAGTGCTTGTGGTTCTAGAATTTGGCTGACAGAATGACAGATGTTTTCTTTCATCATCTGGAAGGGTCTTTAAAATTCTTTCTGCTTACCTTTTGTATCGTTGAAGAAGTGGTAAACACAACGTTAATCCATACACAAACAGAATTCCAAATAGGCTTATCAAATGGAAATGTCCATACTGTTTGATTAGCTAACCAATGCAATGTGGTTGAATTATGCAGGAACATACAACATTTCTTCTTTCTTTTCATTGTGTTTATTGCTTTTTGACATGGGATGATGTGTAAAGGATGCAAGTGATCTTATATACTGATTTTTCCCTCACTTTCCAGGTGGTGAATGTAACTGGAAACCAGGATATCTGCTACTATAATTTCCTCTGTGCTCATCCACTGGGGGTCTTGAGGTATATGAATGTGTTTGTATGAGGGTGAGGGGGACCCCCAGTGTATTAATTTTTCTTTAAATTTGAGGGGCTGGTGGGATTTCATCTTGGGTGTGTATGAGTGATAGCAGTCTATCATTGTGTAGTAAACTTGTAGACTTGCCTATCCTCAAGATTTCTTTATAAATGATTTCTCAAAGAGAAGATATTTTAGCTGCCTTGTGTTTAAGTCTTAAAGTTAGATTTTAAAACTTAAACAGAAATTTATAATAAATAACTTAATAAAGCTGGGCTAGGTAGGAAATGTGTTCACTTGTCAGCTGCCATATTATAGTTTGGGGAAGGGCACTTGCGGGACTCATTTCTGCAGTGGCTGATCCCAAGAGCGCAGAGTGGGGTCAAATCACAAACTGGGGGAGGATGTAGATGCAATTTTTACTAATCTTGACACTTTCCCTCTGTATATGCAAATAGTCTTTTACCCAGGAGTAAGCCTTTGTATGATATGTTTCAGCCGTGCAAGGCCCTGCTTGATGCAGAAGCTGCTAAGCCTGCAGAGTTCAGTTCCATGCCACAGCTTTGCAGCTTCAAATACTTTTTATTTTTCTCCTATCTCTGTTCAGAGATTATAGCAAAAGAAGTCTGCAAATAAGAAGCCCATCATTCCTCCAATAAAGAAAGAATATACCTCTGTCCCATTACATAATATAATGCAATTCAAGAATTTCAACTCCTGAATGATTATAACCAATTCTAACTCCAGTTCAGTGGGAGAAAAATAAACCGTTGAGCAGGATCTTCTTCAGTTGGCCAGTTGCAGCTGATAATATTCCATTTTCTGTATTCCACACAGCTGAAGGGAAAAAAAAATACTGTCCACTTCCTAAAAGCCAAAATGTTAGAAGCGAATATGAGGTCTTAAATTGGGAATTTGTATGATATAATTTTTAAGATAATAAAATAAACAGAAACATGTCATTGTGGATTTGCAGGCATAGATCATGAAAACATTGTATGGACTCCCTCAAAAAAAAAAATTGATGCCAGATGCAGTCATGGATGTGATATAATCTTTTTATAAGGCTGAATCAGGCAAAAGTTTGTCACATAAAATCAAAGATAAAAGGATTTTAAAAAATGTTGCAGGACATTCTGTAGAGATAATAATTTTGTAGTCTGTTGCTTTTGTGCAGTATCCATCCATGCATCCGGACAGAGATATGCAAAGAGAGAAACATGAAATGCAAACTAGAAATAAAACACAGTCCCATTGAATACAATGGATAGTACAATAGAATTCCTTATATAAAATTGCAAAATCAAGGTGTTCTTTTTGGAATTTATATATTTTTGGAATATTTTCAAACCATGGAGGCTTGAATGCATGGATAAAAAATTCATAAATACGTATGGCTGACTGTGTTCAGATCAGCTTTTTGATGTAGTCACACAATTCTCTCTAAGGGTACAAACCTGAAGGGGCTCATGACTTGTAGTTTGGTGAGGTGGCAAACAAAAGTCACTGATTCAGCTTGATGGAGTGATTAGAATGCCTCCAGGAATAATGCTATGTGATGATGTAAGCTCAACCTGATGTTGTTTGAATATTTTAGATTATAGTGCCCACCAGCCTCAGCCACCATGTCCAGTAGTGGTTGTGGGAATTGGAATCTAAAATAACTGGGGGGTATCAGTTGCCCAACAGGTGGCCTTGGGGAAGTCACAGTCTCTAAGCCTCAGAGGAAGGCAATGGCAAACCTCCTCTAAACAATTCTTGCCAAGAAAACCCCATGATACGTTCTCCTTAGGGTCACCAAATGACTTGAAGGCACACAACAACAATCAGTTGCCAACCCCACTGTAAAAGTGTTCTAGCCATATCTGCAAAGAGCAAACACTTGGAGCAACAATTTAAGGGTGACCAGATGTCCTCCTTTTCCGGGACATGTCCTACATTTCAACCTTCTGTCCGGGAAGACGACTGTCCATTTTGAGCATGATTAAGAAGCTGAATTTACATTTATATTAGTGTTTTTAGCTTTTAATATCTTGCTTCTTCTTCTTTTTTTAATGTCCTACCTTCTGCAGTGACTTGTCCTCCTTTGTGGTTAAAGTGGGTGGGGTGGGGGAGAAAGCTACATTTGGCTCTTTGTAAACCTGTTAAATACAGTCCTACCCTGAAGCAACACAGTCAAAAACGTTGGAAATGCAAGGTATTGTTTTTTAAAGCCATCACATACATTTTAAAGCCATCACATATATTGCATAGATTCCCTTAGGACAGAAAGGACATTGTGTGTCTCATGCCCAGGCCAGGGTAGGAGTCGCCTTCTTCAGTCTCACTCTCTTATTGCCATTTTCTTCTTTGCAGTGCATTCAACAACATCCTCAGCAATGCCGGACACTTGCTGTTGGGCTTTCTTTTCCTGTTGATTGTCCTACGCAGAGATATTCTCCACAGGAGGTCCTTGGAAACCAAAGATATCTACACAATGGTAGCACTGTAGTTTGTTCCTAGTAGAAAGGCATAGCTTTTGGGTCATGAACTCCAGCTGCCAATGGTCAGCTAGAATTGTCTAATTGCTTGTTGAAGGGGAAGACCTATGACATTGTCATTTCTTGAAAAAAATATGCCTTTGGCCGCATCCCATGATTCTTTTACATAGCATTTATATATATATATATACACATATATACAGTATATGTGTGCGTGTATTATATATATATATATTATATATATATATATAGATACACACACACACACAGTATATGTGTGCGTGTCTGTGGGTGCACACACACATATATGGCTAGCATCCAGTTGGTGAATTATATTGGCTTAATTCAAAGATATAGCCGTGTTAGTCCGTAGAAATCAGTATGTAGAGAAACCTGGGGTAATGAAGGAATACTGAATAATATGTTTGCATGTAAGACCTGTTATTTTGAGTAGAAAAAATGCTTTTTGGAGCATGTTGAGAGATTTTAAAGGTGATTTTTAAAAACCTATTGAATAGATTTTTTTTAAAAAAAAGGAATTAAAGGCAGCCAAATAAATAAATAAATAAAGCACCAGGTAGCCCAACAATAAGCTACAATCATGGAATTATAGAATAATAGAGTTGGAAGAGACCACAAGGGCCATCCAGTCCAACTCCCTGCCATGCAGGAACTCCCAATCAAAGCATCCCCGACAGATGGCCATCCAGCTTCTGCTTAAAGACCTCTAAGGAAGGAGACTCCACTACACTCCAAGGGAGTGTGTTCCACTGTCGAACAGCCCTTACTGTCAGGAAGTTCCTCCTAATGTTGAGGTGGAATCTCCTTTCCTGCAGTTTGCCTCCATTATTCCGTGTTCTAGTCTCTGGAGCAACAGAAAACAAGCTTGCTCCCTCCTCAATATGACACCCCTTCATATATTTAAAGAGGGGCTATCATATTATCTCTTAACCTTCTCTTCTCCAGGCTAAACATCCCCAACTCCCTAAGTCGCTCCTCATAAGGCATGGCTTCCAGATCCTTCACCATCTTAGTTGCTCTCCTTTGGACACGCTCTAGTTTCTCCACATCCCCTTTGAATTGTGGTGCCCCGAACTGGACACAGTATTCCAGGTGGGGCCTGACCAAAGCGGAGTAGAGTGGCACTATTACTTCCCTTGATCTAGACACTATACTTCTATTGATGCAGCCTAAAATAGCATTGGCCTTTTTTGCTGCTGCATCGCACTGTTGACTCATGTTCAACTTATGGTCTATTTGGACTCCTAGATCTCTTTCACACGTAGTTTCATTCAGCCAGGTGTCCCCCATTTCATTTTTCCGCCCTAAGTGCAGAAACTTACATTTCTCCGTGTTGAATTTCATCTTGTTAGCCTCGGCCCAGCTTTCTAGTCTATTCAGGTCATTTTGAATTTTGATCCTGACTTCTGGAGTATTGGCTACTCCTCCTAGTTTAGTGTCATCTTCAAATTTGATGAGTATGCTCCCAATTCTGTTATACAAGTCATTGATAAAGATGTTGAATAGCACTGGGCCAAGGACAGAACCCTGTGGCACTCAACTTGTCACTTCTCTCCAGGATGAAAATGAACACTGTTGAGCACCTTTTGGGTTCGGCTGGTCAACCAATTACAAATCCACCTAACAGTTGCCTTGTCTAGCCCACATTTTACAAACTTGATTGCAATAATGTCATGGGGAACTTTGTCAAAGGCCTTACTGAAATCAAGATATACCATATCCACAGCATTCCCTTCATCTACCAAGCTGGTAATTTTATCAAAAAAGAGATCAGGTTTGTCTGGCATGACTTGTTTCTCTGAATCCCATGTTGACTTTTTGTGATTATGGCATTGGCTTCTAAATGTTCACAGACTCCCTGTTTAATGATCTGCTGTAGAATCTTTCCTGGTATTGATGTCAGACTAACTGGACGATAATTGTTGGGATCCTCTTTTTTTCCCTTTTTGAAGATGGGGACGTTAGCTCTACTCCAGTATGTTCTCCAAGAGTTCTCAAAGATTATTGAAAATGGCTCCTATATTACATTTGCCAGTTCTTTTAGCACCCCTGGATTTAGTTCATCTGGTCCTGGAGACTTATATTCATTTAGATTAACCAGGTATTCCTGTACTATCTCTTTACTTATTCTGTGCTGAAATTCCCCTATTCTGTCATCTTCTCCATTGTCCTCAGCTTGAGCACCATTTGCCTTTTCTGAGAAGACTGAAGAAAGAAGTTGTTGAGTAATTCTGCCTTTTCTCTGTCCCCGTTTGCATTTTGCCATCTTCTGCACGCAGTGGCCCAACCGTTTCCTTCTTTTTCCTTTTGCTGCATACATATCCAAAAAAGCCATTTTTGTTGTTCTTAACCTCTCTAGCAAGCCATAGTTCATTCTGTGCTTTAGCTTTTCTGATTTTATCTCTACAAGCGCTTGCTGTTTGTTTGAATTCCGCTTTGGTGATTTTCCCATTTTTCCATTTCTTATACATGTTCCGTTTAAAACTTAGCTCAATTGAAAGTTCCTTAGTCATCCCATCGTGGCTTCTTGAGACACCTCCCATTTTTCTTCCTCATTGGAACTGTTTGAAATTGTGCCTTCAGTCTCTCCCTTTTGAGGAACTCCCATCCGTGTTGAACTCCCTTCTCTTTTAGTTTTCCTGACCATGGGATCACCCCCAGTATTTATCTAAGTTTATTGAAATCTGCTCTCCTAAAGTCTAGAATTCATGTCTGACTATGCCTGGCTTCTCCTTTCCACTGTATAACAAACTCTAGGAGAACATGGTCACTTCCACCTAAGGATCCAACCACTTGCACTCCATTGACTAGGTCATCCCTGTTGGTTAAGATCAGATCTAAAATAGCTGATCCCCTTGTTGCCTCTTCCACCTTTTGGACAATGAAATTGTCTTCCAGGCAAGTGAGGAATTTGCTAGACCTTGAGGATTTGGCTGAGTTTGACTTCCAGCAAATATCAGGATAGTTGAAGTCACCCATCACTACTACATCTCTCCTTTCTGAGTGTGTGGTCATCTGTTCTAGAAAAGCATCATCCAATTCCTCTGTTTGACTTGGGGGTCTGTAGTAGACTCCCACAGTAACATCCCTGTTGCTTCCCTCTCCTTTAATTTTTATCCAGATGCTCTCCACTTGGCTTCCAGTATGTCCGGGATCTTTTCACGGGTGTAAATGTCCCTGACATATAATGCTATTCCTCCTCCTTTCTTGTTTGGCCTGTTTCTCTTTAAAAAGTTATACCCCTTTATTTCTATATTCCAGTCGTGAGACTCATTGGTTTACAAACCGACGAAGAAGATCCAGCAAATGTTTCTCTCAGCCAAGGACAAGAGAGACCCGCTCACAGCCGCAGGAGTCTATCGCATTCCATGCAGCTGCGGATAGGTCTACATAGGGACGACCAAACGCAGTGTGCAGACAAGAATCAAAGAACATGAGAGACACTGCAGACTGGGTCAACCAGAAAAATCAGCAGTATCAGAACATGCTATAAACCATCCTGGGCATAAAATGCTGTTTGAAAGCACTGAAATTCTGGACCATGCCAACAACTACCATGTCAGAATGCACAGGGAGGCCATTGAAATCCATAAACACCTGGACAATTTCAACAGGAAAGAGGAAACCCTGAGAGTAAACAAGGCTTGGCTCCCAGTCTTGAAGGACAGCAAGGTCAAGACTCAATTTATGCAAATGAGCAACAGCCTAAGGCCAGGGGATTCCCAGCAGACAATGAGCACCAGTTAGCAGACATTAATCCTTGTTTGCATATCCTCCCTCCCTGAAGACTGCCATTAGCAACAGAACAATACATTTGCAAATTACTCCTTCCTTCCCAGGGTCACACAGGATATATATCTCCATCCTTTTCCAGGCACTCATTCTCTGAAGATGCCAGCCACAGATGCTGGTGAAATGTCAGAAAGGAACTCTTCCAGAACATGGCCACATAGCCCGAAAGCTCCACAAAAAGCCATAGCTCAAGTTTAAGTTTAGATCTCACCCAAGCACAAGAAACTCAGCCTTCTCCTCTTTAAACAGATAATTCCTCTGGCTAATATTGTCTAAGTCCAGTATTAAAGGTAGTATATCTCAGTTATTATATCCAAGTTGCAGAGGTTGCAGTTGCGTTCATTCTCTGATTCTAGGCTTTTCAGAGGTAACTGGAGGGCCCAGCTGGGAAAAAAATTGGCTAGGCAGACTGTTGGTCTGATCCAGAATGGTTCTTACATTCTTAAGTAGATATAACCCTTTACTTGTAGCAAATTTGTCACCTCACAGAACATGTGACTGCTAGGTTGGTTGATGCATATTTTGGTGCCAGTGAACTCCTTAAGAGGGCAGAATTAGTTTAACAAAGCTTAACAGTGCCTTCCAGAGAGTGAATAAACTATCCTGGCACCCTGGCAGTCATGTGCTTGTATAGGGTGAGTTAATGGATGCTATGCAAAATCAAATCAGAAAAACACATTGTGGTATTCTTACTTCTATTTGATATCCTCACAATAATCACAATTTTGTTTTGTTGTCTGGACAAGATGTTACTAAGACTCTTTATATCGTCTTGTGTACTCCTTTGTGACAAGCACATCTGTTATCCCTACCAAAAAAGTATGGATTGCTTGCCACTACATGGCTGTTCCTCAGGTTACAGCCTTGAAACTGTGCTCTGTACAGTGGGCATGATCCTTAGATTGGTGCCAAGCTGGTACAGTGGTCCCCCGGGTTACGAAAGGTAATCCGTTCCGGATTACCTTTCGTAACCTGGAAGTATTCGTTTCCCGGGGGACCGCTATTTCCAACGGACCGCGCGACCGATTTAAAGGGGCCGCACGGGTTTTTTTTCGTATCCCGGGGGAATTTTAGTGGTCCCGCCGGTTTCGGATCCCGGGGATTTCATTCCCCGGGGGATTCGTAAACCGGGGGACCACTGTATACTGACAAATTTCTCATTTTGTGCCATCTCCTGTTTGTGATTTACTTTTGTCTAAAAGTATTGGGAGTGGCTTAGTTCTCAAAAAACAAAACAAAACAAAACAATTGTTCTTAGGATTAAGGCAGCCACTAAATAAGATTGCCATTTAAAAACTTCCCATGAGCCAGAGGGATTATCTGTTGCCTTCAAGTGTGCATTGAGCCTGATGTCACTGTCCTGAACACTTCCTTAAGCAGTGAAGAATGCTGCAAAACATGAGCTTACATGGACCTGCAACAACTTTACAAGTAACTCCTACACAATCAGCTTTTAAACAGTGTGATTAGTGTTATATGAGTGGGCTTAGCTAGTTTGTGGCAAACTTGTACAGTACACAGTTTGGCAATGGATTGATCTCATCCTGTTGAACCTAGCCATTGAAGCATCTGTCTGAATGCTTTAAGCACTACAAATAAGCTTGTATCTAGCAGAACACTTCCCCTCTTCTCATACATGGTGCCATTCTAAGAGAGTGAAGGTATTTGTTATGTCTACCCAAACGTTCACTCCCTGTTGGTTCTAATGACATAGTCTGTAAAAGTTTGGTGGCCTCTGTTGAAGAAAGATCCTATCCTAGCTTATGTATGTGCTACTGACAAATGATATTTGTCTTGGTCTTTCTCTTTTCTTTTCCCTTCCCTTCCAGGAATATGGGATCCCCAAGCATTTTGGCCTCTTCTATGCCATGGGCATTGCTTTGATGATGGAGGGTGTCCTGAGTGCTTGTTACCATGTCTGCCCCAACTATTCTAATTTCCAGTTTGGTAAGCAGAGAGCTTCTTCCACCTAAGGAGCATGGGGGGGGGGGGGAAGGAGAATGGAAGCAGGGAGTGGTGGTGGTGCTTTTGTGTCTTGACATTATGAGCAGAGTCCCTGTGAACTGGTTTCAGTGGTACCTGTCGGTATTAGAGACTCTGAGGCAAACAGAGTTAGCTTGGATTGTTGCAAGTGCAGTACTTGAAGCTTCTAAATAAGGGCTGAGCATTTCTTCTTTTCCCCTTTCCTGTTGGTTTTACAGATAGCTATTTCCACTGTAACCACCATGATGGGCTTGAATTCTTATCATTAAAAAAAGTTAAAACTCAGATTTTTAATAATTCCTACTTAATTTAATTTCAATTAGGGTTCAGTATTATCATTGGCCCCACCCCGATAGTCTTAGTCCACAACACCATTATCTCTTTAGTTGTCAGTAGCTTTGAATATAATCTTTGTCCCCCAGAAAAATCCTTGTCAGTAATGCCAGTATTCTCTCTCTCTCCCCTTCTTTGACAGACACCTCCTTCATGTACATGATTGCTGGGCTGTGCATGCTCAAGCTCTACCAGACGCGTCACCCTGACATCAACGCTAGTGCCTACTCGGCCTATGCCTCCTTTGCCGTGGTCATTTGCCTTGCTGTGCTTGGAGTGGTATGGCTGCATCCAAACATGTTCTGTTCCTCACAGAGGAACTCACACAGCAAGAAGGGGGAGAAACTGTCAAGGGTGGGCTGGGGAAATGGGTGGTAGCCTCAGAAACAATGATGACTTGGGCTATCATGTTGTCAACCATAGCAGGCTCATGAAACAGAAAATGTCAGCTACACACACTCTAGCATTCATACCCTTTTCCAACAGACATTTCCTTGTCTTCCAGACAAGGGATTATATTAAATAAATGACTACTATTCATGCAGAGCCATCTATGTGCATGGAACTTTGTGAAAAATCGGTATGACAAGACTTTTCCAGTTTCCATGGAACGTATAATCTGAAATAGACATAGGGAACAAGTATGGGACAGTGGGGTGGAAGCATGGGTAAGAAAGAAATAGCTGATTATTTTAACCACATATTGTTATATTTGTGTGCCTTCAGGTTGTTTCTGACTTATGGCAATCTGAAGGTGAACATATCACAGGGTTTTCTGAAGGCTGAGAGTGTGTGATTTGCCCAAGGTCACCCAGTGGGTTTTCATCGCTGAGCAATGATTTGAATCTTGGTCTCCAGAGTCATAATCCAACACTCAAACCAGTATCCCACACTGATACTTTGGTTTAAAAGAGCCAGCATGGTGTTGTGTTGGAATAGAACTCAGGGAGACAAAGGTTTGAATTTCTGCTTAGCTATAGAATCCTCCTGAGTGACCTTAGGCAAGTTATAGTTGCTCATCATCAGAGGAAAGCAATGGCAAAGCTCCTTGGAACAAATCCTTCCAGGAAAACTCTGTGGTAGATTTGCCTTAGGGTTGCCATATGTTGGAAGTGTCTTAAAGGCATAACAAATGTTGATTTAGTTAGAAGAAAGTCAGGGACCCTTGCAGAGCCAGCATCATCCATGCAAGGCCAAGCTGAGGTAGCCAGCATTCTCCCAGCAAGTGAAAATTTGCTTGTATTGGAAGAAGGGAGAGAACTGCAGATGGCAGAAGGCAACCTCAACAGTTTAAGGCAGGATGGTGTTCTCCCACATCCCTATTCAAGTAAATAGAATTATTCCCCCTTTCAGCTAATAAGGGAGAAAAGGTCACCCTGACAGAAAGATGGCAGGAGGCAAGGAGAAGGCCACCACCCTCACTCTTCCCAAAAATCCTTGTAGGAAATTAGTGCAGAGAAAGGAGAGCTGGAGGGAGGTGGGTGTCATGATATTAGATATTATGAGTTGTTCAAGCATTCAGACCAGACACATGCCCCTCAAGGAGACCTGGAGTTCTCACAGTTGGAGAGGCCAGAGGACAGCTCTTCAGGGGCTTTGTTCTGTTTCTGCGGGTTCTCAAGTAGGGATTTAACATCAGTACTTTCATTTAACTGGCTTGCAAAATGAACCACCCTGGAGTCTGTCTCTCCATAGGACATTATCAGATGACAGGAATTGGAAGTATAATCCAATGGCAATCCGAACGCAATCATGGGGTTTCATGTTATTGCATATGAGTGTATCTCACGCAATTTTGGGCAACGGGAAGTCATTCTGAACGCAATCATGGGTTTTGCGTTATTGCGCATTAGAGTATCTCATGCAATTTTGGGCAGTGGGAAGTCATTCTTGGGCAATGGGAAGTCATTCTGAATGCATTCTGAGCACAATCAGAATTCATGTAAATTCACTAAACTAGTGAATTCACGTAATTGTGAATTGGCTCCATTTGAAATTGAGAGAAATTCCTCCCGTCTGATAATGTCCATAGTGCTGTTAACGTCTTGCAAACTAGAGTCCTGGAACTTTGAAAGTTTCATTGATAAGTAAAATGACACTACATTAGCTAAGCATGAAAGTCCTGGTCAAAATTACTTAATAGGCTAGAAATATTCACTAGTTTTCATGTGTAAAATGTATGAAATCTGTGTGTTTTTTGTCCAGTTTGGCACATTACAATACACACAGGTCTTTTTTCTGGCAGAATGAACGCTAGCATAAATGCCTCCAATTAATAGCATGATCTTTCCACACATTGTAGCAGAAAAATAGGCATGTGCCACTTTGGCCTTTTGCTTGTTCTGCCTTTGGGATTAACACAGGAAACTCTATTATTCCGAGTCAGACTGTCTCCCCTTTTCAAGAGCCCAGACAGAAACTCTTTCTTAATTTTGTTACCATAGGACCTTTTAATTGGATACATCAGAGTAACTGAACTTGGATCCGTCCACATACCAAGCACTTCCACTGAGCTATAACACCTTTGATAAAGCTTCCTTCAGAATTTCAACTGCTGAAAACAATTCTATAGTTCTGTTTTACTTTTATCGGATTAATAATCCAGAATCAAACTGAAAAACATCACTTTATTGTATATATATTATATATAAAAATAATAAAGCTATTGAATACTTGCTGCTCCTGAAAAAAGATGCAAGGTTTTTCTTTTTCTTTGGGTTTTCTGGTAAGGGGTGACTTTTTCTGAACACCAGGTTATTAGAGTAAGCATCTCACCCACATCTCCTTTGTTATGTTTGGAAAATTGTACAACATATTTGTCCTGCTTTCCTCTGCTGAGGGCAGCACAGCAGGGGAATATGCAAAGGAGTAGTCCAGAGTCCAGTCTAAATAGTCAATCATAGCAAAGGGCAGAGGCAAGAGCGTAGTCACAAGGCAAGTCCAGAGGTCAAATAACTTGAATCTAAGAGCAAAGAATACAGGAACAACAAGGCTGCAAGACTGGTTGTTGGCTGCAAAGAATCTTTGCAGCTGGAGGTCTTTTAAAAGGCTTCTGCTTCTCTCAGCTGAAACCTATTAGCTCTACTCTTGGCTTCAGGCTTGGAAGACCTCCTCAAGGACTCCTGACCTGCCTTCTCTCCACAGGTCCTAGCACCTGCAGCCTAGAGTCCATAGAGTCTGTTTCTCCCTCTGCAGCTTCCTGAGCCTGCTCTGGGACTGCTGGTCCATGCAGCCCCAGATCTGCTTCTGTCTCATCCTCCTCCATTTCTTCTGAGTCTGAGTCCTTTGAATGTGCCTCTAAGTCAGGCCCAGGACAGTCCATGACAACATCTTAATCTCATTTATGGAAGAGAGGAAGAGCTTTTTCATAGCTGGAAAGTGGGTGTAGTGTTGAACAAAACTCAATATTTTTGTTATTGCTGTTGTTCTGCTTTGTTTGCTCCCAGGTTTTTGGAAAAAATTCTGTCTGGTTTTGGGTCCTCTTCTCAGTCATCCATGTTGTTGCCTCACTTGGTCTCAGCACCCAGATCTACTACATGGGTCGTTTCAACATAGGTAAGTGAAAGGCACTTTGGCCCATCTGGAGATATTTATTTTGTAAGGATTAATGAAAATCCAGTGATATCTCTAAACTGGGAGAACAACTGTGGTCTCCCAGAAGTTGAACTGCAATTCCAAGTATACCACACCATTGACTCTGCTGGCTAAGGCTTATTGGAGGTGTAGTCCCAACATTATGTGGTGGGTCATCATTGCCTATGTGAGAATGTGGGAATGGAGCTTGTTTCTTGTCTCACTGTCAGATACAGTATATGAAATGAGAATTAAAATGGCAGGTTGACATTTCTGTTTGTTGTTTCAACCTGAGCTTTAGGTCTAGAGAATTGTATTCCAACTCTCTAAAGAACCTGGTCCTGGTTTCATCTTTTATCTGAACTCCATAGCTGTGCTATGTAACTGATCATTGCCAAGGCATCTTTCCTTGCTCTGCAAGTGGCACTCTGCTCAGGGATGCTCAGGGTTGGTGTGTGTGTATGTGCATGTGCATGTGCAGTCTGCTTTGGTAGGCATTTTGAGGACCCCTTCCCAAGCTGCAGCATGTCTGTTGTGGTTTTGCATTGTGTGCCAATGTACTCTTCTTCTCACGTGTTGTTTTTTCCTTCTCTTCTGCTTCCCCTTGCCTCAGATGCCTCTGATCCAGGTAATGGGCACATTGTGATCCCCTTTCCCATTTAGACTGTGCAAGCATGGACCTTAGGCAGCCAGCACAGGAAGCACGTTCTTCCTTTTCTAAACTGCATTTCCCTAACCTGAGGCCTACAGATTTATTGAACTAACCTGCCATTAGCTGTCCAGACCTGGTAGCTAGAGATGAAACAGGCTGTACTGTAAGATATCTGAAGAAGGACAGGTTAGCAAAGGTTTTTCAGACTTTTTTTTTTAAGTCACAGTCATACTGCCTCACAACTCCAAGCTGTCTTGGATGAAGCTGACTTTCTTGATCCATTTCAAACTGGCTTCCAAGCAGGATATGGAGCTGAGACTGCCATGGTTGCTCTGACAGATGACCTCCGCTTGAGTATTGACAGGGATAGTGTGACCCTGCTGGTGCTCTTAGATCTCTCAACGGCTTTTGATACTATAGATCATGCCATCCTTTTGGACTGGTTGGGGAGGATGGGTATTGGAGGCACTGCTTTGTGGTGGTTCCGTTCCTTCCTTTCTGACAGGTCCCAAAGGGTGAGGCTCAGGGACAGCTGCTCCTCTAAAATCGAGCTAAATTGTGGTGTCCCTCAAGGCGCCATCCTGTCCCCGATGCTATTTAATATTTATATGAAGCCGCTGGGTGAGATCATATGGAGGCATGGAGCTCAGTGTCATCAGTATGCTGATGACACTCAGATATATTTCTCCATGACCAGATCGTCTGCTCAGATCTCAGATGGCATCTCTTCTCTCAATGACTGTCTCGCAGAGGTAATGGATTGGATGAGGGAAAATAGATTGAGGCTAAATCCTGACAAAACAGAGGTACTGACAGTCACAGGCCCGAAACCAGGTCTAGGAATGCATCTCCCAGTCCTGGAGGGAGTCACACTCTCCTCACAGGATTCTTTTCGCAGTCTGGGGGTACTTCTAGACTCATCGCTTCACATGACGTTTCAGGTGAATGCGGTGGTCAGAAGTGCCTGTTATCAGCTTCGGTTGATATGCCAGCTGCACCCTTTCCTGGAGATGAAGGACCTGGAGGCTGTGGTACATGTGCTGGTCACCTCACGTCTGGATTACTGTAACGCACTCTACATGGGGCTACCTTTGTGCCTAATCCGGAAACTTCAACTCGTTCAAAACATGGCAGCCAGGCTAGTCACTGGAACATCGAGGAGAGAACATATAACACCAGTGCTTAAATCTCTCCACTGGCTGCCGATCAGTTTCCGGGCACAGTACAAGGTGCTGACTTTGACTTTTAAAGCCCTGCATGGCTTGGGTCCAACTTATCTTAGAGACCGCCTCCTCCCATATGAGCCCCCGGGTACACTTTGGTCCTCTGGAAGGACTCTGCTTCAACCTTTAAAAACTAAGTTATCCCAGACCTCCCAGAGGGCCTTTTCTGCTATTGCTCCCAGGTTGTGGAACGACCTGCCGGATGAGATGTGTCTTATTACAACCTTGGAAAGCTTTAAAAAAGCGACCAAGACGCATCTCTTCTGGCAGGCCTTCCCGGATAGTAACTAATTTCCCATCGCCTGATGACCCCCCCTCTGCCCCCATCCGGCCGCCTACAGGGGACTTTGACTGAATGTATTTTAAATCTTGATTCTTTTAATTATGATTAGTTTAATACTGTTTTAAGGGGAGGGAGGTGGGTATGTTTGGAGGATTTTAACTGTATATGTTTTTTATATGTTGTACCCCACCCCGATTGCTCGCTCAGAGGGGTGGGTAAGAAATAAATAAATAAATAAATATTATTATTACCAACAGTGCTGTGGCCAAATTTAGTAAAATAAGCTGCAGGATGGGGTGGAAACACCAACACTGTTTTGGCTGCCCTCAACCTCTCCAGACTAGCTAGGACTTCCATTCCTCAGACAAATACCACCCCCAAGCCTCCACACATACCTGAGGAATTGCCTCTCCTGAAAGCCTGCTGGAGTGACAATTCACTGGTTAAATAGGTTGCAGGGCTCCCCTGCACTCTTTAACAGTGAAATGACTCAGTTTTTAAAAGAAGAAGTGAACTTTGTGGGAGGGGATGCGTTGTTGTTCTTGTTTTGGGGGGTGGCAATTTCTGAGGTCTGCACAATCCACAAAGGTTCCTTGGGCATAAAATTGGTCTGTAACCTGTCACAGTTGCTCACCTCTGCATTTGAGCTTTCTTCAAGAATACTGGGGTGGATATGTCCTTGTTTGCAAATATTTAATATCCTCACAAGTATATACTTTCTAAGGAATCACTGCTTTTGTGTAATATTATTTTTTTAAAGTATTAATGGGATTTACCTGCTTATAGAATCATGGAATCATAGAATCATAGAGTTGGAGGAGACCACAAGGGCCATCCTTTCCAATCCCTTGCCATGCAGGAACTCAAAGCACCCCTGGCAATTGGCAATGCAGCCTCTGTTTAAAGACCTCCATAGAAGGAGACTCCACCACCCTCCGAGGGAGTGTGCTCCACTGTCGAACAGCTCTTGCTGTCGGAAAGTTCCTCCTAATGTTGAGGTGGAATCTCTTTTCCTGTAGTTACTGTTCTGGGTCCTATTCTCTGGAGCAGCAGAAAAGAAGCTTGCTCCATCCTCAATATGACATCCCTTCAGATATTTAAACAAGGCTATCATATCACCTTTTCACTGTCTCTTCTCTAGGCTAAACATACCCAGCTGCCTAATTTTCTCTTCTTAGGGCATGCTTTCCAGACCCTTCACCATTTTGTCACAGCCCTCTGGACACACTCCAGCTTCTCATCATTCAAAAATGGTGTCAGTCAGTCTGTGCTGTTTGGAACTAGTCAGTAGGATGCAGGCCATTATTATGACTTCACTCTTTAAAACATTTCCATGCTACCTTTGAGTTTAAACATTTCCAATGCAATCCACAAATTAGGGAGAATGACTAAATTGTAAAATGGGATGTGCAAAATTTGCCACGGTAGCAAAAAATAAAGCAGCTAAAAAAGAACATAATGACAGTATCACAGTTAAAATGTTTACAAGTCCTGGACAAAGTCTTTATCTGAGTACCTGAACTTATCTGAAGGCCCTGATGGCCTTCATGTGAGCTCCAGGTAAGCCATTCTTGCCTACTGAGTATTCTGTAGTCAAGGCACGGTAGCTAAAAAAAGTCCAGTCCCCACTTGCTGCCTGTCTTAATCTTGGAAAGAAGCACCCAGTGATGGGCCTCAGATGATGTTGATGTTGATGATGATTATGGAGATGCTAAGGCAAATTCATGTGAAAGTCCCACGTTGCATAAAGTCAACACTCTTGTTGTGTCATTTCTGACCTATGGCAACCATCAGGTGATTCTATAATGAGTTTTCTGGGCAAGATTTGTTCAGAGTGGGTTTGCCATTGCCTTCCTCTGAGACTGAGAGAGTGTGACTTGCCCAAGGTCACCCACTGGGTTTCCATGGCTGAGTGGGGATTTGAACCCTAGTATCCAGTGTCATAGCCAAAACTCAAACCACTACACTATATTGGCTCAACATTCTACCAACTGTATTTTTAATCAGTTGTCATTTCCCAAATCCATATCGATCTGTCCTCCAGAAATCCAAATCACAGTGTCACAAATTCACTGGTGAGTTAAAAAGTGGGTCTGGACCTAAAAGTCCTCCATCTGCATACTTTAGTTGCTGGGAAAATGCATCTTCATCACCTCATCAATGTATTTTGGCAAACCAGCAGTCATGTGAACTACCAATCTCCACAATAATTGCTATATATGCCTTTGCACACAAGCAGAGGTGGGAAGACTTCAGGCTCTTCAATTTTGATTTTTGCTAAAACCCTAAAATTTTCCAATTAGAGCAAGATGCAAAATACAGGCATTTCTGAGGTCACCTCTGAGTCCATTCTAAATTTGTTTATTTTAGTGACAGAACTGTATTGGGCTCATGGCTATTTGACATAGAAATCTACTCCTGGTTATCTTGGGCTTCTGTCATTTCAGCAGCCTCTTTTAGGTGAATCTTGGTAGATCCTGATGAATCTTCCATTCCCTTTTCTTTGTTCTGTTGGTGTCAACAGCCTGACTGCCCATGAACTACTTGTGTTTTAATCCTCTGTGCTATTGTCTTTGGCAGACTTTGGGATTTTCCAGCGTGCAATGATGGTGCTGTATACAGACTGCATCCAGCAGTGCAGCCGACCAATGTACATGGTAAGGATTGCAGATGCCTGATGGAAAGTTTTCAGAACTGCTTGTTTTGCTTTCTACTTGAGCAAGTATAAACAGGTCACACACACACACACACGAACAGTGATGTGGGTTTTTTAGAGCTAGTTATTAAATATATGAAACCAATGGGGTTTGAAAATATTTAACATTCAATAAACAACAATTTTAAGTGTAGAAATGCAGATTGCAAATCCATACTCTTTTCTTCCCCCAGTAAGCTTTGGATAAACTGTTTAGAAGAGGTCAGGACAGGTCAGGTGAGAGTGAGAGTGAGAGTGTCGGGTTCTTTTCTTTTCTTTTCTTTATATTCCAACTTTCTCCCAGTATGGGACCAGAGATGGCTCACAATTTGCGTTAAAACAATAGATAGTACAAAGTTAAAAGCAATTAAAACAATCATATTAAACCATTAATTTTAGACATTTTAAAAGAACAGTTAATACTATAATAAAGATTAAAAATTAAAATATTTTCTATAACAGTCCATTAATACATAAAAGCCTACATAACAGAAATGTCTTCACCTGGCAGCAGAGAAGAAGCCAACCTAGCTTTCCATTGAAGGGTATTCCACAGTCTAAGAGCAGCCACTGAAAAGTCTCTCTCCTTTGTACTCTCTAAACTTAAGCATGATGGTTGTGGGACTAAGAGAAAGCCCTTCCTCAAGGATCCTAAAACTCAAGCATGCTCCTAGAAGGGGTTCGAGTCTTTCAGACAGTTTAGACCCAAGCCATTTAGGGCTTGATACAGCCAGCATAACCACTACTTTGAATTGTGTCCAGCAATGAACTGGTAGCCTACATATCAGGAATGACTGTTATTAAGTTTTGGTTACCAACCAACTAGTGACAAATTTCAGTGGTCTTTTGTCCTCGGTCAATAAGACAAGACTTGTAGTAGTCTCTGTGTTGAAGATCACCCATCATCCAGTTGAAAATACAAAGCTACTACTGGCCACCATTATTCTGGCTACCTGTCTTCAGGTGACTGCATCACGCATGATCCACCATGATTAAGGACTCTTACACCAATTAAGCAAGTCTCTTGTCAGGTGAGCACTGGTGGAGTTAGTGTGGACTCAGATCTATTTATTGGTAGTTTACAAGATGCATGGACCTAAACTATCTTGAGATTACAATTTCAGGTAGAAGATAGAGGTGGTGAGATATGCAAGATGTTCTTCCTCATTCGCCTCAAGGGAACATGGTGTAGAACAGTCAGTCCTTCGTATCCACAGGGGTTCTGTTCCGGATCACCCCGTGGCTGCCGAAAACTGTAGGACCTGAAGTACCATTCCTCTTAATGGCAGCATTTTAGCACAGCCACATGCATGGCTGCCATTTGGGGGAACAGGGTGGGGCCATCCACAGATGCTCCAATCCACAGATGACAAGCCCACAGACAGCAAGGGCTGACTTCATAATGATTAAGAGTATGAGCTTTGAATCAGAAAGCCAGGATTCAGATCTTACTGCAGCCATAAACTTTTAAGGTTGTTTTGGGAAATGCATTCTTTATCCTGGTTAAGCAAGAGCAAGAGCAAGAGCAACATCTGTTTATTTCCATATAATATAAAGGAGCCGGAATTTTAACAAAACTAGCCTATAGAGAAGGGGAGCTGAATCAAGCACCCAGCTTTGATCAGGAACAGCATAAAGGCAGAAGCCTTCCCTAAACTTCTGCTTCCCTAAACTATGAAGCCAGTTAAACTATCCCCATCTTTATATAGGTGCAGAAGACACATAATTAAATAAACATTATTGCTGGTCCTCTTGCTCTGTGGCTTCTAGTCCAGACCTAACCAGATACTCTGGTTTCCTATTTTATCAGCTAGTTGGAAGATTAATTTCACATTTGGCTGCTCCCTCCTTCTTCATTTTCACAACTGCAAAGATGTGATTATAAGATTTCAGCTCTGGTTTAATAAACCAGTTCTCTGTGAAATCCAAACCCTGTGAATTGTGATTTGTTTAAACCAGGGATGGGGAACCTTTGGTCTTCTGGAACCCCCAGCCAGCCTGGTAAATGGCAAGAGCTTGTGAGAGTTATCTTAAACAACAGGAGGACCAAATGCTTATGTATATGCATTTCAAAATCTTATTTGCATGTAAAGCTATCTATTTTTAAAGTCCGAGAGTTAAACCTATACTTATCTCCTGTTTGAAAACCAGTGAGATATTTAATATCCAGATGACACTTAAACATTTAACTTCATCTGAATATTAAGCCTCACTGATTGGAGATAAGTAAAGGTTTTACTCTGGGACTTTAAAAAAATAGATAGATGTATTGCAAAGAAGATTTTGAAATGCATATATGCAAGCATTTGGTCCTCCAGAATGGGTGGACTATAGCCCAATTGCAGTGGTTATGGTTACAATGACTACAATTATTTTAAATACACATTTCTTTGTTATTGCTTCCCTATAGGACAGAATGGTACTGCTTGTTGTTGGAAACCTGGTGAACTGGTCTTTGTAAGTAGCAAATATGTGTGTATTTTGCATGATTGAGATTGTAGTCAGAATTCTTTGACTGTGAATAATGCAATGGACTGGCTTCCAAAACTCTGATCTACGAAAGGTGCTTCCTCTAGACTTTTCAGTTTCTGAGAGAGCAGAAGATGAGCTGTGTTGTGGGGATCATCTTTGACAATTTGAGGGGTTTTTTTAAAAGGCGTTAATGGGGGATTTTGTTTGTTTGGGGCTGTGTGCTCTCCCTAATCACATATCCTAAGGAGTTCAGGCTTTGGCTGTCATTGACTTCGGGGGGGGGGGGGAGTGAGCAACCAGTAGCTTTGTGTGACTGATGCCCTAATCTTTTGAGCTCAGTCTCTGAGGGCCACAAGGCACATGCAATCATATCATAAGACTTGAACAGAAGCTCTGCCAATAGGCATTTTTTGTGGTTGTTTAGCAGGGTTTTTTTGAGGGAGAGATCCTGAGTTCCATTTCAGTGCCTGCTTAGGACCACTGACTATAGATAGTGAGGGGGTTGCTGCAGTCATTTGCAACAGCTGTGGTATGTTTGTGTTCTTGCCAAAGGATGTGTGTAACTATACCTGCAGCAAGTGCAAATTGGTTGCCCTATTGGAAGAGAAGGTCCAGCAACTTAAAGCTCATTTATCCACTCTTCTGCATCTTAGGGAGCATGCAATCTTCTTGGACAGACTGTCCTTGCTAAGGAACACACAAGACATGCCTCTGAGGGGGAGATCAGTTCCCATACACAGGAGGTAGACATTTGGAGCAATGTGTCACATACCGTAAAAGTAGAACAATCAAGGATGATTCTGCAAGTTTGGAGCCACAGAATCGATTTGTAGCTCTCTTCCTTATCAGTGATGAGGGGAAACAAGAAAATAGCACTGGCAGTCATCAGAGAATGTGCATGCAAATGAAATAGCCTCTGCCAAACCTCAAAGCAGGCATATGGTGGTGGTGGTAGGGGCAGTTTTTGCCACAGGGAGACGCCACACATCACAAGACAGGGCTGCTGAGGGGGTTAGAAGCAGTGGTTTGCGGGCCTGACAAGATGTCTCATGTTGTGTGTTGTCTCCCTGGAGCAAAAATCTGCAATGTTACAGAGAAGCTGAGAAGATTCATCACACCCACTGACCATTAGGGAAGTCACCAAGACCAGATGGTTTCACAGCCCTTTACTACAAGAAACTAGCAGACTAAGTATTGATACCATTCCAGGCAACATTAAATGGAATCCTGAAGGAAGGAAGACATGGGGAAATGCCAACATTACACTATTTCAAAAGAACAAAGCTATACAAGAAATCCCAAAATTATCAACTTATATCCCTCCTGAATGTTGATTATAAATTACTTGCATCAATTTTGGTAGAAAGGTTGAAATTTATTTTAAAAGACTAGATACATGAAGATGAGAGTGAATTTCTGCCATAAAGTTTATTGAAGCAAAATATTAGAATGGTACTAGATATTGTACAATACTATGGAAAGCCATGGGGGTGATGGTTTACAATGGTGCCTCTTGATGTAGAAAAGGCATTTGGTAATGTCAATTGGGAATTGATGATTGAAACTTTGAGAATAATGGACTTAGAAGAAGATTTTCTCAACCTAATCTAATCTATATACAGAAATCAGAATGTCTAAATTATGATTAATGGGGGTGGGGAGAGAAACCGAACACATGTGAAATTACAAAAAAGAACTAGACAGGGTTGTCCAGGGTCCCCATTTTTATTCATAATTGTATTGGAAGTACTAAATCTGAAGACCAAACATGACCCAATGTTACAAGGAGCTAAGATAAAAGGAATTTGTGGGGTTTTGCAGACAATTTAGTCAACTTTTTGGAAGAACACAGTGATAATATGTAGAGATGTCTAATGACACTAAAAGAATTTGGCCAATGTTTAGGCTTCAAGATTAATAAAGAAAAGACGTTAATGATGACAGTGAACATGATGAAGATGGAAGAATTGGAATTGGTAGAGAAATCCAGATTTAAGGTGGGAATAAAATTAAATATTTAGGATTACATTTAACAGAAAGAATTTAAAGCTATTTGACAACAATTATAAAAAAACTTGGAGTGATATCAAAAGAGACCTAAAGAAATGGAATAATATGAGATTATTATTAATGGGCTGAATTGCAACAATAAAAATGAATGTGCTCCCCAAAATGCTATACCTTTTCCAAAAAGTTAACAAATGATAAAACAAACAAACAAACAGCTTCATTTATATACCACTTCATACCACCTAAGCAGTGTCTAAGTTGTTTACAACAATAAGCTTGCCCCTAACCATCTGGGTACTCATTTTAGTGACCTCTTCAAGCTTGAGCCCTTTTGCTGGTATTGAACTCACAACCTTATGGTTTTGAGTAAGTGGCTGCAGTACAGGCATTTAATCACTGCACCACTAGAGTCTCGTGAAAGATGTTCCAAGAAGCCAAGGAAAGAGGTGGTTTAGGTATTCTGGAGAACAGTGCTCAAAGATGGGAAAGATAATTGACAGTAGTTCCGAAATTACTCCTGTCAGGTCTCTTAATACCCTTAGGTGTCATTCCCACTTGTAGTTTGAAGCAAATCCTGATTCACTCTTGCTGCCTTTTGGAATTAGATTCCAAAAGTAGTTCAAATGTCCCTGAAGATTTGGATTTGTTTAGAGTAGCCAAGTATTCCTGTACTATGTCTTTACCTATTCTGTGCTTCATTTGCCCAGGTTGAGCAGTTTTCCTTTTCAGAAAAGACAGAGGCAAAGAAGGTGTTGAGTAACTTTGCATCTTCTCTTTTTCCTGTTGGTGTTTTCTTCTCCATGCAGAGATCCTACCATTTCCATCTTCTTCCTTTTGCTATGGGCATAACCAAAAAAAGCCTGTCTTACTATTTTTAAACTCCCTGGCAAGCCTGAACTCATTTTGTGCTTCAGCTGTTCTGACTTTACCCTACACATACTAGCTATTTGTTTGCATTCTTCTTTGGTGATTTCTCCTTTTTTCCATTTCTTGTACATGTCCGTTTTGAGTCTTAGCTCAGTTGAAATTATTTTAACATCCATTCTGGTTTCTTTAGATTTGTTATTGGTTGACTGGCCGAACCTAAAGGGTGCTCAACAATGGCTCCTTTTCATCCTGGAGAGATCATAGAATCATAGAGTTGGAAGAGACCACAAGGGCCATCCAGTCCAACCCCCTGCCATGCAGGAACTCCAAATCAAAGCATCCCTGACAGATGGCCATCCAGCCTCTGCTTAAAGACCCCTAAGGAAGGAGACTCCACCACACTCTGAGGAAGTGTGTTCCACTGTCGAATAGCCCTTACTGTCAGGAAGTTCCTCCTAATGTTGAGGTGGAATCTCTTTTCCTGCAGTTTGCATCCATTGTTCCGCGTTCTAGTTTCTGGAGCAGCAGAAAACAAGCTTGCTCCCTCCTCAATATGACATCCCTTCAAATATTTAAACAGGGCTATCATATCACCTCTTAACCTTCTCTTCTCGAGGCTAAACATCCCCACTTCCCTAAGGCGTTCCTCATAGGGCATGTTTCCAGACCCTTCACCATCTAGTTGCCCTCCTTTGGACATGCTCCAGTTTCTCCACATCCTTTTTGAATTGTGGTGCCCAGAACTGGACACAGTATTCCAGGGGGGGGGCCTGACCAAAGCCAAAGACCAAAGTGGGGTGCCACAGGGTTCTGTCCTGGGCCCAGTGCTATTCGACATGACTTGGATGACAGAATTGGGGGAATACTGATCAAATTTGCAGATGACACCAAATTAGGAGGAGTAACTGATATCCCACAGGACAGGATCAAAATTCAAAATGACCTGAATAGACTAGAAAGCTGGGCCAAAGCTAACAAAATGAAATTCAACATGGAGAAATGTAAGATACTGCACTTAGGGCAGAAAAACGAAATGCACAGATACAGGATGGAGGACACCTGGCTAAACGAGACTAAGTGTGAAAGAGATCTAGGAGTCCAAGTAGACCACAAATTGAACATGAGTCAACAGTGTGATGCAGCAGTTAAAAAGGCCAATGCGATTTTAGGCTGCATCAATTGAACTATAGTATCTAGATTAAGGAAGGTAATAGTGCCACTCTATTCTGCTTTGGTCAGGCCCCACCTGGAATACCGTGTCCCATTCTGGGCACCACAATTCAAAAAGGATGTGGAGAAACTGGAGCGTGTCCAAAGGAGAGAGACTAAAATGGTGAACGGTCTGGAAACCATGCTCTATGACTTAGGGAGTTGAGAATGTTTAGCCTGGAGAAGGTTAATAGTGATATGATGGCCCTGTTTAAATACTTGAAGAGATGTCATATTGAGGAGGGAGCAAGCTTGTTTTCTGCTGCTCCAGAGACTAGAACATGGAACAATGGATGCAAGCTACAGGAAAAGAGGTTCCATTTAAACATTGGGAGGAACTTCATGACAGTAAGAGCTGATGGCTCTTGTGGTCTCTTCCAACTCTATGAGTCTATGATTCTAGACACCTCTCATTTTCCCTCCTCATTGGAACTGTTTGAAATTGTGCATTCAATATCTGACTTTTAAGAAACTCCCATCTCTCATGCACTGTCTTCTCTGTTAGTATTCCTGACCATGGCATTGCTATGACTAATTCCCTAAGTTTACTGGCATTAGCTTTCTTACAGTCTAGAATGCATGTATGTATGCATAGCTTTCCGTTTCTGTGTGAGGAATTTGTTGGACCTTAAATTTCTGGCAAAGTTTGACTTCCAGCAAATACTGGGACAGTTGAAATTCCTCATTACTACTACAGCTCTCCTTTCTGAATGTGTGATCATCTGTTCCAGGAAGGCCTCATTCAAGTCCTCAGTTTGGCTTGGAGGTCTGTGTTATGCCCAGATTTTGTAGGGCAGTTCTTTGTTTCCTGAGAGTGTATAAATGTAAATTCCCTCTTTCAAAGGACCTACCCCAAAGCCAGGCTGAAACAGACACTTGAGACACCAGATCTGGATTTAAACTACTTTTACTAAGGCAGATAAGACAAGCAAATAATCTAAACACTATGCATATTAGGCAAGGAAGTAAGTATCAAGAGAGATCTCTTTCATACACACACATAAACACACAGACAGACAGACAGACAGACAGACAGAGCCTCACACACACGGTCCCTTTGCCGAACGAGTGGCCAATTCACCCTCAAAGGGTTGGATGAAACCTGCAGGAATCAACAAAGAGAGGCTGGAAATCCTCCTGTTTTATACTTTCTTCTTCTCATCTCTTGGGCAAGACATGTTATTGTTCCATGTTCCATGTTATTGGAACACAGAGAATGTTGTTCTAATGCTGACGTGAGTTAGTTAGAAAGATGTTCATGTTGTCAGTTGTGAGACCTCGGCTGATGTCACAGCAATTGCCATAGTCCTTGCAGCTCAGGGTACGTTCCGTTTGTGCAAATTCTTCTTGTTTTGTAGCAACTCTCTTCCCTGGCCAAGTCAGAACTTCTTGATTCTTAGTCTCCAAATCCTTCCATCAGCAATGTAACATGTGCAGCCATTTCCTTTGGTTCAGGACCATATTTTCAACTGAAACACACTCATCCGGAACCCACTCATCCATTACATACATAGTAGACCCACCACCACCACATCCCTTTTGTTTCTCTCCCCCATAATTTTACCTAGATTCCCTCAGCTTGGCTTCTAGGATTTAAGTCATGGATCTGTTCACAGGTATACACATCCTGAATGTATAATGCTACTCCACCTCCCTTCCTGTTTAGTCTGTTCCTCTGAAACAGGTCATACCTGTTTATTCCTGAAGAGATTCAAAGGGATTCAAAGATCCCTTTCATATCTGACTTTTCAAAATGTGTGTTAGCCAATCTGGACTATATGTTACAGTTTCTCCTACAATCCTTTCTGCTTCAGTAACTTGGAAGACATAATCGAGATCCTTTCACTTATTGACTTAATAAACTTCTCCAGTGAATGTACAACAGGAGTGCTTGTAGAACATTTATCAGAAAGCTTTACCACTTTTCTAACAAATCCTTGTGGGCTTGGGGGTTTACTTGATTGTTAAACTTAGGACGTTATCAGACGGGAGGAATTTCTCTCAATTTCGAATTATGTGAATTCGCTAGTTTAGCGAATTTATGTGAATTCTAATTGCGCTTGGAATGCATTCAGAATGACTTCCCATTGCCCGAAAATGTCTTCCCATTGCCCGAAATTGCGTGAGATAATCTCATACGCAATAACATGAAACCCTATGATTGCGTTCGGAATGACTTCCCCGTTGCCCAAAATTGCATGAGATACTCATTCACAAGAACATGAAACCCCATGATTGTGTTCGGATTGCCATTGGATTATACTTCCAATTTCCATCGTCTCATAAAGCCTATAGAGTGCAACCAGATTGATTAATAAGACTAGAAAGTCACAACTTTTGTTGCTGTTCTTTCCAATTTTATTTTGGAAATCCATACACATTTTATTTATCCCAGAATATTTTTTTCAGCTCCTGGTATGATCAGAGGCTTTTTTATCAGCTTGCCAGGGCAGTTTATTTTAACCCAGTATAAAATCTGAAATAACAGGAACAAAATCTGGGACTTCTCAGTCTGGATGTGCCCTCAATTTTCTATCAGTCAGATGGGTCTGCAAGATGTTTTATAATGAATGTAATTAAAACAATTTGGTTTTGTTTTCTAAATGGCTAAAAGTGTGATTACATAAGAAGTTGAATAGATTTTTCTACATAAATGAATCCAGAAGAGCAGGGCATGGTTTTGTGTGTGTATCTTGGATTACAAAGGATCTTTTGTCCTTCCTCTTTCTCAGTGCCATTTTTGGATTGGTATATCGGCCGAAGGACTTTGCCTCCTACTTGCTGGGCATCTTTATCTGTAATCTTCTGTTATATCTTGCCTTTTATGTCATCATGAAGGTAGGTAGTGCCTGCAAATGTTCTTTCTTTGCATTATAAAAACATTTATCAATCATATTTCAGATGGAGGTTAGGAAAATGTTTTTTTGTTAAAGTTTCTTCTCAGAGTTCTGCTCATGTTGTGCCAACACATGGGTCACAACGTGACCTCCTGGATTTGAGTCCAGGGTGTTGTGAGACCACAGGCAAGAGAGAATTGCTGGATGCTGATCAGTTCTGTTTTGCTTTTACATCAAGAGTCCATACCCCATACAGAGCACATTATTTTAATATAAAGCATTCACGGTGAAAATCTTTGCCTTTGATGGCAAGTTAAAAAATGTTGTTTCTCAACGTAAAACCCTACTCCTGACTATTCTACAAGGGGTTAGAGGAGTATAGCTAAAATAAAAGAAATACAAAGAAAAACAGATTTTTTTTCCACCCACCAGTGTGAGTCCAGGGAAGTTGGATGGTTAGAGATCAGCAGCAGCAGCAGCAGCAGCAGCAGCATGATGATGATGAAGGCAGCTGTGTGGAGACTTTCCCTCCCCTGTCTCTGTTTGTCTATTTCTGCTTTGCCCCTTTATATTTAACCTTTTCCTTACTTGGGGGCTGTCACCTGGAGTGAAGGGAAAGCCTCTGGGTGGGGCAATACTTCAGAGAAAACCCATCAAAATAAAGATTACAGGCACAATGAGAGTCCCAAGACTAACAGATATATTGGTGAGAGAAGTCGAAAACCATATCCAAGGTCAGCACCAGGAATACCTGAACATTCAAGACCTACCACTGCTTTCACAGACCTTTACCAGAGCCACCCAGGAGCAATGCATGGAGATGCCAATTACCCACATCTGTCTTATCCTCTCATCCTGATTCCATCAGGTCTAGCCAGAGCAAGAAGATAGGTCCACCCTCCAGTCCATGTGCCATGGTCCAGGCCTCAGAGGGAGAGAAAAAACACTGGACTTGATCCCCATCCCCGCCACCATTCCTTTCTCCTTTTGTTTCCTATCTTTTTAGATTGTAAGCCTGAGGGCAGGGAACCATCTGTATAACTATCTGTAAGCTGCTCTGAGAGCCTTTAGGGCCAAAGAACGGGGTATAAATACTGTAAATAAATAAATAAATAAATACTTGACCTCCATGTAATTCTATGGAGGATTAAAAAACAAAATCAAGTTCTTAAAGTGTAAAGCATGTGCCTCGTGTGCAAAGGGCAGATGTGAATGCATCCTCTGGACACTAATGATGACTGTTACATAGTCTGGAGGGTTGAAAACAATGGAGTTGCATACACGAGACAAAGTCAATTAAGTATAGATATTTACCCTCTTTCAAATCCAGATAGGATTGCCCAACATCATTGGACAATGTACAGTACTATACAATGGGAATTGTACCAGTCTGAGTTTGGCAGGTCTGCGTTCAGTGGAGGTAAAGAAAACAGTTAACCATTGATTGGTCTCCTGAATGCATCAATGAAACCATTTCCTCATGGGCAGGAGAGAGGGAAATTCCAATTCATACTTCAGAATGAGGTTTGACTTTTCTCAGATGGACAGGGATCCAGGCTCTTATCCTGCCCTTCCCAGCATGCCTTCTTACTCTGGCACAAGGCAGCTCCCTGACTAATACAACAAAGTCTAACAATATTTATTTAGCACAACTCATAACAGAACAGATCTCAATTGCTTGCAACTACTTCTGTCCAGTAATGCAGGATTCAGGGACTTTTACAATAATGGCAATATTGCCACAATTGTGAATATATATAGACTGTGAATACCATAGAATATGGATCAGTTTTGGATGCATAACTCTAGGTTACACATCTATGACTGTGGTAGTGAAGTCCCATCTGTTGTTTCTTCCTGCCCCACTTGAATATTTCTGTCCCCCTTTTTTCCTGATTCAATCAGATTCCTTTCATTTTAGGTTCAAACTAATTCCAGACCTATGTGGAAAGTAGCTGCCATTAGCCTTTCAGCGCATGTCTACCATAAGTGGGGATCAAAGACATGAAGTTGTGCCCACTCAAATATCCTTATTGCATTACTGTAATGATTATTTTATGGCTTTTCTTTTTCCAGCTCCGCAGCTCAGAGAAGCTTCTGCCCCTTCCCCTTTTCTGTATTGTGGCCACTGCTGTGGTTTGGGCTGCAGCCCTTTATTTCTTCTTCCAAAACCTGAGCAGCTGGGAGGTAAGTTTATTGCCTTTTTCTCTTCCCCCTTCCCCCCTTGCTGCTGAACCCTTTTAAAAAGTTTTTTTTTAAAAAAAATCTTATTTATATGCTGCCTTTCTTCTAGGAGGAACCCAAATGACTGTTCTAAGGGTGCTCAATCAGGGGTACCCTGGAGTACTTTCATATTACAAACTATTCTAGGATCTAAAGACTGGGTTATCAAGTGTGCTTTCATGTAGCTCCAGTTTCATGCAACCTGATGGGATTGGACAGAACGTAGGTTGAAGATAACTGGCTACACGGGCACCAGAGCACCATCTGGAAAATGAACTGCATCTGGTTGTTGTTTTTCAACAACTGTGCTTTTGGTGCTGCATTTTGTTTCTGAGGCAGACAGATAGTGCTATCATATTTCAAGTTTCAGTCAGCTTTACAGGTATAGAATATTTAGGAGACATATAGAAATGACTGGCTGTTCCCCTCTTTTCTTTAGGAAACCCCAGCAGAATCTCGAGAGAAAAACCGCCCATGTATCCTTCTGGAATTCTTTGATGATCATGATGTTTGGCACTTCCTCTCTGCAGCTGCCCTGTTCTTCTCCTTCTTGGTGAGGCATTCCCTATTGTCGCCCAACAAAGCCATATCAGATAGATTTCTTCCTCCATCTGGTTCCAGATGGACACTGTATGTCTCTATGCAATACATTAAGACTTATTTTGCTTCCATGAGTCTGCAATGGAAATCATAGCCAAGCATAAATCAGATAAAAGATTTATAAAAGAGTGCCTGCTGGATCATATCAAAACCTTTTCTAGTCCAGCATTGTTTCCGAAAGAGTCTAACCAGATCCCTCAGGAAACTCCAAAGCAGGATCTGTGGGGCCATAGTCCCACTCCTCTTTGCAGCCGTTTGAAACATGCTGCCTCTGGGCCTGGAACTGCCATATATCCTTAACTAGGAGCCACTGGTTTTACACATACATACAGGGACCCTAGATTGGCACGGGAAGTTAACCATGACCACCACCAGTTTCATGCTTCATATTTGGGAAGGACACTGTTTCAGACAGAAGTTTACTGGCCATGTTTCTGGTATTCTTTTCAAGTGGAGCACATAGGCAATCCCATTCAAAGCCAAAGGTAACATAAACAGAGACATAAACACTGTTTCTGAAATGAGAAACTACTTCTTCATTTTAATCAGTGGCTCCTAGTTATCACACTTGCATTCTTTTAGGTGCTTGTATTCACTGAGTAGAAATAAGCATTATGACGACTGAATTTGAAACACTTTAAGATTATATGAATAGAGATGAAGATATTTCATGCATATATGCATAGAACTTGGAAACATGCTTAAATGGAAAATGCATTGTCATATCCCAGGCATAAAACAGTAACTGGAACAATAATTTTCCCTGACAGAGATGGATGCATCAAGGCCTGGGAGATAGCTAGTGATCTTAGTGATCTTAATTATCAAAATAGCGATGTTATGGAAACCTGCAAGTATGCTTTGGTATACTAAAGGTATAAAGGTACTTAAGAGTCTTTACTGAAGATTTCTGATCATTAGAAACCAGTTAAGAAACTTGTGCTGTGGGATTTTCCTCCAGTCCCCATACTTCTTGGGTACCACCAACAATTTTGAAATGATATGGCAGACCTATGAGGAGATGAATGAGTGCTATCAGAATTCTTATGTCTAAAATGGACTTATGAAAGTGTGTGGGCAAGGACTGTGGCCAGACAAAGTAACCCCAATGTACAGTTTCAAATATTCACTTATATGTAGTTTATATCTACATCTGTCAGAATTGCTGGAGGTGAGTAAGTTCCCAGATTTATGAGATTGACTATCCTAGTTGCTGTAGCACATTCCCATTCTGGTTAGCCTTGAGTATTCAGAGGTTTTGAATCTCAGATCTGTTGTCCTGATAATCTTTCAGTGAGATGAAAGGAAAAAAATGTTTTTAAAAAGTTGTTTGTGTTCTTTTGGAGAGCACTGCATAAAGTCTTTCTCATGCCAAGACAAGAATGCAAGTTTCACCACAAAATTTGTCTTCTGACAAAGCTTAGTGAAATGATTTTCCTTGGATTTCTGAAAAGTACCTATGCCAGAAACTGTTATGGACCGTGACTCCATTGGATACAACTTGGCTAATTATCCATTAATTTATTTTAAGTCATGTGATAAAGTCACCTTGGGTCCTGCAATGAGAGAAAGACACTTCACAAAGGACATGAGACATCCTGGATCTCACAGGAAATACATTTTTGTTTTGCTAATAGAATTTAAATTTCCTGGACTTTAAAATGTTTTATCTTGCAATACCCCAGTGGCCAGAAGGAGGAGTGGCCTGCCTTCATCAGAACAACACCAGCAACATCTTGGAAAAAGGAAGGCCTGGGACTTTCATTGTCAATTTTTTTTCTCCTGCATTATTTTTAACACTTTTACCTGATGAAGAAGCCAATGGAGCTTTGAAAGCTTGCGGCATATATTTTATACATTTTGGTTGACCAATTAAAGGTATCATATTTTGTGGATTTTAAATGTTGTAGTCTGTCAAGCTGTTGACGCTAGTTTTTAAATTCCTTGCTTGACCTATGCTTCCTCTTGAGAGAACCTAAGAATGACTATCAGCAGGAGGGCACCAGAATGCAGTAAAAGAAAATGGAGACAGGAACAGAACCAGAAACATGAACACAGCTTGTCAACAACTAGTGTGCAAGGATAAAGTGAATTACTGTAACAAACAATGCAGAAAAATAAAATACAACAACAAAAAAAGGAAGAATGAGAGACCACTTCTATAAGAGCCAAGAAATAAAAGGGAAGTTCAAAGTGTCAGAATGCTCTATGACCAAAAAAAAAAAAAAAAAAAAAAAGAGAGAGAGAGAGAGAGAGAGAGAACCTACTATAAGATCAAGAAGAAATTTTAAAAAATGTTTGATGCAATAAACAGAAGTGTTATATAAAAGAGATGGGGGGGGGGGAATGAACAATACATGGAACAAGGAGCCATAAGAATATGAACCCCAAATCCTAAAAAAAAACAAGGTAGAAGCTGCAGTAAGAGAAATTGGGAAAAATAAATCACCAGAAACAGATGATATTCCAAATGAACTGCTATAATTCACACAGGTGGAATCAACTCTAGTGTTAACTAATATATATGGAAACAAATATGGAAAACAAAACAGTGGCCAATAGATTGGAAATGATCAATATACATCCCAATCCACAAAAAATGTGACACAAAAGACTGCAGTAATTATAGGAGAGAGAAATTCCAGAGGTGTAAGCAGGAGTTCGGGAAAGGAAAAGGCACTAAGCACCACATTGCAAATATATGATGGTTAATGGAGCATACAAAAGAATTCCAGGTGGGAAAAGTATGTGCTTTATAGGTTATAGCAAACTATTTGACTGCAAAGGTCATGAAAAATTATGGATGGCCCTTAAGAGACAGGAGGTGCCACTACATGCGATAGATCTGATGAGAAATTGGTACTTAGGACAAGAGGCTACAGTGAGAACAGAATCTGAAGAAACAGAATGGTTCTGTTCCCAGTTGGCAAGGGAGTCAGGCAAGGCTTCATTTATCACCCTACATGTTTAACCTGTATGCAGAAAACATTGCTTACATAATTATTTAGTTCAAACCACCTTGAGTTCCAGAAGACTGAATCAGCTACTTTGTTAAGTATACCTCTCTTGGAGGCCATACAGCCCCCCAAATCTGACAGAAATGCCATGCACCTGTACTCCTATGGCCAGCAGAATGGCCATCCTTTTCCCCATACAGCCAGATGTCTGGTAAGTAGGTTGGGAGAGATTGCATTCATGACAACAGTGTTACAATCATGACTAAGTAGCCTTCATGAATATGGAACAGTGAGGTATCAATAAATCTAGATGACTGTTCCGTATTCATGATTACCACTTAGTCATGACTTTGATACTATGGCTTTGATGGCTTTGAATGAGAAGAAGATCCATTTTGTCAGAGACTGGAGCACTGGTGAGTGAAATTTCTGGCAATCTAAGGGGCTAATTCAAGAAAGAACCTTTAAAAAGAGAAATTGCAATATTTTCCATTTTTCCTCTAGGTACTGCTCACTCTGGATGATGACTTGGATTCTGTGCGGAGAGACAAGATACCTGTGTTCTGAACCATACCATTTTTTATTTTGATGCTGCCACTGAAACACACATTTCTGTTCTTAGCTGGAACAGAGCACCAAGACTGGATTGGAAAGAAACTCGCTTGAGTAACTAGAGTCTAGCTGAAGAGGGCAAAAGAAACCTTGCCACTAGCTGGATCAGCCTGTTAGCCAAACTACTGGTACATAAAGGAGACAATCTGAATCCTGGGGTGTTTGCAGATTTTCCTGAACTGTTTTCCAGGATTCTTGCAAGGGATAAAGTTTATTCCAAATATCTTATTTGGTTCTCAGTTGGTGAGTCTTCTACTAGGCCCTTTATTTGTACAGCAGAACTTATTTTCTCTTTAATTTATATTGCATGCATCATGCAAGATGGCAAGACCTCTATTGTTGAAATTGACTGAGGCAGTTATGAATAATTGGTTTGTATTTGCTATCCCTACTTATTCTCTAGTTTAGGGAATACACAAGGAACGTGAAAATCCCCCAAACCAATTTTCTGGGCTGCTGGTAGTGCCAAGCTCTGTTTCCCTGTAGAGTGGAAAGCAGCCTACTCGTATTCCCACCACCTCCCTGCCAGCCATCTCAGGTGCATGGGGGAACTGTGACAGGGAGCCTGGGTCTGGCTGTCATGCTGGAGGGGATGGAAGGGTTGGTCAGCTTCTTCCCAATTGAGAGGGGAACAGTACTTATCCTTCACAGCGGCTGCTACCCAATAAATAAAGCGGGGCGGAGAAGTTGGAAGACACTACTTAGCTGCGTAACTATGGTGGTTACATAACTAAGTAGGTGACTGTCATATACTGCCTAATTCATTTCAGAAGCACAAGCTCTAGCTGTTCAGAAAGCTTTATTCAGAAACTAAAGTTGATCATAGCATACTATGTTGTCAAGACTGAGGCAATTTCAGTTAGAGTATATTAAAAGGGCACAGCAATTCAAACATCTTTGCATGTTGACCCCCCCCATTTGTCTTTAAACCAAAAAATTCCCATTCTCAGGATTACCCCTCCTTTCTTCCCCGTACTAAGTGTTCCCATCAAATTGACCCTTATGGTTCAAAGCACATTTTCCTTCCCTCACATTTGCTCGCCAGCCAGCTTCAAGAAAGATAAACAGCTCTGTGGAGCTCACAGGAAGATAAAATAAAATACTTTTTAAAAATCCATTTTGATTTAATAAGGGTAAAATTCCCATGGATCCATATATGTAGAATAGGCCAATTTGACATGGAAATAATGGAGAAGATATCACCAACATAATGATATAGCTCTATTATGCTTATCTGCATCCCTGCTCTTGAACTTCTTTAGGAATATGTTTTTATTGTCATTTTGATTTTGAAATGATGAAATGTAAAAAAGAATGAGAGATGACCCACTGACTCAATTGTTGATTAATCAAGACTTGGGTCTGCTGTTGTTGGGAACCTACAATAAGATTCAATAGAAGAAAGACGAAATATGAATTAAAGCTAAGATTCTAGATTCTCAGAATCCATATCCACAGATTCAAGCAACCACAGCTTTAAAATAGTTAAATATAAATTCCCAAAAGTAAACCTTGATTTTGCCGTTTTATATAAGGAACATCATTTTATTATACCATTATATGTAATGGTACTTGAGCATCCATGGAGTCTGGTATCTATGGGGGGGGGGGTGGCACTGTAATTACGGATAAGTAACTCTAGATTAAGCATTTGTATGCAATAGTGAAATCTAGCCTAAAAAACAGTGAATTCTCACAAAAAGTCTCTTTGATGAGATTTGGTTCTCTCAAAGGCAGAGGCAATGGAATGCATTGCACTGTTAAGTTTCCAGGTTATTTGCCTTTAAATCATTACTAAATTCTTTGGAACGTTGCTATCGATGACTGTTTGTGAAACCTAAAATGGAGAGGAAAGGCTGAAGTGAGATACTGCTTCATTCCTACCTGCTTTATTGTTTAAGCATAGGTGTGTGTGTGTAGCAGGGCACTGTATATCTTTTTGAATAAAAGTATGGTTTGCTGTAATTAATACAGGCTTGTAGTAATTACGTGAAGTAGTGGCAGCTGAACCTTTACAAATATTTGGTCTTTCTCCTGTTGATAGCAGTCAACACAGACCAACTGCAAAGGCTGCTTACCTGGAAAAAAGTGCATTAGTCTAATACCAGTTATTGGCATTTTCCATTCTCTTCAGGGTCAAATGTGATTGCTTTGTGGGTATTGAAAGGAAGCATTCATACCCACTTTCTCCCCATTATTACAGCACAAATTCCATGGGGAGTCCACCCCCCTCAATAGCCAAATAGAAAAGTTTGTATTTGCAGAAATTCTTCTCAGCCAACCTGCTGCATAAAATCTGGTATCAGTCTGAGAAAGGATTGACCTCAGGCTGTTACTCCCCACACTTGATAACAACCCCATTAGAAATAATCTCTTCATGTAATTCACAACGCTAATGCTTATGAAGTGGTGCCAGAAACTCTGCAAAGTACTGTTCCCTCAGGATTCCTACATGGAGTATCTAAGCCTACTTTAAGAATACTGACATCCTTCCCCTTCCTCTCACACATGCATCCACCTTCATCCATCGTCCTCCCTTCATACCTGAAATGGGAAGCAGAAGAGCAAGGGGAACTACAGTTTTAGTCTGTGAAGTGTCATATATACTTCAATGGTGCTATATACATAAATGATAATAATCATCTCTTTTTAAAAATGGAGATTTCAGCTGCCTGGGGGATTTCTTCCAAGAGTCAGCCAAATGAGACTTTTGGTCAAAATCTCCAGAGCAATTGCCAGTATTTCTGGCAGGTAAGATCCACCAGCAGCACCAGTATTGATGGACGGAAAGTATATGGCTATGGATACCATTGTAAATACTGTATGTAAGCTTTCTTGAAAGCAGTGACTGATTTATGTGGATCAATGTACCCATCCATCCTGGCAAAGAAATTAAAATTGGTGAAAAGCCAGAAACAACATTGCTTGGCTTGAAATTCTTTACATTTCTCTGAACATACAAATGTATAATCTTTGAGTGCAATTCTATATATAGGATTTAAACACAGGCTGATATGCTGTGTTTTTTTCCTGGAAGGTGAAGAGGAACTAAGATGTATATCACCCAAAAATGAAACCACACAAAATGTATATTTTTAAAATAAAATACTATTTTGTTTGTATCTATACAATGTTTACATTCAATAAAATGTTACACAATAAAAATCTGAGAACTTTTCATTAAATTCACTGTTGCGAATATTTACATAAGAATGTAATGAAGTTATAAAAAGATGTCAAAATAAATGGAACAAAATCTTATTTACAATAATAAGTTATGTTCCTGACAAGTGTCATTACACATTTCTGTATCAGGGTTTGGAGAACCTGGGGGGGGGGGAGTCATAAATAGTGGTTGGATTTTAACAAGATGAGCAACAGAAAACCTGTGGTACAAATCAAGATAATGCATTTGTTAAATTCAAAAGAAAAGTGATATAGAGCACTCTGTTACATACTAAAGGCAACTGGACAGGACAGCAAGGTTTGGAGACAAACATTTGCCACAGGATAGAAATGGTTATGCTATCATGCTGCATGGCGCCCATTTCTGTTTACCTGATTCAATTTAGAAAGCTAGGCCTGGCTGGTTGTACCAGAAGAAACAAAAGAAGTGCAACACACCTATGCAACCCTGGAGCTTCTAGATTGACATGCAACTCACTACGGCAACTCGGTTGCTAGTGAAGAGAACAGTTCAGTTCTACATGTATCCAGAAGGCTGCATTCAATGAGACCTATACATTTATCAAGTACCTTAATGTTTCACATATCTTCTTAAGTGATGAGAAGCATTTGTTGACATCAGTGCTGATAAGAAAAAAGTGTGCTGCACAATTAACCAACACAAACTTAGTTAAGTTCACAAAACTGGAGGTTAGAAAGCCAGGAAGCAATAGGTCAAATAGTGTGGTAAAGACGCACGCACACACATCTTTCTAAGTGAGGAAGTCGATGTGCTCAGCGCATTCTGCAAAATTGTTTTTGTTGCTTTTTAGCGAAGAACACAACTACTTGAAATAAGGAAGGAAGGTATGGCTGAACCTGCAGATTTCAACAGGGGTTTTCGAAAAGACATTGCTTGGTTTTCCAGGGCCTTTTGGTAAAGGATGACAATCCCCAGCTAAAGGGAATTTCCATCGATAGCAAAATGGCCACTGCCAGCAACATCAAGGCAGACCTTAAGCATGTCTCTTAGAACAAAAGTACAGTGGAAACACATACACTATACCTGTATCTCCAGAAAGTCCTAGCAAGATTTAATATAAATAAAGCTCACAGAGAGTTGTCTATGAATGTATGCTACATGTGTATACCAAGTCTTAATTTTTTTTAGCAGAAAAAGTGACTAATATAAATCACTGTGCAGAATTTCACACAGACACTACCAGTTGTGGACCTGAGGCCTCTTGATAGTATGGCACAGGGGATGGCCCTCCAGATGCTGATAAGCTACATCATACCATTTCCACTGGCCAAGCTGGCTGGATTGGATGGGTAGGTCTCAACAACATCTGGGGTCCCACAGATCTCCCAGGCCTGGTTCAAAGGAAGACCCAAAGCAAAAGCTTAGGAACAGAAGAAATTATTTTGGCTCAAAAGAGGAGTGAAAACAAGATTCCTTTTTCATGGTGGTTTAAAAGCTGAACATTTCTCTTTCATCTATATGCCAGGAACATCCTAGTAGTTTATAGAGGATCTGGACAGGGATTTGAGGAGTCCTAAAACCTTTTGCATAGAAACTTTTATGTCAGAATTTACAGTACTAAAAATGTCACTCACATTCTAACATTTATCTTACTGTCCGTATGATTTGCACAAGTCACATCTCCCTCTTTGAATCTATTACATATCATTTAAACATCTAAGTTGAGTTCTTATGAAGTATGACACTGAGAGAATGAAATTCTTTACCATAAGAAATGGGAAATAGTACCCCGTCCACTATACAGCATAACCAACTAATGGGAGAAAGGACAAAATGGTTAAAGCTACATGGTAATCAGCAGTGGAGGAAATGCCATTGCACAGACAAGGCACAACATTTCCATTTCCATAAAGGACAACTGTGGTTTCTCTTCAGCCCTTAAGGCCAAATAATGTAACAGAAAGAGATCTCTGTGTGTGGCAATTCTTACTTTTTTAAAAGAATTTTTTTTCCACACAGCCATTGAAATTAATACAAACATTGGCTATGTCCAAAGGAGCAACCTTGCCCCTCTTGCTAAAGGCCCACTGAAAAGCCTCCTCCCTCCACAAGGCTTGGAAGATCCTGCTCAATGAGGTGGGTTGTGGTATGGGGAGTTTAGGGAGGGGGGAGACTGCCAAAAATTAAGTCTTTGCGGCACGGCTCATCCTGCCGTGCCACAGCCCGCCCTCTTCAACAGGGTCACCTCTTCAGAGACAGTAGCCAGGTGGGAGGGAATGGTCAGTTCTATCCAAGCCTGCAAAAGGTTTTCTGGGTCCAACCTGCTGGAGTGAAAATGTGCAACAGATACAACAATCACCCCCAATTTTCACTGGGAGAACTCTACCTGCAATTGCCTAGAAAGAGCTTTTCTCACACTCCTGCACTAAGCCTAATTCTAGAAACACCTGTGTTTCCTCTAAACCAACAGTGCAATATGCTATCATATAGCGGGGAAAACCATTTGGGGATATCACTGAAACTCATGGAAGGTTTAACTTTTTTAAGGGCAATTCAGATCATACTTCCAGTTTTCTAAACCACAAAAATCACTCAAGAAAAACAACAGCACATCTCTATATTATAGGGGGACAACAGTCAAAAGACAATTGTTGAACATGAAGGAAACATAGGAAACATTTCTGTGTCCTGATCAGAAATTGTTTATGCAGTATAAGTCATATCAGCCATCTCTTTAAAAATAATTGAACGTGATTTTATAAAATTACCTGAAGACTACTCAATAGATGTGAACTAAATTTCTTATCAATGGTAGGAACTGCTATGATTTCTTTTCCAAGAAATAATCAGGTGCTAATTCTTCAAGGGGATCACATTACTGGGGGGGGAAATACAAAGCATAAACCATCTCTGTCAACTGTTTTCTCATGGACCAAAGTCTCCGAAGCAAAAAAAGCAGCTGACAGAAAACAAAAAGACTGGTGACTTGCTTTTGTATCTATTGTGTTAGGAGGCCATGATTAGCTGATGGGTGCACATAAATGCCACATGCAGCAACAATTAGGATGCCCTTTGAAAATAATTATTCTGCACTTTTTGAACAGAGTAACCATGAAATCAATTTCTCTGTTACAACTTTTATATCATATATCACGTCAGAGAGACCAGAGTGTTATTCCCAACACATGCTCTTGCAAAGAAACTCAAAAAGGGTCCAGGCTGAACAGCCCTGAATGACCACAACATATCCCCCCGTGCTAAGAACAAACCCTGATCAAGATTGGGCTCAGCAGTTCTAACTGGAGTCTGGAAACCCAGTGATGACATATCTCCACACACTGATTCCATGAAGAATGCATGCTAAGGGACTGCCAACACACTGAGTTTTGAAGTAGTTCTGGGCACTTGCACTGTAGGGCAAAAAGAAAAAAGAAAAAAAGAATGCATTTGACAGATCAGTTTCGAAATGTTTCAGGCATTTAGCTTGCAGGGCCACAGAAACTGTTCTGTGTTACCACAGGGGCCACAGCAAATATTGGAAAGTTAACTCCCAAACAGTTATCAGCTCTTAGAAAGTTGAGTTCATGGCTATTGCTAATCCTCGCTAGGCTAGCCACTTCAGATGTCTTCTTAAAAATACAGATCTCATTAAAAAGTAAGTTCTACAACTTGTGTGCTTACCATGTTTGATGCTGTCAAAGAGCTTATCAATTAACCACTGTTCCAAGGCAGATTCGTGCTGAAATATCATACATTTAGCAAGCACTAGAGATACAATATACCCATTCAACCTTCTTCTTTTTTTGTATTCTATCTCATAGTGAAGAAAATTACATCTACATGAAACTAAGACTGTCTGATCACAGGTAAAAGTTCTGACTATCCACTGGAGAAACTTAAGTAAAAGAAGGTTGCTATCATCCAAGGAAACTGCTCAGACCAAGGACTGCCACCATCATAGAATAGCTACACATATGGAAATGGAAGTAAACAATATTGCTGTTTGATTTAAACAATCCAAAGGTGTGCATGAAAATGTTTGTACTAATCATAAGAGAAATACTTGTTCCTTGTATATTAAATAATCAATTAGTGTTTATTTTGTTTTTTAACCAATCAGTTTCTAGGTGACATTTTTAATCTTCCCTCACAACTCATCCCACCAAAATAATTCCAATTTGTCAAGTGCTTGAACCATCATGGACCCCATCCTCCCTCACCATAAAGAGACTCTGGCTTAGTAAAAAGGTGCTATCTAAGTGCAAAGTAATCAATTTCAATTAGCATTTAATATCCCTTTTGTATTTGCTGACAGTACTACCCAACAACATTCCTAGCATAGTATTTTTATATTAGTACCTCTTGTGTTACAACAGATAATCCGGGGGGGGGGGGGGGAGTAAAGAAAGTCAATATCTTGTTTTTAAAAAGGAAGATCTGCACACCCTTCTTAAGAAAGTGCTAAGCAAGAAACAAAAGTGGATACCTGAGAAAGATCACAGCTTATAAACCAGTGACAGCCATGTCTAAAGTAATGGAGAAACCACTAATGTATATTCTATTTTAAAACTTGGCTTTTCACTCAGCTCTTCCAACATTAAGCATGGCATTAAACTTTGCACATGCCGCAAGATCGGCAACCCTAAGATAGATGCCTATAACAAACTTTAATCACAAGAAGCCATCAAATGATCTACATGAATTGAATCAAAACTTTTGTTCCCAAGAGGTATGCTTGTGGTCCTTAATCAGAAAAATGAGAGGTACGCTTGTGGTCCTTAAGGAGCATTTTAAGCAAAACGTATATCCTAAAGATTAAAACAAATGCAACTTATCAAAGACTTTGCTTCCCAGGTCCTGTTTTGCACAGAGTTGATCTTGGCACGGGGGTGATAGTCTAAAACTATCCAATGTGTATGCTGTTATGAAAGATCTGACTGTTATTCTTTCTAGTGAACGCTGAGATAGGCACTCATAGGTAACAACGGGGGATGTATGAACTGAGAAGCATCTGTCCAGGGATAAGTATTTCTCACAAACAGTGATGCTTCAGGGATAACAACACCAAATATATACACAAAATGAATTATGTACAGACACACTGTCATTTGAACTCTGCATTTCATACAGCTGAACTGCAATCATGACCAAGAATATGGCTTATGTTATGAGCAGGCCGGTTCGATGATTGCTTGGAAGTGTCAGAAGCAGAAGTATTTGTTATTGACAGCAAAGGCGAGATTGCTGAACCATCTGAAGGAAGAGCTGTAGCTATTTCCGGAAATAAAGAAGTCAAATTAAAATTGGATAAATGTGAGGAATTGGCCATGTGCATTGGAGGCATATCTGCCAAAAGGGGAAAACTTGGTTGGGCAAAACCAACAGGTCTGGGAGGAGACAAGATAGATCCAAACCGATTATTTAATGCTCCACCATTGGGCTTCTCTGTGCTTGGATTAGAAAACATTTGATTAGAAAAATAAGGTAGTGAAATGTCATTGGACAGGGTGGGGTGGGCAGGAGAATATGGGGGATAAAAAGATGGCAATGTATTTTGAGGATCTACTGGAATCAGGGCTGGTGTTCGAGTAGCGCTGGATTGAGTTACAGGTGGAATGAATGATGTATTGGCATTTATTGGGGGATTCATTCCGCTCTCGGGAATAAAAGAAAACCCAAAGTTTTGAGAAAGAGACTGCTGATCAGGAGCTGCACTTTCGTTAGACACTTGTGCTCCCTCAGACATGAATCGCATAATGCTGCTTCTCTTTTCTAGTGCAGGTTGTTGCCGTCCAAGGATCATACTGCCACTGGCAGCCAAAGGAAGGTGAGGAAGACTAGGATCAAACACACTGCCATGCCTTTGATTGCCAGAACGATTCCTTTCAGGTTGGCGTATTTTAGAACTGACATTGTCCTGCAGAAGATGCCTGGATCGCTGAGTAGCTGAAGAACCTGGTTGACGAATGGATGGTGGGACTTGGTCAGCATTCCCACGAGAGACAGGTGGATGGTGGAGAGGAGGTCGGACAACCCCATGAACATTGCCAGAAACGGGAGTGTTCATGTGACCCTTTGTCCCATGACTCTCTGTCATTCGCATGGGATTGGATTTCTGAACAGAAATATTGGGGCTTGAGTTGCGACCCTGAATATCTCCAGAACTTGAAAAAGGAATATTTAATGAATTGTTCCGACTATTAATAGTAACAAGAGACATGTCATAGTTTTCCCTATTCTGGCCATCACCTTCTCTTCGAATGGGAATACCATCTCTTGCAGGGGGACAATTATATTCAACATTTGAAGAAGTAGCACACTGTGAATTTCTCTGATGCTCTGAAATGGGTCTTTGGCTTCCATTGGCTTGATCTCCAAGATGAGAGACAAGTAAACTCTGCATGAAGCCTTGATGGCATGTATTTTCATTATCCCTGACAGGAAGAAGAGCATTTCCTGATGAAATGCCCTGAACTGGCTGGTAGGGCAACCTCTTCTGCCTGTCAATAGGTAGACCAGCATTGTGGGCAATTCGAAAAGCCTGTGTCTGCATACCTCTGAGAGAGGGCATAGAATTACCTATCTCACTGTTTCTTGATGACTGCACATCAAAACTGCTTGTGGGCTGTTGATTTGTGCCATTTGACTTGAATGTCTGGCACTCAGAAAGCCTTTGAACATCTGACCCAACTGTATGATCTACAGACATGCGACCCTGCATATTATGCATTACCAACCCTTTATTCCTAGACACATCAATGAAATTTCTCATCTCAAGATGCTCTGAAGGCCTTGAACTCTGAATGGCTATCCCTAGCCTCTGCTCTGAATTAGAAGGGGACTTCCCAATAAGTGCCTCTGCCGAGTAGCTACTAACTCTATTCCTTTCTTGCCTGTGGGGAACACAAGTCATATCTGATGGTCTGGTGACAATACTAGGTTGGGACACCATCTGCTGCTCCAAAGCCCTGGAAGTCATAAGTCTCTGCATCTGACTATGTCCGGGCACATGTTCTGAAGAAACTCCAGAGCTTGACTGCCTGTTGCCCACATCTGGTGGCTGCTGATGAAGAATGTCTTGATTCAGATGGCTCTGGGGATGACTATGGTGAGTTCTGCTTGTGGTAGGGTTCTCGCAGCTCTTTTCAGGCTGGGAAGATGCATAGTGCTGCTGCATCTGCTGAATCTGTGGGTGATGGGGATGAGGTTGGCTGCTCTTTGACCGTGGTTGGTCATTCCCATGATGCTTTTGTTGTAAAGTAAGTGTGGTGGGCTGAGCTGCTTGGATAAGGGTTCTTTTCTTTTGCATTTGCACTTCTTGATGCATTACTCTTTGCTGGTGGACAATGTGGGCTTGAGTGTGGATAGAGGTTTCTGCATGAGAAATGTGGTGCTGGAGTTGATACAACTGATGTCTCTCTCTTAACTGGCCAGCCTGTTGTTGTTGTTGTTGCTGCTGTTGTTGCTGCTGCTGCTGCTGTTGTTGTTGCTGCTGCTGCTGTTGTTGCTGCTGTTGTTGCTGCTGCTGCTGCTTTATGTAGGGGTGATTACTATGAAGATGAGTCATGCCTTGCGTGGAAACATGCTGAATAGGCTGCAGGTGCTGCCCTGCCTGATCTGAGACAGAAGGCTGAGAGTTACACTGAACTTCAGGTTGCCTCAGAGCAGGTGACACAAAATTACTGCTTGGAAATAACCTGCTATGGCCATCAGTATGCCCTTGACTATTTACTGACACTGCAAGATTAGAAGAGTTGGGGGGAATCTGATTGACAAGGATTTGATTTTCATCTGCAATATCATCAGATGTTTGGTTAAGCAAACCTTCTAGTTGCAGAGGTGCTGTCTGGCACTGTTTCTGTCTCTTTGATGTGGAAAGCAGGTGATCATCTTGAACTGGACGCTTTGCTGAGTCTTTGCGGCTTCCCTGGCCCTGCTGTTTCAAGTGTAGCTCACGCATCAGAGGTGCCTGCATGGTGCTGGTCCGTAGAGCTGACAGCTGCTCCGAAGCATAGTCCGTCATCAGCACTGGAGAGTTGCCTGGAGATTGATTCATATATGAATTAGCAGGTATGGACTGAGTCACAGGAACAGTGGCTTGGCTTGAAGGTGAGGGTAAATCTGAGCAGCTCACAGCAGGATGAATGATGCAGCTTTGGTGTATGAGATTGTTGACACTCAAACTGGATGTGCTTGAAGACTGGGGAGTCGAGATATGCAAATCTGTGCTGGACATTTCTACACCTACAGAACAGTTTTGTTTTTCTGCTGACCGATCAATGTTTATCTGCACTGAATTCTGAGTACTAAAATTGCTTGGTGGTGTTTCTATTTGGTCTGTGTTTTTAGTTGTGTGAGACTTCAAAGGCTGCTCTCTTCCCACATCATCAGCTTTGGGAGCAGGAGTTCCTGTTTCTTTTACAAGTGTCTCTTGCTCAAAAATTGCTCTTGCTGCCATTGCAACAATATCTGTTTGCTCCGAAAATGTGCAGCTGTTACATGTATTCACCAAAGTGCTATTGGACACACTCTCCTTACAGGTTTCTGGCAACATAGATGCAACTGAGAAGCCACAACTGCTGCCTGAGCTAGTTGACATGGGAGAGTCCGCTTGCCTGTTACCCGTGACAGCCTCCTGTTCAGAGGTGCAGGAATGAGACTGTGCAAGATTCTCCTCCTCAGTATTCATCAGCAAGAGGCCCTCCTCCTTCCCTGTCAACTCATCACTTGAATCTATAATTGATTTAGTCCCTTGGGTGCAAAAACCAGGGTGCTCCACTTCAACTGAGAAGTTTTTTTGTACAACCTCCCCCACTTTACTAAAATCAGATAACATCTTGGTTAGGCCTTGTTCTTCTAACAAATCTGTGGCCTGCATTACAGCAGAACAATTTTGCTCCACTCTGCAGATGTCTGAGACCTCTGTTGTGGGAACATTCTCCACACTTGTTCCTCCATTTGTCACAGTTGTCCCTGAAGCTTGAGAAATTGTCAAATGTGACCCAGAAGAAGAGGATGTTAAGGGGCTGACAAGAATACATTTGGATGATTTTGATACTTCTGGATTTGTTGTTGAATGGGTTTGAACTTTGCACATTTGAAGTGGTGGAGAAGCACACTCTGTGGAAACTGGAGCAACTATTTCAAACTGTCCTGATGAGGATGACACAGAAGGCAACGATTGAGGCACTACAGTTGTATTCAGCTCAGGTGACAGAGTAGATTCTAAATCCTGTTCAGCTTCCAGTCTCTCTTGGGATTGAGAATCAGAAACTTTTGTATTATCAGGTGAGGACCTGCTATCGGCTTGTTGCATAGCAAAGCTATGTAACGCATTAGCAGGCATGTTTTCAAGCAAACTGTCACTTCCTGAATTTTCGCTTGAAGCTTCCACATTCCCCTTATCAAGTTTATTAGAATCCTTGCAAGACTTCACTTGGCATGAAGACATTAAGCATTTTTTAGTACCTGGGTTTTTATTAGACCATTTTGAGCTTAAACCAAGAGATGCTTTTGTGGGGGAATTATTTTCTGAATGTGAAACAGTGGTTAATACAGAGTTCTCAGTAGTTGCGGGGGATGCAGTTGCAGCTGCCAGCAGAACACATTTATTTGGCGAGGTCTGGCTGCTACCAGCATGTGGATTGACAGGCTGACAGACTGACATCTGCAGACAGCTTTGTCCAGCCATCTGTGATATGCTTTGATTGAGGTTAGCTAAAGCACCAAATGTATTGAGGGCAACGTTGATATTTGGATCTTCACTGGTGGTAGGCTGAATAATTTGCATAGGGATTTGATCTGAACTTCCACAGCAGGACTTCACAGGCTTCAATGCAAAGAGCTGCCCATTTAAAGAAATAGTCTGCGGAACCGGTTGGTTAGACATTGCAACCGAAACTGTTTGCGTTAAGCCAGAAGACGGAGAAGAAGAAGAAGGCCTTGGTAAAATATGAACAAGATGTTTCCCACCAAACATTTGAGGGCCAGAGGCATTTTGCATAGAATTGCTAGTATTTGTTAAGGGAGAGGCGCCATTCACAGGCATTCTGACAGGAGGTGGGGCAGAAAAAAGTGAGAGAGCATTTGGGTTAGCAGTCTGTATAATTACAATTTGTTGGCTAACAGTCTGGTTAGGGAGGTCAGCTCTCAACACTGGAGGACAGGAACTGGCATTAGGTGGCTGGAGAATAACAACATTTTGCTTAGCAGGCGATGCAGCAACGGGTGGACCTACTGGCTGGGTCATCTGAATCACCTGCATAGCTGAATTCAGAGAAAGAAGACTACCCGCAGATGGCGCTATAACCTGTGCCTTAGTGACTGATGGCTGCATAGGTAAGGATGGGTAGGAAGGTAAAGGAACCATAATTTGCTCAGCTGTCTGTCCTTCTGCAGGCTGAAGATTATTAAACCCAGTAGTAGTTGCCAAGATCCTGCTAGGATTGGAAGCTGTAGTACTAGCACCATTAACTGGCTCATTTAAGAGGGCTGTCACGATGTTAGGTGGAGTATGGTTTACAGGCTGAACAGTATTCCCTGTTAGCTGCAAAGTAGTCCAGGTAGTCTGGGTGTTTCCAGCTGAGGTTATTCGCGTCAAGCTACCTATGCTTTTTGATCCTGGAGAGCCAATGCTGGAGGAATTGGGGAAAGGCCACTTATCTAAGGTAGTAGCAGGTAATGCATTACTTTCTGTTACAGGCTTCAGATTTTCTGCTGCAGGTGCTGATGGTGCACCACTGCCACTGATCTCCTTTTCTGTGGAAGGTTTTCCATGAATGGAGAGTTTTACAAATGGGTTACAAGTGGTATCAGCTGCTGATGTTATACAGCTTTCTAGGGACCCACTTCTTGCATCTTCTTTAGAAGCTGTATCAGCCAGCTGAGAGTGAGATATGTTTACACTAACATTAGAAGGAAGGCTTATGTTGGGTACACCTGCATCTTTAATTGTCCTAAAACTCTCCTGTCCATTTTTAGATTTGGAGATATCTTCTTCTTGTGTTGAACACTGTATTTCAGGCTGTGTCTTCATAAGGGGCAAGGCATTCATCGAGCTGGCAGCAGTAGTACAAACAGGTACGCTCTGTTTATTTTCAGAGGTAGAGTGCTCAATCATTTTCTTGGCTGGATTTGGTGGGACTGAAGCCAATGGAGAAACTGACGTTTGACTCCCTGATTTGATTTCTGTGGAGTAAATACTAGAAATGGTCACAGGAGTAACCAGGTTACAAGTTCTCTGGACAGGAACAACATTTGCTGTCTGCTTCTGCAGATTATGACTGATATTAAAAGTTATTCCTTGGACAGAAGCCCCTTGGTTACTTCCACCGAGCTGACTCCCATTGGAATACACAATGATATTCTTCTGCAATTGATCGCTGGGAATGACAACAGAAACATTTGCACTTTTCAGATTTCCTTTCTTCTTTTGCCCCTGATCATTCGGGATAACAACAGAAACTTTTGCATTTTTTAGATTCCCTTTCCAGTGGATGGTAGGATCATCATACAGGCAAATGTCATTGGCTTTCAATAATGCAATATAGCGTCCATTTTCTTTCTGAAGTTCTTCCAGCTGTTTTCTCAGCTTTTTTATTTCTTCAGCTGCAGATCAAATTAAAAATAAAATAAAATCCAGTGACCAAAAACTCCTAACAACATCTATTCCTTAATATATACAGAGATGCAGGTTTCATTAGAAGGTAGGTAAGTACACACTAAGCAATTATTCTGAACTGTTTTCAGATTAATTATTAATTCATTCTGAACTGGACTTCAATACATTCATATTCAGACTCCCTTTCCTTGTTCAGCTCTGTTTCATGTCCCCAACTTTTCTGTTTACTGACCTTCTCTATCTTTGCACATAGAGTGGGGAAGGTTGAGACAGAGAGTAAGAGAAAGTGCACACCTCAAGCACACCATTTGCTGGAGAGAACTGATAAGAATTGATTAAGAGAACACAAACAGAAGTTCTACCATTAGTATTCATAACAATTTCTTTGACCTTTGCTTTTTTAAAATAAAAATTTAAAATATGATTTTAATTTTTTAAAACCTCAATTTAATTTAAAATTTAATTTTAAAATCAAATTTTCTTTTTAAAAATTGCTGCCTGCTTGACGCATAATCTGGATGCAACAACAGAATCCTTCTCATATTAATGCTTCACTCCTTGCTCAATTTAGCACTGTCACTTCAAAGAATGTGTCTCCTGCAATATGTAACCAAGCAAATAAAAACTGATTAAGAGCTAAAACATACAGGGGAAAACACACACTTTGAATAGGGACTGCTCCAAGAATCTCCAGTTAATAGAATTACAGGTAACAGGAGGGAAAGACTCTTGTCTATGGACAATACTGCTCTGCACAGTTATAGTACTATTAATCCACTTTTACTGTTATAGCTGCCTCCTGTGGACTCCTGGGATTTGCAGTTTACGGAGGAGCATTTAGAATTCTCCACCAAAAAGCTCTTAGGCCTTGCTAAACTACAAACCCCAGAATGCCATAGGAGGCAGCCACAGCAGTAAAAGCAGAATAACAGTATTATAGTAGTGTTGTGTGATAATTCTCCTATGACTCTGAAGATTTGCTACAAATTAAGAGTCAAAAGTAATGCAATATCCTGACTCAATATAACACTGTTTCACATGCTACATGAACTTCAGACATACACTCATCTGTATTCTAATATCTACCAGCAAGAAAATATCCCTGCTACCACAGGTGGGCAAATGTAGCAACTGGGAGTTACTGCCAAGAACACCTGAGGGCAGGATTACTGATCTCCAACATTGCTTTCATTGTATTATTGTATTAGATCCACATTGTAGAACAATCCTATTCTCTGTAATCAATTTGGATGATGAAAGCAATTCCTAAGATAACTGGAAGGCTATTTAATTTAAAATATAGCAGTCTAATTGCCATTATTCTAAGATTTAATTTACCAGTTTGACAGCAGGTTTGTAGATTAATTGTGGTGGCTCTTTCAATTATGTTTCATTTATTCAACTAAGAAGTGTTTTGGAAAGAAGTACCGCACCAAGTCAAAAATGTTTTAGTAAAACGTGCTTTCCATGTCTTACGTTTGCAAATCCTACAACTCCTTACTTGGAGTCGTGGAACCCAAATTTGGATACAAATTTGATTTAGCAGCCTCAATCTAAAAGGAAGACTACTATTACGATACAGACTGATAGCTATTTGTCAATGTTGTGGGCTGGAACTACCACCCAGACAAAATGAAAATTTCAAGCTACTCAACCAGAGAACCTTATTATGTCCGTTCTTGCTTCACAGTGTCCCCTATAGCAGTTCTGAACTGAATGAGAGAGAGCACAATATGAAATAATGGACACCAGTTTTGAATCAAGTGAACTATTCACCTTGCTCATTATTTCCTCCATTCAACAGAAGTTCATCATTTTGTCTCTTCATTTCTGTTATATATTTGTATGCTTGATCGAGAATCATGTTTTTACTCTGTAAGAGAAAATGCAGATAAGGAAAAACATAAAGTGAAACACTTTGAATCACAGACAGGCAGCTATTTACAAGCCTGCAAAATTTGTTTTATCTGAGATATTTAAAGAGTAAGATGCATTAACACAAAAGAAGTCCTTACTAATGTTTTCAACTGAAATAAGATTGTCGATTGCCCTTGAAAATAAAAAAACACAATTTTTCAGGCTACTGCAAGTACAGGCTAACATGAAACAAAACTGGTACAGACCACTGAAATGGGGTGGAAGTATTTATAAAAGAGTAGCCTAGGGAAAAAAATACAGTGGACCCTTGTTATCCGCTGGGGTTTGGTTCCAGGACCCCCCGTGGATAACAAAATCCGTGGATGATGAAGTCCCATTCAATCCAATGACATATCAAAATAGTGTATCTTATTTAAATGGAAAATCAAGCTTTGCTATTTGGCATTTATGCTTTTTCTGAATATTTTTAAGCCGTGTATGCTTGAATCCGTGTATAAAAAATCAACAGATAAGGAGGGCTGACTGTACTGCCATATTTTCCCACCAACCATTGTATTACCTTTTCATGGTGGTTGTATTGCATACTCCTATGAGGCAAGAAGCTATGCTGACAGTAGAACCGCTGCCGGTAAGGTCTCCTATGCCAAAGAGGCTTTTGCTAAAGAGCCAGACTAAATTGGGATTATTACACATGAGGTTTACTGTGGTTAAAACGCAGGTAAAATGCTCCAGAAGCGCAAAGGTGTGATAGCCGGTCGTGCTTCTGAAGCATCACTGAAGCATCCCTTCTCCTCTCCCGTCAGCAAAGTGTTCCTGGAGCAGCCATGTCTTCAAAACAGGAGTTCCTGTTATTGAAAAAATGGCTGCTTTGCAAATGCTTTGCTGACAGAAAAGGAGGGGGACGCTTCAGTGATGCTTCAGAAGCATGACCAGCTATCGCACCTTTGTGATTCTGGAGCATTGTACCGCCGTTTTAACCATGTTAAGCTCGGGTGTGATAATCCCCAATGTGCTAAACAGTTATTGGGCAGCAGCAGTAGTGAAGGGTGACACTGGCAGAGGGATCTCAAAGACAATTGCCATGGCACCATAGTTAACTGTGCAGAAGGTGGCAAAGTAAACCTCCTTTGAATGTCTTTTACCACAAAACTCCTATAATGAGACAATCCAAAATGAAAGAAGAGATAGTGCCAGAAGATGATGACAATGACAATAATAATGAGAATAATAAAATTTGATTTATATCCTGCCTCTCCCTACAGATCAAGGCATGTTACAATAACACAAAAGTAACAATAAAATACATAATATGTATAAAACCAATTCTACACAATCCCCTACCCTAATCCCCTTCCCTGCCTTAAAAATAAAATAGAAATAAAAACAATATAAAAAACTAATTAAAATTAGTTGGGATAGACATATTTGAGGCAAAACATCTTTAGATTAAACTCCCAAGTCAGAAAGCAGTCAATTAGCTACTAGAGAAGAGCAGAAGACAAGTGTAACACTGCAGCTAATGATGATGACTCAAGCCAAAAGGACATTTAGCTGTTGATATACTCAGAGGTGAAAGGAAAGTCTGAAGCGGCACAACACATACTATAGGAACATGAAACAGGAGAAGCATGAATCAGGGGAAGCTACACATAGTAAAAGAAACAGAACAGATAAGCATGGCAATACTGGGGGTGAGCAAGCTAAAGTGGATAGGAATGGGATATCAATGAATGTTTTACTTAGGAAAGGAACATCTAAGAAGAAATTGGGTTGCATTAATACTGAAGAGAAATGCAGCAAAAACAGTCATGGGATATAATGCAAAGTTTAACTGAATATTAATAAAACATCAGGGGAAACCAATATAACCATTATCTAAGTTTATGATCCAACAACAGTGGCAGAAGAGGAAAAAACTGAAAAATTTTATGCCGGAGTAAAGAAGGTAATTGATCACACACCAGTATGCAGAGGGATCTTGTAGCACCCTTGAGACTTAGTGAAAGATGTTGTAGTGGTCAGTTATAGAGGTCTCAAACTGGATTATTTCTGCACTCTTGAGACTTAGTGAAAGATGTTGTAGTGGTCAGTTATAGAGGCCTCAAAGTGGATTATTTCTGTAGTGTGTTTTGGACCTTAGTTTAGTTCCTCAGACGCAGATTAAGTCTACAAAAATTTATGCTGCAATTCAGTTAGTCTCAAGATCCCTATGCATACAGATGAATACAGATATTACAGACAGATAGATACAAATATTTCAGACTAACATGGCTATGTCTCTCAGAACAGGACATGTTGGCAATCATAGGTGATGGGGACACAAAAGCAGGAAACAGAGCAGAACCAAACATTGCAGGAAAATTTGGCCTAGGATCAAGAAATGAAGCAGGAGAGTGACTGATTGAATTCTGCAATACCAACAATTTATTCATTACAAACACAATCTTCAAGCAACCCAAGAGGAGATTGTATACACGGATGTAACCTGATGACTGATAAAGAAATGCAATAGATTACATAATTGGAAGCAGAAGATGGAGAAACTCCATTACAGTGGTCCCCCGGGTTACGAAGGTAATCCGTTCCGGGATCCCTTTCGTAACCCGGAAGTCTTCGTAACCCGGGGACAGCTTTATTTGTTGCGCAGCGCAGCAATTTAAAGGGGCCGGGTTGTTTTTTTTTCGCAACCTGGGGTTTTTTTCGGAGACCGGGGCCGTTTTTCCGGCCCCGGCTCTTTCGTATCCCGGGATTTACTTATCCCGGGGGATTCGTAACCCGGGGGACCACTGTATCTGCAAAAACTAGACCAGGAGCAGATTGTGGCACAGACCATATACTGCTAATAACAAAAATTAGAGTAATGTTAAAGATCATCACTCAGTCATTGTACCAAAATAAAACCTGAAGAACATCCCAATAGAATTTAAAAATAATATAAAAAGAATAGATTCTCACAATTAAGGCTAATTGACCAGGACCCAGAATAACTCTGGACTGAAGCCAGAGACATTGTGAGGGAGGTAAGGGAAAAGGCACTATCTTCAGCCAGTAATAACAACATTTATTTCTATTCTGTCTTTTTCCCAGTTTGGGCTCAAATCAGTTTACAAGTTAAAAAGCACATTGTTAAAAATTCACAAGATACAAAAGTTAAAACAAGATTATATAATCAAAAAATCACTGGACACATACATCCAAGTGCACAGCATCACAACAATTAGCAGGATACAGCCCATTCTGACTGTTGAAATAGAAAAGTCTTCACTTGTCCGCGAAATGAAAGTAGGGAGGGTGCCAGTTTAATTTCTCTGGGAATGTAGTTCCAGAGTGTGAGGGTAGCCACTGAAAAGACTCTCTTCTACATTCCTGCCAGATGTACCAGTGAGGGTGGTGGGACAGAGAGAATGGCCTCCCAAGCAGATCTCAAAGCATGGGCTGGTTCATAAGGGAGATTACAGTCCTCAAATAACCTGGACCTGAACCATGTATTAATATGTATTATGTTCAATTATTTTTGTAGAATGTATGCCATAGACAGGTTTATTTATTTTACTCTATTTTTAACAGATTTTAGGTACAGTGCTTTATAAATGATGATGATGATGATGATGATGATGATGATGATGATAATAATAATAATAGGCCTTTATAGGTCAAAACCAGCACTTTGAATTGTGCCCAGAAACAGGCCAGCAGCCAATGAAGCTGCTGCAACAAGGAAGTTGTGTTTCCAGGTTGCAGCTCTTTGGACCAGCTGGACTTTCCAAACACTCTTGAAAGGCATGGCATATAGAATGTGTTACAGTAATCCAACCAGGATTTAACTAAAGTATGTGTCACTCAGGCCAGATTGGGTGTCTCAAGGAACGAGCTGGACCACAAGCTTTAACTATGTAAACACACTCCTGGCAACCACTGAAACCTCAGCTTCCAGGCTCAGAGTTCAAACTAGGAGAAAACTCAAGTTGTGGACCTGAGTCTTCAGGGCAAGTGGCCATACAGTGTCTTATATTAATTTTTGCTCCCAAAGATGTGCTAGGTCTTATTTTCAGGGGATGTCTTATTTTTCCATGAAGAAGAATTCACCTTTATTGTTGAACAAAACAAATTGAACATTTATTATACTCTGTATATATATTTATATACAAAAACTTTGCTAGGTCTTACTTTTGGGGGAGGCCTTATATTTAGCAATTCAGCAAAACTTCTACTAGGTCTCATTTTCTGGGGATGTCTTATTTTCGGGGAAACAGGGTAGGCTGAATCCCTATTCCCTGTTCTGCCTTTTGACTGACCATGAATACCTTCCCATAGTATGAATTAAGTTCCAATTTGTTCACCATCATCCAGTCTATTATGGATGACAGGCACTGATTTAGGACCAAAACAACATCCTTGGTTTGTAGTAGAAAGGAGTAATAGAGCTGGGTATTATCCACATACTGATGGCACTGAACCCCAAAATTCTAGACAGCCTCATCCAGTTGTTTCATGTATCTGTGAAATAGCTCAAGGGACAGAACCAAGCCCTGAGGGAACCCACAGGCTAATGGCCAGGGAGCTCAGCAACAGTCTTCCAGCACTACCTTCTGGGTTCACTCCTCCAGAAAGCTGTGAAGCCACTGTAAAATTGTGCCCCAAGTCCCATCCCAACAAGACTACCCAGAAGGATACCAATGGTATCAAAGGTGCTGAAAGGTCCAGCAGAATAACAAAGTCACATTCCCTTTGTCTGGCATAGGTCATCCACCAAGGCAACCAAAGCTGTCTCTGTCCCATAATCAGGCCTGAAACCAGACTGAAACGAATCAAGATACACCATCTCATCCAGACATCTTTGGAACTGAGAAGCTATCACACGCTCTAGTACCTTACACAAAAATTGAATGTTAAAGAGTGGCCAATAATCATCCAGATTGGTGGAATTCATACAGGGCTTTTTTAAGTAATGGTTTTATAACGGCTTCCTTCAGGCAGGCTGGTACTTTGCCTTTTTCTATCAAGGCATTTGCTACTCCTTCTACCCACTCTGCCAGTGCCCCAATAACTTTTTTAATAAGCCAGGAAAGACAAGATTCTAACAAAAAAAGAAAAGCCTCACTGGATGACAGATGAAACTCTTCAAGTAGTTAAGCACAGAACAGAAGCAAAGGAGACATAAACAGGATGAGAACCCTGAACACAATTGTTCAGTGACTTCTGCACAGAGACAAAGAGAACTAATATAATAATCAATGCAGAGAAACAGAAGATGCCAACAAAAAAGGTTGTCAAAGGGAAAGTTAAACCAAAAGTGGGGATGCTATATGGCCAGCAAGAAAACACATTACTAAGTAGAAATAAAAAGACAAGGGCAGCAATACATTGAAGAACAACATAAAAGAAATGAAAGAATGACAGATACATTCAAGGAAGAACCATTTGAAGAGGAGCCCACAGTTTTAGAAAATGAAGTGGAAGCTGCATTCAAAGTACTTGAGAGAAGTAAATCACCAGGAACAGATGGCATACCAATAGAGCTGTTTCAAGCTACAGAGAAAGAATCCACTCAAATTCTAACTAAAATCTATCAAAAATATGGAAAGCAAAACAATGGCCTAAAGGTTGGAAACACTCAATATGTATTCTAATCCACAAGAAAGGGGACACTAGGGGTTGCATTGTATTATTTTCCCATGCAAGTAAAGTGATGCTCAAAATTCTACAAGGACTTCTGCCATATATGGAGCAATAAAGGTCAGATGTCCAAGGTGGGTTCAGAAAAAAAGAGGCACTAGGGATCATTTTGCAAACATATAATGAAGCACACCAAAGAATTTCAGAAGAAAATTAACCTGTGCTTTATGTGTTCCTTTGATTGTGTAGATCATGAAAAATTATGGATTGCTCTTAAATAAATGATTGTGCCACAACTTTTGATTGTTTATCCTGATGCGTAACCTGTACTTAGAACAAGAGGCCATCATCAGGAGAGAATCTGAAGACACAGACTGGCAAGGGGTCAGGCAAGGCTGCATTTTATCACCCTGTCTGTTTAACTCGTACCCTAATATATCGTATATATCATATGTAAAATTGGTTTAGATTCTGATGAAGGAGGCATGAAAACTGGAAGAAAGAATGTCAACAACTCAAGATATGCAGATGTCACCATACAAAACAGCAAAGACTTAGAACTATTACTGAAGAAAGTCAAGGAACTGCAAAGGCAAATTTACAATTAAACATTAAGAAAATAAAAATTAAGACCAGAGATCACTGACATAACTGAAAGCAGACAATGAAGACACTGAAATAGTCAAATATTCCCTACACCTTGACTGAGTCATCAATTATAATACAGACTGCAAGCAAAAAATCGGAAGACTAGGATTCAGAAGGTTAGCGATGAAGGAACTAGACAAGATTCTTAAGTGTAAAGATACAGCACTGCATACCAATGTCAGGATTGTCCATGCCATTGTAGTACTGATTTTTATGTAAGGATGTGAAAGCTGGACAGTGGAAAAAAAGTGTTAAGAAAAGAATCAACTCATTTGAACTGTGGTTCTGGGAAGTTCTATGGATACCATGGACTGCTAAGAAGACAAATAATAAGTCCTGGAGCCTGAACTCTCCCTAGAAGCCAAGATGACTAAACTGGGACTGCTGTATTTTGGACATACCATGAGAAGATGGAATTCACTAGAAAAGATAATAATGCTTGGGAAGTTAGAAGGCAGTGGGAAGAAGACTGCATTCCAGATGGATAGATTCAATCAAGGAAGCAGAGCCCTGAATCTGCAAGACATGAGCAGGGCTAATGATGACTTAGTGCCATGAAAGGTCTCTCATTAATAGGGTTGCTGTAAGTCGATCTGACAGCAATTAACAACAGCAACATTTTACTAGGGAAAGTTTAACTGTGCAAAACAGATAATGTTTCACATTAAATATCCAAGGAAATCAAAAGGCAATAGGGATATTGATCAGATTTGGATGACAATAATTTAATGAAGAATGACAGGCACTCACAGGCCCCATTCCCACTACATTCTGATTCGAAGTGTGACGCGGGCTATATGACCCTCGTTCACACTCGAATCGACTTCCGATCCTCATCGGATCGATTAGTGGAGGAAAGGACCGGGCTAAAAGCAAATAGCCCGAGCTTTCCTGATACTAGTTTTAAAGTGGTCTTTTTTGGAAAACACGATTCTGAAGCGTTTCCAGTAAGTGGGAACACTGGTCAGAATTGTGGGGTTTTTTGGAGGGGGGTATTGATCGCAAAATCAATCTTGTGCATTTGTGAGCTTGTGCATTTGCGATCAGTATAATGAAGAAAAAGAAAAAAAAACTTGCTCCTGGGGGTCCTTCCTTCCTTCCATCCTTCTTTCCTTCCTCCCTTTTCCCCCTCTTTTTCTTCATTATACTGATCACAAATGCACAAGATCGCAAATGCACAAGATCACAAATGCACAAGATCACAAATGCACAAGATTGCATTTGTGATCTTGTGCATTTGTGATCTTGTGCATTTGTGATCAGTATAATGAAGAAAAAGAGAAAAAAAGGAAGGAAGGGGGGAAGGAGGGAAGGAAGGAAGGAAGGAAGGACCCCTCCAGGAGCAAGTGCGTGTGTGTTTTTTTCATTTTCTTCATTATACTGATCGCAAATGCACAAGATCACAAATGCACAAGATTGATTTTGCGATCAATAACCTCCCCCCAATAAAAAAAATTCCCTTGCGGGAAGGGGATGGGGCGTTAAGGGCTGTCACCTTACATGGCAGCTCCAGTGGGAACGACAAGTGTTCCCAGCTAAGAAAGCGGTTCCAAACAAGGCCCCTTTTCATAGTGTGAACGAGGGGCCTTTTGGAATCACTTTCATAAGTGGAGCACTGCCCGGTTCCAATGCGGGGTTTTCCACAAGTGGGAATGGGCCCACAGAGACACTTAGCTTCTTCCCTTGCACGAACAATTAAACAAACCAGGAACTACAGTTAAACAAAGACTGCTATTATGCCAAGCCAAGAAAGAGGTATTACCAGTAGTTCCAAACAAGCCAAAACAACAAGCTAGCTATATCCTGGTTTGTCTGCAGGCCACTATCACAATACCAGAGTTGAAATGGGGAGCAAAGTGCCTGAATCTCATACATAACTCGTCTTATTAAAGTGAGATTTTGATCACTCAAACTATACTATTGTACTTTATGAATTTCCATGCACATTCAGATAGCTGTTGCCAAGGGGCACTTGCCTGTTTCAGTGCTGGGGAACATGGAATTAGCTCACCAATTCGGTTTATTCCAGCATTGATCTTTTTCTTCCTGTGCCTTTCCACTAGAAAACAAAACACAGAACATTGGCAATGCACTCAGATACAATGACACACTTCTCTTCTGGCTGCAAAAAGGCATTTGTCTCTGCATGCTTTAAAAAACAAACAAGACTCAACTCCTACCTGCATTGTGAGTTTCACGGTTTTTCTTTCTGTATTAAAAAAACAAAACAAGAAAAGATAAAATGAAGAAGGCTTAAATGTGTATTGTTTTCTAAGATCTTTTCTTTAATCTATGAAAATATAGATTACTGCCACATGTACTTTCAGAACCAGAAACAGGTTTGGATACCTAACATTTTAGGATTGGCATACTAATGATCATGTTATTCAGTGCTGAAGGCATACTATGTTTTCCTCCGCAGCATTGCTCATAGAGGAACAGGACTGACTGACCACTTTAGCTACAATTTTGGGATTAATTTATTATGAAATGCAGAAATCTTGTATTCTACCACTTTCAACTGTAAGCTGTAAAAAAATTAAAACTATATACAGGTAATAGGATAGGGCAAAGGCTATGCATAAAAAGTTACCAAGGTAGCAAGGGGTATAACAGGTTTCATTTTCAAGAAATAAAATAAATGCTGGCAGACACCAAATGGGATTCTTTTTAATCATTCTTATCTAAGACCAAAGTACAGGTATAGGTCAATTAACACAGCGTCTGACAAAGAAGCTCCTTTTCACAATGTCTTCTGATGCCGTCTCCACTCTCCCATTTCTTCCTTGTCCCCTAGCTAGCTGGAATGGTTTGGTTTGGTTTTTTTTTTCCTTTTCTTTTAAGAAGGATGGGGATAGAGGGCAGGAAAAATGGACTGTCAATACTGGGTTTCTGGAACATGTCTGCAGTAAACAATGCAATAAAAGCTTGAAGTGGGAAAGAATGGGATTCTGCCACAGCATATCCCACTGCATGTGCCTGCCTACATGTGCCTGCCTACAACTGGCAAGCTAAACAGCAGCTGCCTCCAGGATCCCTTACTGACCATAAACTGATAGCAAAGAAGACAGAAGGGGAAGAGATACATTTGTATCCCCAGCTATCCCCAGCTAGTTTTAAACAAGTGCAGGTCTGTAAGTCTGGCCACTTAAAGTGGAGGGTGATGAAAGAAAATGTCATTCCTGGATGCATTTTGGAAGAAACCACGATGTGGTCTATTTTAGCTTCAAAATGTTTTTGCTTACTTATGGTGGGCTTCCCTCACCTGGTTGTTTCATTTCACATGTGCATACAATTAGTTTTGAAGAAAAAGTTTGCTGAGACATCTTGAAGTGCTCTTTTTTCTTTTTGTGGTGTAAGAACCCATCTCTATTCTTTCCACGTTATTTCTATCTCTGGTCCCAAATTTTCTGTTAAAGAAGCAATGCTCAGGAACACATCTACTTTGTTAATAAACTAACAATAAAAAGCAAAAGGCAATATCAGCACAGCTACAGTTCCTTCTTCAGTAAAACTTCTTTAGTGAACAGCTAAAGCCTCTCTCAAAATCTACCAGTTAATTCAGAAGCCACGGATATCAGCATTCCAGCAGTTTGGGTTCATGTGTTTGATTCTGAAAACTCTTAAGGAAAGGCATTTGATTCACTTTTTATCCTGGGTATGACTAACATTGCTAAGACAGCTGTTCTTTAAAGAAGCTTCACCATGAGAAGAATTGTTATAGAAACAGAAGGTTATATAGAAATCCTGTCCTGCTCACTGCCAATTTCTCTTTCAAGCTTCATGATTCTTTTCTGTTTACTGCTCATTTTGAAATCAATCTCCACTTCTCATCCATGGTGTAATGTCCTTTATTTAATGTCTTTTGCAATCACATTTATACTGTTTCCACTATTGCTCTTTGTGTTACTGTCATGGAATCATACAGTTGGAAGAGACCCCAAGGGTTATCCAATCCAACCCCATTTTGCCATGCAGGAATACACAATCAAAGCACCCAAAGATAGCCATTCAGACTCTGTTTAAAGACCTCCAAAGAAGGAGCTCCAGTCTTCTTCAAGGGAGTGTGTTCCACTGTCAAACAGCTCTTACTGTCAAGATGTTCTTCCTAATGTTGAGGTGGAATCTCTTTTCCTGTACTTTGGACCCAATGCTCTGGGTCCTATTCTCTGGAGCAGCAAAAAACAAGCTTGCTCCATCCTCAATATGACACCCCTTCAAATATTTAAACAGGGCTATCATATGTCCTCTTAACCTTCTCTTCTCCAGGCTAAACATACCCAGCTCCCTAAGTCTCTCCTCATAAGACATGATTTCCAGACCCTTCACCACTTTGATCACCTTCTTTTGGACACACTCTAACTTGTCAACATCCGTTTTAAAATCATCCTTTTTAATTCTGTCATCATTTTCATTCAAAGTTGTTAAGGATCCAGTATTTTTTTAACATTATAATTAATGTGTGAGGGGTTTTTTTTTTGGTATATGTTTGTTTTTTATTGTTGTTACTTTCACCTACAATATCAATATATTTATCACAAGGGCTTGTATCAATACTAATTTGTATTCTATTTTTAATTTGACACCAGTGAAACAGAGTGCTTTGTAATACCATACTAATATTAATACCTTAAAAATACCACTATGTATTCATCTCTGTTGCAGCTAAGTGTATTTAAGTTTTTGCTTTTTGCTTGTGCCTTTGGTTTTGCAACTGCTGCCTGCCTGTTTTACTTGAGAACTGCTTTCCAACAACTTCTGGAGGATCTTGTGAGTCCCACCCAGCCTACAGTGACCTTATGTCTCCCCCCCCCCAGTGGCCACTGCGATCGTGACACTTACCGGTGCTGCTTCTTAAGAGGGGCCTTCTCTGTCATCTCTGGCATAGCTTGCGACAGAAAGATCTTTAAAAGAAAAGGCAACAAACCCACAGAAAAGTTGGTAACAATTCTAGAAACACAAAACACAGTACTGGACTTTGAAAACCTAGACTTCAAGCACTTTTCCTTCTTCAAAGCGAAACCTCTGGTGGCTTCTTATGTTTTTCTGCACTAGCCGAGCCAACCTATAAAATACATTTACAAAAGTTACTTGACTGCCTCCTTGCCAAAACACTATTCTTGCCCTGTTGAATGGCTGTTTACAAGCCTGCACTGGCATTCCACCTCTACTATGTGCTGTTTTTCAAACCACACTTCTAAATAAGATAGAATTTTTGGAATTCTTAGAACCTAAGTAAAGGAGTTAGTGTCATTACAGCAATTAAACACAATCCTTTTAATCAACTGGAAACTGGGGGCAGTGAATTGCCCACTCCTAGTTTCAGTTACAAAAACAAGAACACAGCAGTGGCGTAGTAGTTTGAGTGTTGAACTAAAACTCTGGAGACTAGGGTTCAATTCCTTGCTTGGCCAATGAAACGCATTGGGTGACCTTGAGCAAGTCACATGCTCTCAGCCTCACTTGGTAAGCCTTATCTGAATGAATCATGGCAAGAAAACCCCACAATAGGGTTGCCATAGGGTCGCCGTAAGTCAGAAATGACTTCAAGGCACACAAAAATAACGGCAGCTTCTGTTCCCTTACACACCATGAACGGTGTGCTGAAATATTTCTTTTACTTCACAACATTAAATTGTTATTAATATTGAGTTTCTTCTTAAGAAGCACCATTATTTTCTCATGCCTGCAAGTATCTTGATTTGCTGCATGTGAAATGTGCATTCCAGAATTGTTCTGGTTGATTTATGGGATAATATCCTTGCCTCCTGCCAGCAGATTCTACCTGTGGGAACAGGGGTCCCCTGATGTAAGAGTCTGAGCGTTGGACTAGGACTCTGGGAGACCAGATCTGAAGCCTTGCTCAGCCATGGATGGAAGCCCACAGGTGACATTGGGCAAGTCACACTATCAGCCTCGGAGGAAGCCTCTGATCAAATCTTGCCAAGAAAGCTCTGCAACAGATTTGCGTTATGGTTGCCACAAGTAAGAAATACCTCGAAGGCACACAACAAGGAGTCCACACCAATACTCTGATAAAAACCAGGCCTCAGCTGTACGACTTCAGAATGCAGGCTGATGCTCACATGACTGATTTTACCTTAGCCCTTCTCAGCTACACTAGTTTTATATGTAGAGCATAAAGCATTTTCCCCCATGATCACCCACCTGCAGCCTGAAGTAGCACAACTGAGGCACGAGTTTACTACATCAATAGGAGCCAATCTGTCAGAATTCATCTCAATATCTGTCAAGAGGTGTTCTTTTTGTTTGAATGATAATAAGCAGAAACATCCCGAGTGGACATTACATTTGCAGACGTGTACCATGAACCTTGTTGGAAGGATTCTCCTCTGAAGAATAAAAGCTGGCACAGAGGAACGTGCCACTCCAGTTGACTCTAAGTCCTATGGGGACAATACTGGGGAATGATAGAATCAAAGTTGGAAGACACAACAAGGGCCATCAAGTCCAACGCTCCGCCATGTAGGAACTCCCAGTCAAAGCATCCCGACAGATGGCCATCCAGCCTCTATTTAAAGACCTCCAAAGAAGGAAACTCCACTACACTCCAATGGAATGTGTTCCACTGTCCCAACAGCTTTTACTGTCAGGATGTTCCTCCTAATGTTGAGGTGGAATCTCTTTTCCTGTAGTTTGCATCAACTGCTCTGGGTCTTATTCTCTAAAGCAGCAGAAAACAAGCTTGCTCCATCCTCCATATGACACCCCTTAAACAGAGCTATCACATCACTTCTTAACCTTCTCTTCTCCAGGCTGAACATACCCAGCTCTCTAAGTCTCTCCCCATAGGATAGGGCTTCATGATTTCCAGACCCTTCACCATTTCAGTCATCCTCTTTTGGACATGCTCCAGCTTCTCAACATCCTTCTTGAATTGTGGTGCCTAGAACTGGACACAGTATTCCAGGTGAGGCCTGACAAAGCAGAATAGAGGGGCACTATTACTTCCCTTGATCTAGACACTATTGATGAAGCCTAGAATCATATTGGCCTTTTTAGCTGCTGCATCACACTCTTGACTCATGTTCAACTTGTGGTCTACTAGGACTCCTAGATCCCTTTCACATGTAGCCCCGTAAAGCCAGGTGTCTCCTGTCCTATATTTGTGCATTTCATTTTTTCTGCCAAAGTGTAGTCCTTACATTTCTCCCTCTTGAAATTCATTTTGTTAGTTCTGGCCCAGCTTTCTAATTTTTTAAGGACATTTTGTATTTTGATCCTCTCCTCTGGGGTATTAACTACTCTTCAAAATTTGGTGTCATCTGCAAATTTCATAAGCATGCCTTTACTTTACCAGATGAGTCAAAGACAACTTCCCAGTACAATTGAGTGCCAGCTGTCGAAAACACAAGTATGAAAAAACAAAAATTACCTCTTACTCATCTGGAAGGACAGAATCTTCAGGAGCCCTATGAAGAAGACTTCCACCTTAATATAACCAGCACAGACAAGGTGGGGGTCTTGGGAGTTCAGGCTTAAAGCCTTCATTTGGGGCAAGAACAGCACCTAGTTATTCCATAGCCCTTGACTGATGGTTCCAGGGGTTTTGGACACCTTGACTTTGGATTGCCCCATCTGATCTGATTGTACCCTACCAACCTAGAATATTGACTGCCTTGTAACTTTGTAATGGAGTGCCATTATTAGACCCTTATACCTTCCTGGATCCTGCATTCAGGATTTGCCCTGCCTGGCAAGTTTATCTATAAGTTTTGTTCTGGAAGCCCTTTTGATGTGGTGTGTCTTGTTCATATCAAATAGGAAACATGGACCCAATTTCAGCTGGTCAGGTCTTTTTTGCTGCCAGGACTAAAATATGTAGGCGCCTGCTGTATGGCTGACATGGTCTCTGGGTCAGCTTTCCTCCTATTGCTAATGCTGAAAGAACCTCAAAAAAATAAAACCTCATGAGCCATTTGTATTCATAGCTTTTTCTTGCTTATTGGACATGTTTTTTTTCCTTCAATTAAAATTTAAAATTAATAATTAAGAAAGAGGTTAAAATACCATCTAGTGTTAAACCCTTTCCCAGTCTTCCATAGTTTGTAAGTCCGATCATTCCTGTATAAAGCAAATGGTTTTCAAATTGTTTGCAAATGTGATAATTCCTGTATAAAGCAGTGAATGGGCTTCGTTTTTACCTGTCCAAAAGAGTAAAACTCATCCCTCCTTAAATAGGCCCTATCATCCTTAGCTCATAAAGGCATTCCTTGTCACTACTCTCACTGGATAGCGCTGGGTCTTTGATCCCTCAAAGATTCGATCCAAATTACCAACCTGATCCTTCAGAAGCAGTATGGCTTACTTCCCACCATGCCACTGTTTAAAGGTATTTAAAACAGGAGGCAAAGTGAGAAAGGGGAAAGACTCTGCCACTATCCTGTGTCAATTCACCAACCTGGCATTATAATCCCCTCCAAGCATATCTAAAAGCGTGCAGACACCTGGTTTAGTCCTCAATGAATTCACAGCAGAAAAATAACCCAGAAGGAATAACTCAGTCTTACCACTGAGAGTTAAGAGGGACATCCCACCAACTAAACAGCATCGGAGCATAATCTGAGCCTCTACAAATAACCATCTCTCTGAAAATATATACACCCTTCAGAGGCATTTGGATCTTCACCAGTTCATATGAAGTGTGTAAAGCAGAAGATTAAGTGAGGCAAAGGGGCTCTAATGGACATACAGGACGGCGGTGCAAGGAAGGGCTTTCTTTTTCTTTTCATTTATTTGCTTGGAAAAGGCAACTATACATGCCTGCTCAATGATGTATACAAGACTGACTTCTCTATACACTAGGTTCAATTCGTAACAAGTACACAAGGTAGAAGGACCATGGATCAAACACAAATCAAAATAGGGACTGCAGTCAAGAATTCAGAAGAAGGCTAGGACTGGGAAGAGAAGCCACGAAAGAGCTAGAAGACTAGGACTGGGAAGAGAAGCTATGAAAGAGCTAGAGAAGATGCTAAAAAGTAAAGATATAGAAAGTGAAGACAGAAGGTAAAAGCATGGTAGTCCCTTGACATGAATGTTGAGTCATATCTGATGGTAGGGTCGGTGTTCATCTCCATTACTAAGTTGAAAGAGCTAGCATTGCTTGAAGATGACTCTGGTGGTCATGGGCCCAGCATGACTGAACCAAAAGCTATTTTCCTTCCCACCAAAGTGGTACCTATTTATTTATTTGCACTTTTATATGCTTTTGAATTGGTAGGTTGGCAGAAGCTGGGACTCGTGACGGGAGTTTACTCCATCGCATGGCTCTTGGGCCTCGAAATGCCAATCTTCCGATCTTCCAGGCTTAACCGCTAAGACACCACATCCCTCAAAGACGTACAAATGAGCCCTAAATTTTGAATCGTCCAAGCCACTGTATTCCCCATTACCATGTATGTCTTGTTCATACCAAGTGATATGATATGTGGAAGCTGGACGGTGAAGAAAGCTGACCGAAAGAGCATCAACTCCTTTGAGATGTGGTGCGGGAGAAGAGTGCTGAGGATCCTGTGGATTGCTAAAAAGACCAAACAAATGCGTCCTTGAGCAGATGAAGCCACAAATCTCCCTGGAACCAAATTGATTAAGGACCTTATCAGACGGGAGGAATTTCTCTTGATTGCGAATGGAGCCAATTTAAATTCACGTGAATTCACTAGTTTAGCAAATTTACGTGAATTCCGATTGCGTTCGGAATGCGTTCAGAATGACTTCCCATTACCCAAAAATGACCCCCCATTGCCCAAAATTGCGTGAGATGCTTTAATTCGCAATAACGTAAAACCCATGATTGCGTTCGGAATGACTTCCCTTTTGCCCGAAATTGCGTGAGATGCTTTAACTCGCGATAACGTGAAACCCTATGATTGCGTTCGGATTGCCATCGGATTACACTCCCAATTTCCGACGTCTGATAAGGTCCCGAGTTGAGGCTGCTGTACTTCGGCCGAGAAGGCAAGACCTGGATGCTGGGGAAAAGGAGAAGGCAGCAGAAAGAGAGGAAGACTGCAGCCCTGGGGAGGGAGGCTGAGACAAAGTGGAGGCAGGGCCTCTCACCCACAGAGCCTGTCCAGGAGCTGGGGATGCTTAGCCTGGAGAAGAGAAGGTTAAGAGGGGATAGGATAGCCCTGTTCAAATATTTGAAGGGATGTCATATTGAGGAGGGAGTGAGCTTTATTTCTGCTGCTCCAGAGGAAACAATGGATGCAAGCTGCAGGAAAAGAGATTCCAGCTCAACATGAGGAGGAGCTTCCTGACAGTAAGGGCTGTTCGACATAGGGGCCCAGGGCCTCCCACTCACCGGAGGCGGCGGTGTCCCTTCGGGCGTCCTGGCTGGAAGCTGCTGCTGAAGCCCCGCCAAGGGGACCATCCTCCTCCTGTCCTCTCCACTCCTCTCACTCTTCACCTTAGCCCCGCCCAACTCTCAGGAGTAACCAATGAGCGGCCACAGCGTCACACAGCTTCCCCGCCAATCCGCGGCCTCCCACAAGAAATAAGACCCGCCCACCGAAGCCCCATTGGCTGCGCCTCTAGCCAATGGGGAAGCACGCTCAGGCTCCCGGATGGAGGGGGGGGAGAGGAAACAGGAAGTGCCCCAGAGGCCAATAGGAGGGTAAAGTACATTCGTTTGTTGACATCAGTGCCCTTTTAAGAGGTTTTTTTGGACTTCAGCTCCCAGAAGCCTCAGCCACGTTTGGCCAATAGCCTGGGATTCTGGGAGATGGAGTTCCAAAAGCCCTTAAAAGGGCAACGTTTGGGGCGGGGACCACCGGTCTGGATCAGCAACAGAGAACCTAAACTCAGGGAAAAGTCCCTCCCTGGTTATTTCACACAATGTTATGTTGAGAGAGATCTTCCAGCCCCTTTGAGACTCACTGGAAGGAAGAAGATGGCAGCAGGAGTTTCCCTAGATTTGAATCTACTTCCTCAGATGCATTATTGTTATTATTATTATTATTATGTAGAGAGATCTTGTAGTTCCTTTGAGACTCACTGAAAGGAAGAAGTTGGCAGAAGGAGCTTCCCTAGACTTCAATCTACTTCCTCAGATGCATTATTATTAATAATTATGTAGAGAGATCTTGTAGTTCCTTTGAGACTCACTGGAAGGAAGAAGTTGGCAGCAGGAGCCTCCCTAGATATCAATCTACTTCCTCAGATGCATTATTATTAATTATTATGTAGAGAGATCTTGTAGCCCCTTAGAGACTCACTGAAAGCAGGAGCCTCCCTAGACTTCAGTCTACTTCCTCAGATGCATTATTATTATTATTATTCAAAGATACATCCCTGTCAGTCTGTAGAATCAGTACATAGAGAGATCTTGTAGCACCTTTGAGACTCACCGAAATTATTATTTTTATTTATATAGCGTTGTAAATTTATACAGCGCTGTACATACAGCCAATTAAAATAGACGGTTCCCAGCCCTGAGGCTTGCAACCGAAAAAGACATGACAGAGAAGGAAAAGGGAAAGGTGGTGGGGAAAGGGATCAAGTCCAGTGAAAGAAAGAAGATGGCAGCAGGAGCTTCCTTAGACTTCAGTCTACTTCCTCAGATGCATTTATTGGAGTGGAAACCAGGGCCGGAGATATATATGCCATGGGTGTGTGAGGATGCCAATACAAACTACAAATCCTTTGTGTGTTGAAATGAATTTGCAGGTCCAGTTCCAACAACAGTCGATGGTCATTAGCGCACAAAGACATAGGAAACTGGACTTTGAACGTGGAGATGCTGTTCTTCAAGTCGTTTCGACTGGAAGTGAACCCATCCGGGGGCTTTCTTGCCAAGCCGCGTCCAGAGGTTTGCCTCCTCTTGAAGCTGAGACAGTGTGACTTGCCCAAGGTGGACCAGTGGGCTGAGCGAGGGATCGAAGCCTGGTCTACAGAGTCAAAGCCCAACACTCAAACAGCAAGCAATTTCAATACTATCTACATTTTCTCTACCACTGATCAGTATATTTGAGAAAGTAGACTTTAAGGCTGCGTTCACACTGGAGAAATAAACTGGTTTAAGTGCCATGGCTCCATGCTGTGAAATTCTGGGAATTGTAGTTTGTTGTGGGGCCCAGAGCGGAGCTCTGCTCCGCTCTGGGCCCACAACAAACTACAATTCCCAGAATTTCACAGTATGGAGCCATGGCACTTAAACCGGTTTATTTCTCCAGTGTGAACACAGCTTTTAAGTCTAGGAAAGCTCATGCTGCCAGCTTCTTCCTTTATCAGTCTCAAAGGGGCAACACGGCTTCTCTACTTAAACATATCAAGCGACACATTGGCAAATATATTTGCACGCATCAGTTTTCCCGTGTGCCTTCAAGTTGTTTCCAACTTAATGGAGCCCCCCCAAAGGTGAACCTATGATGTCTTTTCTTGGCAAGATTTGTTCAGAGGGGCTTTGCTTTTGCTTTCTCTTGAGAGGCTGAGAGAGTGCGACTCGCTAAAGGTCACCCGGTGGGTTTCCAAGGCTAAGCAGAGAATCAAACCCGAGTCACAGGCCAACGCACAAACCACTACACCATCCTATCTAAAGCTTAGGTCTCTTCCGGATGGTTCCATCAATAAGATTTAGGACACCTAACAAAATCATAAATATTTCACAATTGCTGTTTCAGCTTTGTCCAACCATGGCCGCCTTTAACATGTAGACCAGTTCTTAGATAGCATCAACTCATTTGGGCATCTGTGTGCTTTACATACATATACACATACAGTATAATTTTATTAATTATATTGTATTATACCTGGGGTAAATGCACTGTGCCCCTAAAATGTCTGTAACTCAGTTTTCTCTTCCAATTTCAGTTTATTCCTCAGCTGAAGCAGTAACAGAAGTTCTCTTGCTTTTCAATAACACAAAGTGGTTGAGAATACCAGCCATCAATTCATGGTGGTGAAATAGAGTTTCGACTTGTCCTAAAATTAGACACAAGAAGACATTCAGTACTTAAATAAAAATACAAGTAAAACAAATTTTAAAGAAATTAATTAAAAAAATTATCCATCCAGTGCGAACCACACTAGCACTTAACATTAAAACGATGGGAAAGGAGGACTTAAAACTGAAAGTCTTCACCCAATACATAAACCATTGGATTTATTTCCCTGCCTTAATTCCCTTGTCAAACAGGTGTTAAATATCATTAGAGCAAGTCATTTATTCACCTTCCTTCCTGGGTTTACTTACATGTCATTCTACTGTGTTTGAGCCTTGGCCACAGTGGTGTGGGCCATTTTGAATTGGATCGATGTTTAATTTTTGTGTGCATTAGATGTGATTCTACCTTTTTTAAAAAACCGTAATTTGGTTGTTATGTATCATGTTTAAGGTCGCTGATGAAATCTTCGAGGATGAATCAGAGACTGTAATTCCCAGGAATACTTTGTACTATTCAACTTATCATCACTCCTTCTCCACTTTATGGAATGTTTATTATTCAGGAACATGACACTTTCCCATCAGTGGGGGATTCTTGGCTCTCTGAGAATCAATGTTTGATGTGAAAAGCCTCAGGACATCCCCATTATATCGAAGGAGTTTATGGAGCCAATTCAAATTCATGTAGATTTGCTAGTTTAGCGAATTTACGTGAAATCTGATTGCGTTCGGAATGCATTCAGAATGACTTCCCATTGCTCGAAATTGTGTGAGATACTCTAATACACAATAACGTGAAAGCCCATGACTGCATTCGGAATGACTTCCCATTGCCCGAAATTGTGTGAGATACTCTAATACGCAATAACGTGAAACCCCATGATTGCGTTCGGATTGCCACTGCATTATACCCCCAAATTCCGTCGTATGATAAACTCCTGAGTAAATTTAAAGAACAATGGAAACCACTGATAGATTTTTTTCAAATTAAGATGGGGGAAAAGACTTCACAGTTGGACTGGAGTAAGTAAGAATGATAAATAAAGCAAAGATAGAAAGTATTAAAAAATACCTAATTTAAATGGACTTTACAATTATGTGATGGTTATAAATCCTCTTAAAAGGAAAGGGTACTTTTATGTTTATTCTATTAATAGGGTTTATAGTTTTTCTACTGGGAGATCACAATATATTACAATATTACAGGTGATGCTCAAAAGAGATAAGGAGGCAATATGTGATAAACTTGTTTGTTTTATTGTAGTAAGACTTTGAAATATTTTAAAACTAATAAAGATTTTAAAATATTTGGAAAAAAAACCTGGTATTTCAGCTGGGAATCTTTCCCAATGGATCCTATGGAGTATTACCTCTATATGTATTGCTACATCTGTGTTACATTAAGTCATGCCAATTGTTTCTAATAATAATAATAATTACATTCTGCTCTTCAACCCTAAAGGTTTCTGTCCATATGTACTCATGTATAAATCTAAAAATGTAGGTCATGTATAAGTCTAGAAATTTGTGCCTCTACCTGGACCAAAGAGGACCTTGAAGCAGTGGTACACACACTGGTAATCTCTCCTTTAGATTTCTGTAATGCACTCGACATGGGGCTACCTTTGTACCAAGTTTGGAAGCTTCAACTATTTCAAAATGTGTCATCCAGGTTGGTCACTGGTACATCTAGGTCTGACCATATAACACCTGTGTTAAAATCTCTTCCCTGGCTGCCGATCAGCTTCCAGGCACAGTACAAGATGTTGGTTACTACCTTTAAAGCCCTACATGGCTTGGGCCCGAGTTACTGGTGAGAACACCTCTCCCTACACAATGCGCTCCGCACTCTCAGAACATCAAGAAAGAACCTACTAGGATATCAAATGATTAGATTAACAGTGATTTCCCATAGAGCTTTTACTGTCGCGGCTCCTCAATTGTGGAATAGCCTACTGGAAGAGGTCTGTCTTATTAGATGCCTTTAAGATGCACTTAAAACATATCTCTTCCAGCGGGCTTACCCACTGAACCCTGTATAGGAGATTTATTAAAATGAAATGCTCCACTTCTTGATTATGATTGTCATGAGTGTTATCTGATCACTGGATGATGATTTAGCTATTTTATGGAATTATTAATAGTGTTAGTATTTTATTGACTGTATCTCTGCATTTGTATTTGTGTTTATTTTACTGGATGTAATCCCGCCTCGATCCATAGGGAAAGGTGGGAAATATAAATCAATTATTTATTATTTATTATTATTATTTGCAGGTACTTGGTGGCAATGCTTTGAACAGCAGGAGACAGTATGGCTTTGTCAAGAACAAATCCTGCCAAACTCATCTTTTCAGCCAAGCACTTGATAAAGCCCTCCACAATATTTTGATTAGCCAACTGCCTCCATATGCAGCAGATGGAAACACTGTCACCTGGATCCATAATTGATAGGGAAAACCATGCTCAAACCAGGAAGGAGGTAACAAGTGAGATGCTTTAGGGTCCTGTCCTGACTGAGGCTGTTACTCTTCAACATTTTAACGATTTAGATGATGGGGTGGAGGGCATCCTAATCATGCTTGTAGAAGATTAAAAAACTGGAACATGTAGCTAACGCACGGGAAAATAGAAACAGAATTCAAAGGTCCTATACAAACTTAGAAAAATGGTTAGAAATTAATAATATAAAATTCAACAGAGACAAATGCCAAATTTTACACTTAGGCCACAAAAACCAAACGCACAGGTCTAAGCTGATATTACATGTGAAACGTTTCTTGGGATTACTGTTGATCATGATTGTAGCATGAACATGACACAGTGGTGTGACGCTGCAGCAAAGAAAGCAAATACCGTTGTTTTCCTGCATTAATGGAATACATCACAGGAAGTAATTTGTTGTTGTTAATTGCCCTTGAATGGATTTCAACCCATAGTGACCCTGCTGATGAGACATCCCCAATATTCACTATCCTACACTTCTCTGCTCAGGTCCTGTAAACTCATACCCATGACCTCCTTAGCAGAGTCCATCCATCTAACATGCGGTCTTCCTCTCTTTCTACTTCCTTGTGGTCTCTTCCAACTCTACGATTCTATGATTCCTAACATTATTGTTTTTTTCCCCAGTGATTTGTGCCTTCTCATGATGAGTCTGAAGTACGGCAGCTTCAGTTTTGTCTTCCAGGGAGATTTCTGGTTTGATCTTTTTAAGGACCCATTTGTTTGTCTTTTGGGCTGTCCGTGGTATTCTAAACATCTTCTTCAGCACATTTCAAATGAATCAATTTTCCTCCTATCTTTCTTTACTGTCCAGCTGGTGATGGGGAATACAATGGCTTTTATGATTCTGACTTTTGTGTTAAGTATTCTTAATCTTCTTCTGATTTCCTGACTGCACTCCCTGTTTCTATCAGTGTTTGATACCAGGTATGAGAACTCTTTTATTATTTCTATATCTTCATTGTCTAGGATTAATTTATCTAGAATTTCTGTTTTGTTATCTTTATGTTCAACAGTAGCACTGCCTTTGCATTTTCTTCCTTGATCTTCCTTAGATGTTCCAGATCTGGGAGGTTTTCTGCTAGTAGCATGGGGTCATCTGCATATTCTAGATTGTTAATATTCCTTCCTCCTATTTTCAATCCTCCTTCTCTGTCCACACCTGATTTTCGTATAATATGTTCTGCATATAGATTGAACAGGCAGGGTGATAAGATGCAGCACAATCTAACCCTTTTGCAATTAGGAGCCATTCTGTTCCTTCATATTCTATTCTGACAGTGGCATCTTGTCCTAAATACAGATTTCTCATCAGGACTATCAGATATGTTGGCACTCCCATGTCTTTAAGAGAATTCCATAGCCTTTCATTCTCAGCTCAGCTATGGAAACCGACTTGGTGACCATGGGCAGGTCATATGTTCTCAGCCTCAGGAAAAGGCAATGGCAAATCTCCTGTGGACAAATCCTGCCAAGAAAACCACCAGATGTCAGAAATGATGTCAAGGCACACAACAAGCAAGACAGCCAGCATGGTGTAGTAGTTTGGACTAGGACACGAGATGAGGGTTCAATTCTTCACTCAGCCATGGCAACCCACTGGGTGACGTTGGGTAAGTCACACATTGTTAGCCCAGGGCCACCCTAAGTCAAAAACAACTTGAAGGCACCCAACAACAAATGCAAGGAAAAATAATTTTTTTAAAAAAGCAGCCACTAATCATACATGGCTGGCAATTGAAAGAGCCATCCCAATCCAGTCAGCACAAAGTATGAACTGCATGTGAGCAACAGTGCTCTTAATGGGGAATAAAGGCTGAATGGAAGAAGGAGAAAATGCAACAATTCTGCAAGAGTAGAGAACTCAAAAATAGACACTATTGTATGTAAATGGAGTTGAAGAACTGTCCAGGACTCATTTCTTCAACAAAGGGAAAAAAACCCCCCGTACATTGCTGATACTAATCCCAAGTAAAAAGAAAAAGATGGGACCATCCCCTAGTATGGAAGACTGCTCAAATGCTACATTCAAATGGCTTGCACTGCCTGAGGAACATCTTTTAAATGTCATCGGTTTGAATGTTCGTATCTTAAATTGAAGGATCTGAACTCAATTGAGAGAAGACAAACTCAATTATAAGAGACAGCTGGTGTTGTCTTGGATTGGAGGAAAAGTAAGTCAGGTCAACCCACTATGAAGTAGTTTTACATTTTGGGCCCAGAGGTCAGCAGGATCAGAGCTGAAAGGAAAGATTTATATGAACTGAAGGGAAACCATCTGTATCAAAACATGTATTTACAGTGCCTGATACCTGACAGGAAGAATGTGGTAATATCCAGGGATTAAAGATCTTTAGGGTTCAAAATACTGTTCCTGGTGCTTTTCTTGAATAAGCACAATAGTGAGCTTCTGTGGCCCCTTGAGTCATCCCACACACCCAGAAAGACAGAATGACAGTAGAAGGGCAGGCAACGTCCTGAGAGCCACAGGTCAAATCCTGCCTGGTCTTGGAGGACATCCCCACTCCAGTTTTTTGTTTACTGGAAAAGGCCCGTTTGAGCCCCTTCACACCCATGATCCCCTTCCTCAGCCGTTTTAGATTCAAGAGAGGCCCTTTCCTGTGATTTTTAAAAGATTGTTTGGGGGCATGAGCCTGTGGGATATACATGGGTCCCAACTCTGCCCATCCCTGTAGTAGATCTTTCACAACTCCTGAATGTTTAAGGATGTCATGTTACTATCTGGAAGAGAGAGTATGGCTCTTGCTCCTCAGTCCCAAAGGAGATTCTCATAATAAGTCTGACCTGAGGAGCTGGAAAGTTCACGGGATGACTACCTCAACAAGGGAGAGCTGAGCAGAACAGCAATATGTTTTGGATATGTTCCAACTCCTTGATAACTTTGTCTTAAACTGTGGTGTCCGCAGAACTGCACAGTCCAAGAAGTCTCTTAAAGAATGGAATTGTATCTTTACTTCCCTTCATCTGGACACTGTCCATTCAGCATAAAACGACATTAACCTTTTTGCACAACATTACACACCTCAGAAATAGGACAGGAAACCAGAAAGCAGGACTGGAGAGTTAACAGAGTAAAGTTACTGGGCAGATAGATAAAAAGAGCACAGAATTGTGTTATTTCCCTGATTCATACTGAACAGCCATTTGAAAAGAAGTGGGAAAGCTGCCTATAAAATTCAAAAGTGAAACCCAACACTTTGACGTAGCTGAAATGAGATACCTTACCCCTCTGTTGTTGTGTGCCTTCGAGTCATTTCTGACTTATGGCAACCTTCAGGCAAACCTATCATGGCATTTTCATGGCAGTCAACCAATGGGCTACTGTGGCTGAGCATTTGAACCAAAAGTTCAAAGGTAGTCTTACTGCTGAACATAAGGAAATCAAAAATAATGACAATGGAGATTTTACACAAGCTCAACTTAGATAAGGAGGAAACCGAAATAGTTAAATAGATCCATCCCTTGGGTCAAACAGTGATTGCAGTCAAGAAATCAGAAGGCTAGGAATGGGAAGGGCAGCCATGAAAGAACTAGACAAGAGCCTAAAGAGTAAAGAGAGACAACTGAGTACTTAAGTTAGAATCACCCAAGGTGTGTATTCCTCATCACCATGTATCCATGTGAGAGCTGGACAGTGAAGAAAGCAGACAAGAGAAAAAACAATTCAGTTGAGATGTGGTGCTGGAGAAGAATGCTGAGGATACTATGGATGGCCAAAAAGACACACAAATAGGTCCTAGATTAAATCAAGCCTGAACTCCCCCTGGAAGCCAAGGTGACGAAACTGAAGCTGTCATACTTGGGGCATATCATTAGAAGACACAACTCACTGGAAGACAGAATGAGGAAAGTGGAATGCAGCAGAGAAAGAGGTAGACCACGTGCCAGATGACTCGCCTGAATTCCCATGAACCGAGCAGAGCAATGGGGGGGGGGGGGGCTTGAAAAAGTCTCATCCACAGGGCCACCCTGAGTAGGGGCCGATTCAAGGACAGTTAACAACTCCAGGGTTGTCCAATCCTATATAAAATATAAGTGTTTCTGAAAGCAAACACTGATTTTGTATTTTATGTGATGGACACCATTTCACTGTGACACTGTACTTAATGGGACGAGCATCCATAGAGTTTGCTATCCACAGGGAGTCTTGGAACCAAACCCCACCATAACATTAAATATTTTAATTCACAAACCCTAATGTCAATTTTGAGCTAGTGTGGTGTAGTGCTTTGATAGTTGGATTAGGATTTTGGAGGCTATTGTTTGGAGGCTTTGTCTGGCCCGTTTTAACTGTGTATTATGAAGCCGAGCCCTCCCTCCAGTCCATCTGCCTTGGTCCAGGCCTCAGAGGGAGAGAAGAACCACCGGACCTGATACCCTTCCCCATCACCTTTCCCTTCTCCTTTTGTGTCATGTCTTTTAGATTGTAAGCCTGAGGCAGGGAACTGTCTAATTATAAGTTTATATGTACAGCACTGTGTAAACCTACAGCGCTATATAAATAAAGGTTAATAATAATAATAAATCCTGGCTCAGGCAAGTCAAACTCTCTCAGCCTTAGAGGAAGGCAAAGGCAAAATCCTTTCTGAAGAAACTTGCCATGAAAAGTCCACAATAGGGTTGCCTTAGAGTTGCCATACATTGGGAAAGACTTGAAGGCACACAACAAGAACAAGGTCAACTGGAAAAAAATGCAATTCATTTTCCGTACTGCATACAAAAGCTTCTTGTTCACTTGCATACAAACTGGACAAGTGCACCAGAACTAAAGCAAACAGTGAAGTCACCCTGTAGCAATCTAACAGTAAATCTGAGGACCCAGGGAAAACATGTGCCCCTAGGACATCAATATCTTTGACAGACACTTAAGTCATTAGGGAGCCCTGGTGGCACAGTGGTTAAATGCCTGTACTGCAGCCACTCATTCAAAATCATAAGGTTGCGAATTCAAAACCAGCAAAAGGGCTCAAACTTGACTCAGGCTTGCATCCTTCTGAGGTCGCTAAAATGAGTACCCAGATTGTTGGGGTCAAATTAGCTTACAGTTGTAAACCGCTTAGACACTGCTTAGGCGGTATGAAGCGGTATATAAATGAAGCTTGTTTGGTTTGTTTGTTCAAAGGCCCCAGAAGGAACCTCTCTCTTGGTTGGATTTAACATATGGGAAAGCAGGATTAATGAAAAATGGAAAGTAAATGAAAGGCATGATGACTTTCAAAGAAGCCCACCAAACTGCTTTCCCAGGTCAGGTTTCTAGAAGCCAGCTCCAACAGCAAATTGGCTTTGTTTCTTTTGCATGGGAGAGGTAATTCTGAAGAGTGAAGGCTGGTATTAGAGAAGAGAGGCACATGAAAAGGAGAGGTAAGGCAAGAACTATACAGTCAAGTCATGAGCAAGGCAACCCATAATGTATGCTCACTCAGACTATTTTTAAAAAACTTAAATTTCTATGGATTCCCAAGACAAAAATGCTACTGATGTACAAACAGAAGGTGTTACAGAGCTGCAATCAACCTGCAATTTTAAGGCATATTTTACATAAACAACATCTTTACAAAAGTGCTACCTGAAATGCCTCAAGTTTAATAATCGAAGTTAGTCATGCCACTCAGCCCAAAGAAAAAGGACAACCATTCCAGGTGAATAATCTGTTGTACTAACTAAGCCAGGAGAACTGTACTCCCAAGGATAATACATTTTCAGTTATATAAGAGCAGAAAAAGGTTTCTAAGAGCAAGGTTTGCTCACATAACAATGGTATTTTGTGTGCATTAAGTCATTCAAATACTGAGAAGGTGGAGACATGAATAGTGATTCTAAAAAACCCCTTTGAATTCAAACCAAAACTGAATTTGTATGTACAGTCGCTGGAGCAAAGGAAATGATTAATTTTTTTTCTTCAAATTTATTAGATATCACAGGGCACCAGGAAAATTTAATGAAAACATAACTAGAATTTATTTTAGCTGTAGCATGTCATATTTAATGGACATATTAAACCAATAACTGAATCAAGTTATCCCAACCACTCTGTGTATATAAAAATATCCCCCCACACACTTCCCTCCCAAATGAAGGATGTCTCTAACCGGGTGCTTTTTTTCTTTCCTGATGTATTTTATGGTCTCCTAAATACCAAGCATCTTTCTGAAGTGCAGCAGTTCCACAATGCTGGTGTCTGATGAGAGCGCCCACAATGGTGAGCCTAAGCCACAGGCTATGTAAATTATATACTCCTTGCAAACTCCTCCAAAAGAAATGCTGCTGCTAATTTAATTGAATCTCCCAAACAATATAACATAGTTGTCCTATGCTAATCTGCAAAAGAATGGAAAGTTTTGACGACACATGAAATACTAAGAATTAATAATAAGTATTTTAGACAATCTCCTTCTTGACTATTGCGTAAAACAAAACATTTGTCCAAACTGGCAAACTTTTGCAGCATACCAAGAAAAGAACTATCTAAACTGCTGCTGTTTGCTGTACTCAATCAAACATATACAATACAAGGGGTTAGGAATTTAAATCCTGTGTTTTTGAGCAAAGAAAAGCCAGTGACTGGCAGAACCTGATAGAAATAAAAAGTGGAGCTTTGACTTTCTGTAATTTTCTTTTTATCTCACATAGAACATAAGGTTGACTGCACAATGGAAACCTCAAGAAACATTGAGAAATACATTCACTGAATGACACTGATGTAAAAAAAATGGAAGCAAATGGTTTGTATTTCCTTGAACTTTAAAAGGAAAACTACTGTAAAGTTAGTTCTCTGTAGAGCAAGTAAAACCATTTTAACCATTTACCATTCACTTCCAAAAAAATGAGGACATATATTTCTCTTGACACCAGAAGGCAGCTATGGACTGATGTTGACTTGATCTGTACAAAAAAATCTGTTGTTCCTTTAACCAATCAAGGAAAGCAGTGTTGGCACTTGAACTTTAGATGTGCTACAGCCTCTTTGTAAAAGGCAGACAAATTCTCAGGAAATAATATATAAATCTTTGTGAACTATGACCAGAGAAGCAGCACAAAACTTCTTCAAGTACAAGGCCTCTGCAAGATTATCTGAATGTTTGTTTTGAGCAAAAGAATTAGCATGCAGATGTACAGAAAAATCTGCACATAAACAATTAGGTTGCTGGCACATTTTTAGCTTATACTGTTAACCTCACAAGGAATGCTGGAGGTTCTATTATTTACTGATTTCTCTGCAATTAAAGACTAAAAAATAATGGGAATTACTTCAGCTTTCTCAAATTTGATCCACTTGGTTCTCAATTCAGCATCAAAATGACATTAGATCATCTTATACCAAGTTTATACTGTAACCACACTTATCCATAAACCTATTTCAAAGCAGAAAAGCGCAAAATACAGCTGAGGTTCAAAACCAGGAAAGAGATACAGTTTAATATTGATAAGATGGCAGGGCAGGTTCCTCCCAATCTCCCCAGGTACATTTCCCCATATGAAAAGAAGAATTGTAAAGTTACGCTGGCATCGTTGTACTGAATGCTAAAAGCGCAAAATGAAATTTTAAACAAAAGCATAACAAAATACAAAGCAAGTAGGCTAGTTCTTACATTACAATATTAGGAGAAGGCCTGTTTCCCCGCCTAAACCTTTACAATGCTCCACCAATAATCCATTTCCATCTGCTATTCCATAACATTCCCCTTTTACAATTTATGCCAAGTCTTCAGAATATAGGTCAATGCAGTTTTGACCATCTTTTGAAAGAACAAACTTTGCAAGCAAATCAACAGTGGCATTTCCAAGGCAAAACTCTCCCAATTTTTAGAGACACAAACTGATGTTCTTTAGCTATTTTAAATGCTTGCCTTACTCCATTGTTGCCAGAGCCAAGGGGTGTTCTGTTGCCAGTGGGAAACCTATAATGAATGGAAGTGGGTGATGATGCAGATCATTCTGAATCCTCACTTGTAGCAGTCAAGGAACAATGAGCCAGGTGGTTGAAAATGGTAATGCTGACAACTCAGAAAGATGGATCTTGTCAGCTACTCTGTCTCAATACATAACAGAGAAATGGCAGTTCAAAACTGTGCACCAGCTCCTTGACTGTTGGATGCATTTTCAAAAAAGTAAAGGCAAAAAGCTGCTAAATCAAGTAGAGAAAAAAAAAAGAGGAACAACTTTCATTAAAATAAAAATAAAAATAAAAAGTTGTAGTATGGTATTAGGAACCTGGATGCAAGGTATTGCTTATACTTTCCTCTTCAGTGGGAATGCAGGAGGATCAGACACACTGAAGAAAAGCTGACCGTTGGAAAATTGACTGAGAACCCTCCCAGCTAGAACTGTGTATTATTTCCATCCCAAAGAATGCAAAGAGTTGATATCAAATGTAAAACACACAATTTGACAATCCTTGGGAAGGTATTAATTTGTTGGCGAGGATACAACACATATTAGGATAATGGAAAAAACAAAAACATCAGGCCTCTCTTTCCTTATTTGGTGCTAAGAAAGTGCAAGAAAGCGTTCATTCGGTTTTGTTCAGTTGTCAGATTTTTGCACATCTGTGTTCTGGCCAAGACAAGGGACTTTGAGGTTTTTCTGCAACACATGAGCATCTGCTGGCTCTATCCTCTTGTAGTAGTTCTTCTTTGTTTCAATGATCTCAAACCCAAACTTTCTGTAGAAGTCAATTGCTGATTCATTGCTAATCTGGACATGTCTGAGGTGAAAAAGAAATGAAGGAAAGGTGTTAGTATTTTCTGAATGCTGTCGCTTGGCTCTACATGCTAACGGATGCATATCTGAAGGCGGGAAATAATAAAATAAGGGTGTAGAACACACACACGTTACCAGATAGAAACACAGGACTACCTAATTTCTAACCCTGTTCATTGTGACTTTGAATTATTAGATCTACACTTATATTCCCACACTAGAAAAACACTTCAACTTTACCCTCAGATTACCATGCAGGCTTTGATAAATACACTCGCTGTGATCAGTGAGGAAATCTAACAAACCGAATGAGCAAAAAGCCTTTCTCTGAATTTTCACGCAGCACAGGTAGATGGGGATTACCACAAAATTGCCTAGTTAATCTCTATTCCCATCTCAAACAAAAGAAATGAAGGGTGAGAGGAAAGTTGGAAGCATTCTCTGAGTTCTTCTGAAGGCACTGCTAAGACAAGTACTTTAATCTTTCCAATTTTCTTGTGTGGAAGAGTAGGATTTCTTTGCTGTTATACAGAGGCACTTGCCGCCAGCCTGCTCAAGATGATAGATCTCTGGCATCACTACTGTGAACAAAAATTCCATGAATTATGTAAAATTATACCAACTACTGTAGCTTTCTTAGAAAGCATCCTATTAAAAACATCCTATTCTTCCCTAGAACTGCAGGATTTGAAACTGAACCGTAATTTGGAGCTTACTTTTTTCAGTGGTGGAACAGCTCATCAAGAAAATTCCCCATACTGTTTATTCCATGACTGTATGATGGCAGATCATCTGAATAGATACTGCATCTCTCTAGGGAGAAAATGCTACCTATAATCCATACTTCACTAGGAGTCAGTCTGATCATGATGAAAATTTCCTGCAATGCTACACCTTCAAACCACCTCTTGGCAACTGGAACAGAGAGTCAACTGAGGGTTTTTGTGTGTTGGCCCAAAGAGTCCGTGAAGTACTGTCCCAGCTGAAAGCTAATCATGGCACACATGCTGAATCACTGTCGTACATTACTGTAACACCACATTGTGATCACCTCTGCCAGCTCAGTCAGAAAGAGTGCTGGGCTACAGGGCAGATGATTTACCAGCATCACCCTTGATATATTTCTAAGACCCCGAAATGAGATGTAGACTCTATTTAGCTCCTGGTAACAAAAACATGGGTGCACACAAACACCTGTGACTGGATTGCTTTATGACTGAATACACAAGGCAGGCAGAGTTGCATTAAGCCAGACTACCCAGTTTACCCACCTAGGCCTCAGTTAATTATACCAAGTTGATTCCATGGATTTCTTAATCTATGATCAAATTGTGGATGAACATTACCTTATCATAAACCAATCTGGGATAACAGAGCACCATGGGCTGAGTGAACAGTGTTATACAGCATCGAGTCTTACCAAGAATAAGGGCAGAATTTATCCTATGATGGAGAGTCGCTTCCTCTATCTACCCCAAACACCAGTGGTAAAGACAGTACCCTCAGGTTCTTCTAAATCAACTCCATCCAAACATATCCTTCATCAATCACTCACCATAAATGAATCTCCTCTTTCACTTTAGTGATGGGGTTTCTATCCCACTGTCAGTCTTTCCAATTTGTTATATGTTTATTAAAAGTATTTTAATTCAAAATTTTAGCCCAAAATACTCCCAGAGAAATTAATATATGATCAATTAAAAAAGCTTTCTGCTTGTAATTACAATGCAATTAAATGGCACGCCACAAAAAAGAGATGGAGACAGAGAAAGAAACAAACTCAAACACCTCTTCCTAAAACTGGAGTAGTCATAATGAACACCTTGACATACGTGTTTCAGTTGTTTTACTGCCATTTGCTTCAGTTCCATTGCATAACACAGTGGGTCCTTGGTATCCACTGGGGCTTTGGTTCCACGATCCCCCGTGGATACCAAAATCTGTGGATGCTCAAATTTCATGAAATACAGTAGCACAGTAAAATGGTGTCCCTTACGTAAAATAGCAAAATCAAGGTTCGCTTTTTGGAATTTATATATTTTTGAATATTTTCAAGCCATGGATAAAGAATTCGTGGATATGGAAGGTTGACTGTAGTGACAAAATATTTTAGAGGCTGTACATATTCCCTTGGGTTGGCTATCCATGGATTCAGCATCTCTGGATTGCCATGCCCTATTTTATTTGATGGTAGTACAAGCATTCTGAAAGCACAGGTGAATAAAATCAGGCGCAACCGTCCACATTATTTTCCATTCACCAGGGGCCCTGGAACTGAACACTCACAGATGAGAAGGGACCACTGTACTATGCAACAGCAATCTCTGTACTTTAAAGTAAAACTGTCCTAGTATTTGTAGTACCTTAGGGGCATGCCATAAAACTTGAACAATACAAGCTCAAAGCCAGACTGAAAAAGCACAGAACTGAACCTATCTCTGTAGGATGGGGTAGGTGAAGTACAATTCTCCAGATGTTGTTAAACAGCAACTTGCATCAACCCTAGCCAACACAGCCAATGATGAGGAAAGATGGGAACTGCAGACTAACAACATCTAGAGAGCTGCCCTTTGTCCACCCAATTGTTCTACAAGGCCTATGATCTCTAACACGACAGCAGCAAAGTTTACTTACAGATAGATATTGTCAAAGGTGCCATCTTTTTCACAGATGTTTAACACATGATTCAACATTTTAGTTCCTGCAAAGGAATAAAAAATGAGGATAAATAAATTATAATTTTGTCAAGTTTTTAAAAGATATAGCTGTGTTAGTATCTTAAAGCAGGGGTGAGCAAAGTGCAGCCCATGGGCAAAATGTGGTCCCCCTGGGGCTAATTTTGCACCCTCCCAGGGAGGGGGGGCTACCACTGAAACATTTTGTAAAACCCTCCTTTGCTGCAAAATGCCCCCAAAATCCTTGTAAGGGCTGTGGAGGGCATTTCAAACATGTGTGGAGGCCCCTTGGGGTCAGACAAATGTTTGTGTTATTATTTTTTCAAAAAAAGATTTGTTTGCCCCAGAAAGCCCTCTAGAGCATTCCCACCACATTCTGGGCCAACATTTGGCCAATTGAAACCTAAGATACCTTTTTTGAATTAGGAAGTGACTTTCTATCATTGAAAAACCCATATCATGGGCCTAAAATGGCCCAGGACGGCCAAAAACATGGTGAAAATGCCCCCTACGGGCCTTCTATCTTTCCACAGTCACTCACCCTATCTTACAACATAAAAAGGGAAAGGGAGAATCTAGACACACGTTTCAAACTGGTTTGTTTCAGCATGAGTTTTCATGGATTCCAACTCACCTCTTCAGATGCACGGATGGAATTAATATTATTAATGCCAGAAATATGTTAGCAGTTACATGATTGTGGGCATGGGATTAGAATGTAATAGGATACAGAAAGATGCAAACTGTGATCCTGGTTGTTTTTCAAGGGAAGAATGGAAACAAACACAGCAGAACTGGGACACATACAAAGATTCCAATCTATTAGCAAAAGTATAAACAAAGACAATGGTTCTTGGTATATTACCTATATTATACCAAGTCCTCACATCAACTCATGTAACAAAAGAATTCTCCTCAAAAAAGTTTTTGGCTTGACAGATTTTCACTGAGAAGGCTGACTGTTTTCACAACTAATGACTAACAGACTTACATCATCTTATGTTTTACAGATGGATCACAATTTTTATCTTTCTATATGAGGATACAGAGAGAGTGTAGGAAGCTACACTCTGATCCTAATTCAACAACCATGTAACTTAAAATATTCTAGTAAACATAAACTCAATTAAAATATTTTAAAGTACATAGGCAGTGAAATAGTGAAGCCTGATCACCTTTCCAAGTTTCTTAATACACCAGCAGCTCTTGTTTATTGTCTTATCAACGACTATTATTATTTTGTCTAGTACGCCTAAGTGTCATGTGTCCCCCGTCCCTTGCACACGACCCACTTGACCACATGCAGGATAGTCTTACCTATTCCCAACCTTCGATAAGGGGCCAGACATCCAAGTGTCATGATGTACAGTCTTTTTTGATTCTGAGAATGATCTACTCTACAGCAAACTGCACCCACTGCAATATCATTGAAATAAGCTGCCAAAAAGAAGGGTAGGAAGGGGGATAAGAAGAAGAAAGCATATTTATTTTCATTTCGTATCCACCATAGCACTAGGGATTAGAATAGAAATAGTTTAAGAATATCTGTACTGCACTATTAAATTAATACAATGCACTCTCATATTAAATATAAAACAATAAAAAAGTGATCCCACACTTGACTAATGCTGGGCATTAAGTATCAAACCAGACATTAAGTATCAGGCTGATTCTTAATGAAGCAGTAAATTTTGACCATGAAGGAAGGTGCTGATGGAACAACCCCTTGTGTAAAGTCCTGCACATAGAAAACTAGCATGTCAGTGACTTCTGTGAAACCATTTCCCCTGGCATGGGAGCATTTTGTGCTGAGCATTCAATTACATTATCCCCATGGGCTGTTTAAAGTGGTAGATCAATGCAGATCTAAAATCTCAGTGGGAACAAGGTCTTATAGCACTTCTGAGAGAAAATCCTGATTAGCAATAATCCAAATTTCTGCTCACCATTTTTAACAAAGTGTTTCATCAGACTGTGGTGAATGTAGAGGAACAACCCTTCATTTCAGGTTACAGCCAGGGAGGAAAAGATCCACCCTCACAAAACACAGCTGCACCATGCTTCATAGGGCTTGGTACAATGAAGGGGGCAGATTTTGATCTCCAAACCTAAAAGGTTAGCCAGAGCTGGCCGGGGTGCCCTTTGGGCTCCTGATACACATCACCTAGATGAGCTTGGTCTTTTGCCCATATGCAGAGGATATGCTGAGGCTGCTAGTTTTTGGTGCCAAATGATCAATACACTCAGAAATTTCGATAAGCCTCCAAACTAGCACCTTCTCCAGATCCAGAAGATGAAAACTGGAGCAAAATATTGCCCCTGAAGTACTTTGGTGACTAAAGGGCTGAATAGTATAATTTGTTATAAAAGTCATGCTGTAACATAGAGTGAAAGAAGTCTTTAAAAATCAGATATGACTAGGTATTTAGTACAACTACAAATATGTAGTTATATCTACGTTACCAGTTCAATCCAGCGAAAGCCAAGGATGATGTAAAATGATTGCACACTTTTGGCAAAAAAGTTCCATGCCATTTGCATTCAGGAGACTATGGGGCTTTCTAGATTGGCAAAAAGAAGTGTGTTCATGGCTGCATGAAACTCTAGGCTTTAGCTGAGAAAAAGGGAAAGTGTGCCATGAAAACGCTTTTTTTGCGTTTTAGGTGAGAAGAAGCGCCTTTAAAAAGGTGCTGGTTTTCCCAGCTTCTTTTTTAAAAACTGTGGAACAGCGCAGCTCCATCTAAAGGCTGTGGTGCAGCTGCTAAGCATTAAGGAAAAGGCAACTTCATGTCACACTTTCCTGCCAATCTAGAAAGCCCCTATGTAAATTAATACTAAGAACGAGATTACAAGAACATACAATTGACTCTGAGCTTTCATTAGGAAATGGGTAACAACTAAAGAGGATATTACAGTGATTGCCAGAAGGCTGAGCAGTTGTGAAAGCATGGAGGATGACAGCTAAGAGCAACCTATGGCTGAAGCAAAGGGACGGGGAGTGTAAGCACAAGCAAATGAAAAGGAAGGTGAGCAATGGCCTCAAATGCAATAAAATATATCTCTCAAGATACCTAGATAAAATGTGGTGCTATCTGCACAGTATCATGCAGACATAGGTTGCATGATAAACAACCAGAATAATTAAGAACTATTCCTAAAGGCACCAGATTCCCATCTGCTCTTAAAAGCTAAGCAAGTTTGCCTCATATCATTACTTGGATGGGAGACAGCCCATGAATACCAGGTACTGTAGGCTATAGTTCAGAGGAAGAAACTGGCAAAATCACCTCTTGCACTAGATCTAGCAGAGGTGGACAACCAGCCCACCAGCCCACCAAATAAAGAGCAAAATTTTATACCGAGTTTGGCGAGCTCGCCGACCTCTAATACATCCTTGTAGAACTTGTCATTGTAGCTGACAGGAAAGATGACTTGATTTAACCTCTTCAGCTGTTTAATGTTGTGTGGCGTCACATCACCCAGTTCGATCCGGCTACTGGAACAAATTAAAACATGCTCAATTCCTCTAAGAATCTCAGTAAGTTGTAGCATTTGTACTATTTACTTAAGGACTGGCCAGCTTGACACATACAATTTTTTTTTGACAGATATCCAATTCTGCACAAAATCAACTTAAATCATTTTTTTCAGGAACACAATTGAGATGGTTTACATTTAGTAGGAACAGATGCTAAAATATAAGAAATAGGTCTCAGCAGCTGGTACCAAAATGGTTCCAATAGTTATAAAATACACTGATTTTAAAAGAGATGGCATTTGTTTATATTAACAATGAATTTTATTAACTGGTTGAATGTAAAGCAATAGGAATCAAACAACCTCCTTCCCACTTCATCATTGCCAAGATTTCTGAATCAGCGAAATTACAGTGATCTCACTTCACCCTAGGGAAAGGAGAAATAAAGTCCTACTTGGTCCCCCATTTGCTGGCCCATGTTAAATATCTGAAGTCTGAGAGAAAACCAAAAGTACAAGTGTCCTTTCCACAGGCATTCGGGAAGAGGCAAGCAATATATGCTGCATTTAGTTTTTTTAAAAAACCCATCAGAAGCTGAAACAAGACACCCCTTCACCTCCACAGTCTTGTGGCATGTGCATGGGACATGGAGGAAAGGACAAATGAGGGAGGCAAGGGAAGCAAAGATCACATCTGATTAGTGAACCAAGCCAGAATTTGTAGGCCACAAAATGTGATTTATCATTTTAAAACTGACAGGAAAGTTAAATGTTTACTCAGAATGACAGAAACATGAGCCACTGTGGAGTGTTATGCCCACTAGAAATATGAGATGAATTCCCAAGTTCACATAATAGGGCTCAGTTCTTATTTAACACATTTCTTACTCGTAGGTACTGTTTGAGACTATAGTCTTCTCAAGGCAGCTTATAATGCAAATACAGAATGCCGTATCAAAATAAGAAATTTGTAACTCAATTTTAAAAACAAATCATAATGAACTGCTTTAAAAAAGCCTTGCCCTACCTTAAATAACCAACAAAAATGGGGTATATTTGTGTGTTTTAGGTACAGTCCACCCTCCGTAACTGCACGCTTGCCATCCGCGGATTTGCGTATCCGCGGATGACAAACCTGGGGGGCAGCAGAGGAGGAGGAATTGGGGCAGCAGTGGAGGCGGTGGGGTAAGAGGAGGAGGAAGGAAGTGGAAGAAAATGAAGCATGGCAGCAGCAGGGTGAAAGAGAGGAGGAGGAGGGAGGAGGACGCAGAGGAAGAGGAGGGAAGAACGAAGCTGAGGAAGTGTGGAAGCGGCAGCAGTGGGGGAGGAGAGGAGCATCAGGAGAAGGTAGAGGCAACCCCCTGACATGGTGAGGGCGGCAAGGAGGGCTTCGGGGGGATGGGATGGCAAAGCCCCATTGTCTTTAATACTGAAAATAATGGGACCTGAGCATCCACGGAGGATCCAGAATGGATCCGCCATGCTTACCGAGGGCCCACTGTGTAATGAAAAGTTTTGAATTAAAACCCAAATATTTGATTTGCATATTTCATTTTAAAAGCCAAGTCCGAAATTAAAACCACAAAGAAAAGCAGTGTGTGTACAAACACACACACACACACACACAATAACCCTTTCAGCTCAAAGCTAAATATTTGATAAGGACAGTAGACACAGGTTAGCGATCATTACAGATCACTGATTCCAAGTCCAGCTTTTTAACTCATGAACTTAATTTCATTTCAGTGGTATGCACCATGCAGTTCTCCCTCTCTCTCTCAACTTCCATAGTCCAAACACTCCCAATCCCTTGGCTGAAGGGAGGAGAGGCTTCTGTCTTCTAAGAAGCCTGTTCTTGCCCTCAGATCATGTTTATCCAAAGATAAACAGCCTTCAGTGAATGATTTGAGAGGATTTTCTGATCCCAATAAAGAATCCCAGTATATTGCTGATATGCACATGCCCAACCTAAATACCTGAAGGCATGAGATCCTGTCTGATTGTGGAAGCTAAAAAGGGTAAGCCTTGGTTAGTGCTTGGGTGGGACCCCACAAAGGAATACCAGGTGTTGTAGGGTTTATTATATGAAGGCAATGGCAAGCCACTTCTGAGTACTCCCTGCCTAAGAAAGCCAATGATTTTAATGGGCTCTCCATGAACACACAGGTAATTTGGAGGGCACATCACTTGCACGTACACACCCCTACAGAATTTGTTTTATTGATGTAGAATCAAGAAAATGGTAAAATACTGAAACATCCGAAGCCTGAGAACATATGCTCACATTATGTGGAATGACTCTTCCGAGTAACTGTTAGCTGTCTTTTTTTCCTTATAAAGAATTATAACTAACACAGATACAAAAAGAACTTGTCTGTATTTTTGTCTGAACAAAACCTATGCACAACAGGTAGCTGAAGCTCAAGGACATGGCTTACAACTTTTCAGATGATATTGTGAAATGCCTATTATGCAGAACTAGTTCGACGCAATAGAACAAAATCCGCAATAGAAAAAAAAATTGGAGGTTCTCTGTAGAGACTCAAATGTCCCACTCACCTGGATGAGGATTACTTACTCCTGTTGCCATACATTACTTTTTCAGATAAAACTGCAATTCTTACACTATTAATATGCAAACAGTATTCACAAGCAAATCAACCAAAAGTAATAAGGACCAAAACAGACTGCAGAAATAATTTTAACTGCCCTGGCTCAGCGCTAGGGAATTTTGAGAACTGTAGTTTGTGGTGGCACCAGACCTCTCTAACAGGGAAGGCTAAATGTCTCACAAAACTACCATTGCCAGAATTCCCTACCATTGAGCCAGGGCAGTTAAAGTGGTCTCAATCTGGATTATTTCTGCAGTCTGTTTTGACCCAAAGTGGTGTGAAGTCTTTATTCATGTAGGAGAACACACTCAAGTAGGAGAATACACTCCCTCAGAGAGTGGTGAGTCTCCTTCCTTGGAAGTCTTTAAGCAGAGGATGGATGGCCATCTGTTGGATATGCTTTGATCGAGAGTTCCTGCATAGCAGGGGGTTGGACTGGATGGCCCTTGTGGTCTCTTCCAACTCTATGTTGGAGCTCTAATAATAATAAGTTTTACTCTAAATTCTATACAGTACACTGATTAAGAGTTAGTTTTTAAGAAGGCTTATGTTTAATTGTCAGGGGACCAAAAAACCTTCACCATGGACGCTCAAAGACCCAGATATATTAATTTTGTCCCCTCTGACCCTCACCCACAAAAATACTCCTGCACGTTTGTCTCATGGTTGTATGCTCAACTGCCTAATATGATTTGATCAAACTCCACTCTTCCAAAAAAATACAACCCCCCCCTACAAGAACAAAATCAACATTTTCTAATAATCAGTTGCCCTTGTCAGAAATATCAGCCACTTTCAAAGTTGTCAAATGTGGATAAGATCAATTATTCTTTTTCTTCAGAAGTATCTCATTTAAAAATGGAATCTGAATTTATAATACAAAGCTACCGTTAAGCTGAATCCATGAGCTATCAAAGATTACTTTTCTAAAAACAGTCTCTGCTTACTGAAGCCAAGTATTATAAATATAGTACAGCAGGGTAGGGACCGTATTATGACCTTGAAACTGGAAGCCCACACATTATACATCTAACACTTTACACAAAGTTTTCAAAGGTATTTGGAGCAGGTGTGTGGAACAAGAACTGCCATTCTGTACAGGAGTTATCACAATCCTATTTTATGCCATCTACTTAAGCCCCAACCAGTAAGAAACTATACGCATGTGGAAGAATTTTCTGATTATACAACTTAAAACAAATTTTCTACAATAAAGAGCAGTAATTAAATCATTGACAGCAAAAAGGAATTGGAGGAGGAGCAAAAACAATGCCCAAATGACAAAGTGCCATGGCCAACACAGCGTGATAAACTGATTTCAAATGATAACAAAAGAAGCATATAAGTGGTAAGTTTAAATTAATACATGTAATAAATGAGAACTATTTTACATCTAGTGTGTCTGACTGGGAGGCCACTACAAAAAGCGGCATGTCCCACTACAAAAAGACACCAAATCGTGCAATTTCTCTGATGACTGTTTTTTTATTTATAAACTATTTATCAGTTTGGATCTCCTCTACAAAGATAAAAACTGATAGAATTTTAATAACGAAAGAACACAACAAAAGCAGTTTGGATATATAAAAACCACAAATAAGCCAGCTGGTTATATAGGACCTCAAGTAGGAGAACAAGCAAAACAACAACAGAAACATATTTACTATATAACAAAGACAGAAAAGGGATACAGACAAATACATCAGGCAAGGAAGAGAGTCTCCACAGTTCAGACAGATACAGAAGGCCGCCGCCATTACACATTAGGGTCCGTGAGCGTGCGGATGCTGTGCGCTCACGAACCCTTATCGCGCACTAAAGAGCCCTAACGGCGCTCTTTAGTGCCCATCTAGATCGGGCCATAGATACGAAACTCTTGGTGCTCACCAGAGGATACTGCAAATGCAACCGTTCAACAAGGGACATCACATGTAGACAAGACTGCAGAAAATGAAACAGGTAAAAGATAATTTTCTAAAATATGTCAAAGACCTTGAAAACTGGGGAAGACATTTAAATATTTGATTAAGAGGGGTCCTACACCATGTAAAGCGAGATATGCTTTCATTTATATTTACTTGGATCATAAATGTCTGCCCGGATCTGTATTTAACAATCAAGATACAGTTGGTGACTCAAACAAATCCAGTGGGTTGGCAATTCTATTTGACAAACTTGTGCCCTTTTCAAGTTGAAAGAACAAAAAGGGACCCCGGCGGACATCACATTATGTTACAAGGAACTTTCACAAATAAACATCTCATCCAGGGCACTTTTTACTCTCCAAATTCAGCTCAGTACAATTTCATATATTCCTTCTTAGAAGCCTTGAAATAGACAGCTGTTGGAGAAATTACAATTTAAGGAAATGCAAATTAATTGATAAATTAGATAAATCATACTGCCCAATGGCAAAAATAAAAATAAGTAATGTTCTCCATTATCAAACATAATATTCAATGCCAGGGGTTTTTTTGCACCGCTAAGATAAAGGTTATACCTTTTCCTTGAACACTCATCACTCTTATTCTAGAATCTTACTTCAGGAAATTCTAGATGTACACATAGAGTCCATTACCTATTCGTCCAACTCTTGTATAATACTGTCCTGAAAAAACACATACTGGTATCTGGGTATTTAACCCCACTCTTTTCTTCATAGGAACTTTTTGAAAGTAGATTTTTTTTTAAACATTTCTATCTGGGAAACAAAACTCCTGATGTCTCAGAAACTTTACTGTGGGACACCTTGAAAGCTGTCCTTTATGGCATTTTGCTTCAAGAAGGAGCAAGAAAGGAAAAAAAAAAACACCTAAGAAAGCCAAATAGGAAAACGCTGCTTCAAGAAATAACTCAGCAATCCTAAGACCATTAAAATTCACTTAACTCATAGACATTCTTCCTGCTCCTTTGGAAAATAGCAGAATTAGTAGCACCTGACACTAAAAATATCCAAGGTTTACTTCACTATAATAATTCATATTATTATGAATTTAATAAAAACTCCTTACTCACCACTAGTGCAATGAACCATAAAACAGAGGAAAGGATTACAATTCCCACTGGTACTGTGGAATCTCTCCCCAATTAAATTCTGAAAGTATTCCATGATTTTTTTTCCAGACTGTATACATCTGAAATATCATCAGAACTGAGAAACAGGACAATTCATAAAATCCTTAAAATTAAAGACGGTTGCTCCTTCACATGCTTCCTCATTGAAAAAATCCGATACAATTGTATGATATGAAAAGAGCCACAGATAAACTGATGCCTGGAAAATACCTAGATGGGTTCTCTTGAGAATATCATAAATTACTTTGCAATTATTTGGCACACTATTTAAAAAGTTTAATGATATCCTGAAACAAGGCCTTAATCCAGTAAATTGGCAGAGGATGAACACAATCCTCACCCCACTAAAAACAGAAGCAATCCCTGAAATCAAGCTCTTTTACCCCATAGCACTTCCTTCACTAAAAACAGAAGAAACCCCAGAGATCAAATCCTGTTACCCCATAGCACTTCTTAATTGTGTTGAAAAAGTTTTCACTTCAATTTGAACCAACAGTATCAATAATTTTATTTTGGATTATATAGACCCTGAACAACTGGCCTTCATGCTGGCTCATCACCCCACAGCTAACTTAGTCCACAGAGTTTGACTTATCATACACCATTCTACCCTGTCAAAGATATAATTGGCCTTCATATCTCCAGATGTGTTAAAAGGTATTTGACAGAGTGAAATAGAAGTGCTCCAAGGAATGAATTTTGGCCACAGACTCATATTTGAGTCTGCACCATATTTATCATCACTCAGAGGCACCAGTCCTAATGAATGGCATTGATTCTGCGCCCTTTAAACTTCTCAGAGGCACCTGCCCATTCTCAACTTTTTGTCTAGATGTATTAATGTTTTTATAGAATCCAGAAATGTAATTTCCATCGTTCAAAGGCATCATAGAAGTTTTTGAAAATTTCTCAAGTTTCCACATTAATTTTAAAAAAATATTTGATATGCCCGAATGTTTCACTCCTGAGACAAAAATGACAGTCTTCAAAGACGACACTCCAGATTCACTTACCTAGGTACAAAATTGACAAAAGACAAAATATGAGTTATATTACAACTCGTGCCATGTAATTACAACCCAACTATTGCTTGGATGGTGAACAAAATATGATAGTGGCAATACGTAAAACCTTCTTTGCTAGGGTGCATGGCTTTAGTTAATATTTCTGGTCTCTCATCTGTTTTTTCTACTCCAAAATATCCCTCAGCCCCCACTCCCATATATAAATTTTAAAAATGACAAATGATGATTAACCAATTTATTTTTAACCCAATGGAAAAAAATAACTAGGTTTCCTACGTTTATTAGATTTATTAGCAAAGGACATGACAGACTAGTGACTTCTGACATTGCACTTTCTCTTCAGGCCATTTAATTAAATCAGTTTATTTGACTGATTGCCAAAAGACATAACGCCAGATGGGTCAAATCTGAGATTAATGACATCTACTAACCAGAACCCATCTATTTATATTCACGAATCATGAGGAAGAAACACATGGGAATGTCTAATCCATTTCTGTGTAGTAGGGAATGCTTCCCAAGGGAAAAGTATTGCTGTGGCCATATATAAACTGAACATATATATGGACATGGACAATTTGCCAGGCGTCCTGGCAATCTGATGTAGAAAAATATATATGAGACGCTGCCTGGTCTCACATGTGGTCCTCTCCCCCATACAGGTCAAACTTGGCTAACATAACAGCAGGTATCTTGAAAATAATTCACAGATAATATTTAGCACATATGCAGCTTTCCAGAATGAGCAAAAGTGTCCCAGCAAATTGTTGGAGAGGACTGTAAAGCTATAGATTTATATCATCATACAGGGCTCGACTACCTTAAAAGGTTTCTGGAATACAGTTTTGGACCAAATCTCTCATATCATATGCCAGACTGTTACCTCCTGCCCTGATTTTTTACTGCTATCCCTCTGTGTTAATGCTAACAGCTCTTGAAAGCATAGGAATAGAATCATTTTTGTTACAGCTGCATGTAAATGCTGGAAATCAGGAGAATTCATGATAGACAATTGATGGGAAAGAGTGTTGGCACTCCAGATTGAACTCTCATACAGTATAAATGCTTGCAACAAACAAGCAAAAAGATTCACTCCATGAGGAATGGGCAAAGTACTGTATACTGAATATGTCAACAACTACTCACATTTATACCCTCCAGCTAGCCAACATACATTTAGAATAATCATATCCTTCCACAAATGAGATGGAATACCTGTTTGACAAATCACGCACCTCATACTGTTGACCCTTGACTAAAATATCCACAACCATCTTAGTTAAGTTACCACATGTTCATGTATGTTACTTCAAAGGTTCTCTGACAAAGAAGCTCCTTTATATAAAATTTTTTACATGCTCCCAACCGCCCCTTTCCCCATGTATCCTCTATTCAGCTAGAAGTTTTTAATAGTACAGTATTATCATTGAGAGGAAGGTGAAAGAGGGCGGGACAAACACAGACTTTTAGTGTCAGGTTGTGACACTGTCTGCAGTGAACAATGGATTAAAATCTTGAGCCAGGTAATAAAGCCATTCTGCATAACTGATGCCCTTATAACTGTGTGTGCCTGCAGGCAAACTAAACAGCAGACCTTTCCAGAATCCCTTGCAGAGCATGTTGAACATTAAAACAGAGAGAGAGAAAAAAGGAAAGCAGGTAAGCCTGCCTCACCAGCTACCCCCATGATGTTAAAGAAGCATGTATCTATAAGTATGGCCACCAAAATGGAAATCATAAGTGGAAGCTTTGTCGCTGGATGCATTTTGGAAGAAGCTATCAAGGGCTCTCTTGAGGATTCAAAATGTTTTTCTTTATACAAGGCTAACCTGACCTGATTGTTTCCTTTCAAATTTGCATACTGTTAGTTTTTGGATGCAAAGTTTGCAGAAGTATGTCGAACAGCTCTTTTTGTGGTGCACAGACCTTGTTATTGGGTGCCTTCAACTTGTTTCCAATTTATGGCGATGCTAAGGGGAATCGATCATGGGGTTCTTTGTGTCTGAGAGAGCGTGACTTGCCCAAGGTCACCCAGTGGATTTCCACGGCTGAGCGGGAATCAGACCCTGGTCTCCAGAATCATAGTCCAACTCTCAAACCACTACACCACCCATCTCTATCTATTCTATATTATTTCTGACTCTGGTACAAAACCTTTTTGTTAAAGAAGTAATGGCCATTCATTTCATTACCTGAAGTTCATTTGTATAAGAAATTGATGAGTCAAGGATTCAAAGACAATTAAAAAATAAATATAACCAGTGACCTTACAAGTTAGTCCTTAGAAATACAGGAATCCTGTCCTCCCAAATAAGGGCCTCTATCCTCTCTTTTACTCATTAGGCCACATTCCTCAAGAAAACTGGTAATGAAAGACAAGAGGCAAACTACGTATTAAGAATCCGAGCCCTCCCTCCTGTCCATCTGCCTTGGTCCAGGCCCCAGAGGGAGAAAAGAACCACTGGACCTCATCCCCTTCCCACCACCTTCCCTTCTCCTTTTTGTGTTGTGTCTTTTAGATTGTAAGCCTGAGGGCAGGGAACTGTCTAAATATAAGACTGTATGTACAGCACTGTGTAAATTTACAGCGCCATATAAATAAAGGTTAATAGTAATTATAATAATAATAGTGGTTAGTGGCAAAATCCCTTCAATCTCATCAATTTCCTTAGGCTGAACAAACTGAAAGCCATCATTACAAAATGGCAAATATTTAATGAATATCAATTGCCAGAATAAATAGATAAGATCAAATTTATTAATAATTTGATCCCTGCAGATCACTAATGAACAAGCTAATGTAAGTAGCTACTTCATTGGCTGCAAATATTTTGCTGGCAGCTTGTCTACTCTGAGCAAAGTGGAGAAATGAGTTTTCTTGATCGCTCTACACCCCTTATGAATGCAATCTCTGATCAAGTCACGTCCAAAGGAGGATCTGTCCAATACAACATTATCTTTTCTGAGACCATAAAATGCACAGAGTAAATACTAAGTAATCTTTCGTTGACCAATTTAGGACAGAAGATTTTTAACTTTTGCAGAAAGTTTTCCATTTTCACAAGAGAATGTTTAACTAAAATTATATAACACCTTAACAAATGAACACAGAGCAAGTCAAATTGTACACATGGAAGAGATGTTCCTTTAGGTCAATCCAAAAAGTCAATGTTGTAGTGATCTTTCCAAGTGACTATTCTTAGAAGGTAAAAACATGTGCAAAGCACTCCAGGGTTGCTAAAACCAGAAAGTCATTCACTTTCAGTACGTTCCAGACAAATGAGATAAAAAAAAAAAACTTTTAGCTCCTGGGAAACTTCATAGAGACTGTTATAAGTTGTAGATTGTAAAATGATATTGTTCTGTAGCTCTATCTAAATTAGCTCTCAGTTGATATGACACAGAAGAAATTTTTCTCATGCAACTCCCCACCCCAACAACACTTTGTTGTTGTTGTGTGCTATCAAGTCATTTCTGACCTGTGGCAAGCATCAGGAAAACCTTATCAGAGACGTTTTCTTTGCAATATTTTTTCAGATTGGGTTTGTCCTTTCCTTCCTCTCAAGCTGATAAAAGAGTGTGACTTGCCCAAGGTAACCCAGTGGATTTCAATGGCCAAGCAGAGATTCGAACCCTGGCTTCCCAGTATCCCAGGCTGATGTTCAAACCACTATACCACGCTGGCTCGGCCAGCACCACTTATTTATTGTGGTAAGAAAACACCGCATGCTCTAAATGCAGTATTAATGGGAAAAGAGATACCAGCAGACTTTTAAATCAAATTTTTGGCAGCCCTGGTCAACACAGAGATACAAAATATGAAAGATTACATTTTGCCCTCCTCTGATTTAGAATACGCCCAGACTGACTGTATCGGAGACTACAAAACACAACAATCCATGAAATCTATTGGGAAAACTTTCATCTTGTAGTTCAGCTATGAGATCAGTTTGGCAGTGTTACGTTAGCAAACAAAACCTGTTTACTGGATACATAATGCATACTCAGAAATGCATGTACAGTTGTCCCTCCATTTTTGCAGGGGATCCGATCCAGACCTCCACGGCCACGGAAATGGAAAATCACACATATTCATGGCTTGAATGGCCCATGTGCTGATTTATCCCTGCCTGCTTGCCAGTCTGCGAAGGACTGAGACCACGGACTTGAAGTCCATGAAAATGGAGAGAGGACTGTAGTTTTAAATGACTTTGAATACCATGGCAGAACAAAAAGATAGTGCATATTTAAAACTCAAGTTGTGACAGCCCTCTGATTAAGCACTCAAAAATGTAGACCAGCAGTCCCCAAACCTTTTGGAGCTATCACCCCCTTTCCTCTTAGGCAACAATTCTAGCAGCTTTGAGGAGGGAGCAAGCTTATTTTCTGCTGCTCCAGAGACTAGAAGGCAGAACAATGGATGCAAGCTGCAGGAAAAGAGATTCCACCTCAACATTAGGAGGAACTTCCTAACAGTAAGGGCTGTTCAACAGTGGAACACACTCCCTCGGAGTGTAGTGGAGTCTCCTTCCTTGGAGGTCTTTAAGCAGAGGATCAATGGCCATCTGTCAGGGATGCTTTGATTTTGAGTTACTGCATGGCAGGGGGTTGGACTGGATGGCCCTTGTGGCCTCTTCCAACTCTATGATTCTATGTAACTCACCCAGATTCTCTGTGATTGGGCAGGCTATAAATAAATCAATAATAATAATAATAATAATAATAGTTATTATTATTATTATTCAAGCCTTGCAGCAAAGACCAGCATGGGCAAGAGACTTCTCAACTGCTGCTTGACTGGCTGCTCACTCCCTTTGCTGGGAGTAGCTGGCTGAGTAGCAACTGAGAAGCTTCTCACTTGTGCGGGCCTTGCAGCAAGAGGCTTCTTTATATGCTCAACTGGCTGCTTGGTCACTGCTCCCCTTTGCATCCCAGTCACCCTGGGAGCCGCAACCAAGAAGCCTCTCACCTATGCCAGCCTAGGATCAAATGCTATCGCAGGTGAGAATCTTTTCACTTGCTATTCAGCCAACTGCTGGATTGCTGCTTCCAAAGTGACTGGATGCAAACAGCAAAGCTTCTCCTCAATGAGAAAGGACTCTCAGTCCTTTAGTGGGGCAGATAGGAGCACAGCTGGTTTGTGTATAAAGACGCCACATGCTCTGGACTGGAGACTGGCGCGGACAGAGAAAGGGAGAGATTTTAACTACAGGAGGTACTCCAAGATGAAGGACTCGTTCCAAGAATCCATCCTGGATACTCCTCTACCTCCTTCATAGGATCACAGAATCACAGAGTTGGAAGAGACCACAAGGGCCATCCAGTCCAACCCCCTGCCATGCAGGAACTCCCAATCTAAGCATACCCGACAGATCCTTCCACAGAGACATGTGTTCCTCACACAACTTCAAGTGTTTTACACACACAAACACTGTTTCTCCTACTACCTCTTCTTTTAGCCTGTCTGATTAAAAAAAAAGGAGCAGCAACGCAGCTCCAACCTGCCAGCCAAGTCCCAGCAAAGGTCACAAAGCTTAAGTGGAGCTCCAAATTGGAAAGCTCATTTTTTGCTGGCATTTCTCCCCTGCTGCCACATACTCTAATTCCTTGCTTAAGGAGGTCTGTCCCAAAATGGCACAACTCTGAGCCATAGAAGCGATGCCCTGCCCCCAAGCCGTGTTGCGTTTCCCACCTGCAACAGCCACTACAGTGGGCTCTTCCCTTACGAGGGGATCCATTCCGGACCCCTCCGCGTAAGAGAAATTCGGTGCATCTCAAACCCCACAGAAAGTAATGGGGCTTGCGAATGCCACAGTCACATGCCCGATTACTCCTTATGGATGCTGCATGGCCACTTCCGGGTCCGGGCTTCCACCGTATGCTGGAAACCGTGTAAGCCGCACCCGCTTATAAAGTAGGCACACTGTACTAGTGAAAGACACTGCTAAAGGAGTGTGGGCAGGCACAAAGCAGGAGACACCCCGACAAGAAGCAATCAGCAAATCTATGCGGTGGTTTTAAGGGACCATGAAAAGAGGGTTCACGCAACTCTCATCCCCTAAAGGTGCTGGTTCCGTATATGCTTCTTGGGCACCAATATTTTGACTGAAGGCCCCCCTGCCACCCCCTTTCCCCTCACCGCCCCTCTGGATCTTTCCACGGCCCACTTTGGGAAACAATGATGTAGACAGTATCGCTCAAAACACTACAGAACAACGCATGTTCAATAGTGTCACTTCCAATATTTTGACAACACCAATCCCCATCACAGAGCAACATGCCACTGACACTAATTTTGCTGTAGATGGAAGGATTGAAGGCACCCAATCTAAGTACTGCCTTGTGACAATTGTTACAACCCACTTCGTCATTGTGGCCTGTTTCCTCCTGCTGTCAAGAAAAAATGTAATGTCAAAACTTTCAAAACAGAGTACAAATATAAAGCAACTGAAAAAGCAACCATGCAGTGAGGTCTCCCCCCACTATCTCCGATTCATTTGGAATACAAAGTGCCTTCATCAGACAGAACTAGACAAAAACAAAAACAGAACTAAGGTTCAAAACACACTGCAGAAATAATCCAGTTTGAGACCACTATAACTGCCTTAGCTCAGTGCTAGGGAACCCGGAGAACTGTAGTCTGTGGTGGCACCAGAGCTCTCTGACAGAGAAGGCTAAATGTCTCACAAAACTAGTTCCCAGAATTCCCTAGCATTGAGCCAGGGCAGTTAAAGCAGTCTCAAACTGGATTATTTCTACAGTGTGTTTGGACCTAAATTTAAAAAGAATTATAACAGGATCCAGCTGAGCTGCCAAACAGAAAATCTTGCAACTATAACTGTCTTGGGATCCAGAATAATTTTGATCATCTGACAATCCCATTGGTTTCTTTTGACACAGAATCAACAATAAAAGTTTCCAAATCAGTTTTTTTTTCACTGTATGTCTCCCTACTAAAACTGGTTCTTCTGAAGCAGCAGTGGTCAAAGAGTGTGGCCTTCAGGCTACATGTAGCTCCCTAGGAGAGGGGGGGGGTCAATACTTTGGGGAAATAATTATTTTCAGTATTTTAAAAAATATTTTTGCTTTAAAATGATGAAAAATTATCTCTAGGGGTGAGGAGATCAATTCCACAATATTTGGAGCCCCTCCTGGGGGTCAAAATGAAAATTTAAGAAATTTAAACATGTCCCCCAGAGAGGGTTTGAAGGCATTTGGAGACAGTATTTGATTTTAAAAGGAGCATTTTTATTTATTTTATTTATTTTATTTTTATCCCGTCTTTCTCCCAAAGTGAGACCCAAGGCGACCAACATATGTAAAACGCAACAATTAAAATTGTACAATTAAAATCACAAAAAATAGAAAAATTACAAACATAAAATTTAAAACATATAAAGTTTAAATTAATAATATAAGACTAACCCAAGCCTGCCAGATCTTAAAAGGCCTGTTTTTTGGACTTCAACTCTCAAAGCCCCAGCCAGATTGGCCAAGTGTCATTAACTCTGGGAGTTGAAATCCAAAACATCTGGAGGACCAAATTTGGGGATCACTGCTCTAAAGTCTCCTTTAGGGATAATGCAGCCCTACTAGTCTTCTGCAGTGGCCCATTCCTGTTGCAAAGGTTTGCCCCATTTCCCACTTCTCTGGGTTGCTGGATTTTCACATCAGGTTACAGCCCCTTGAACTGTGTTCCATCTCCCGTCCTTTCTAAGGGAAAGTAACACACAGAAGAAGAGGAATTAATACGGAAAGTAGACAGGAAAGAGAATTAGTTCAGTTTTGTCCTCTCAGAACAAATTCTCTACAGACGTTAGGTTAATTCCCTTGCTCTGCTGCACAAGTTCAATTTTAAAGGCCGACGTTTAGTACCATTCATATCCAAGACACAAGTAGATAAATAATCTTCTAACATGCTGATCCAAATGTTACTGGTCTCAACTCAATTTAGGCACAACTGTGTATTTATCCAGCTTTCTCGGTAAATACCTAGAAAAAAATGTTTGTTTATTTTTGGAGATTTCTCTCCCAGTCAATAATGTCAGTGCAGTACACTGGTCTTGTTTTTGTCCTGGTTAAAGATTTTAAAAAAAAAACCCACTTAAATCCCTTTCCGCCCCAGTCCATATGATGTCCATAAAGTACAGCTGAAAGGGTCTGGTTAGGGGAATCTGAGATGGATTTTACAGTGATAGATGGGGGAGATATAGCAGTGGAGAAGTAACTTAGTTCCACCATTCTCCCAACTTGGTCCCCTTGACAAATTGGCCCAACACCAAGACAGGCAACAGGGCTGGGGAGTAGGAGTAACGGGTTTTTATAGGAGTATAAATAAGGAGTTACAACATATATTTGTTACCCCTTATTTTTGTTATGATATTATACATGTAACCCCCCCCCCAAAAAAAAAACAATTTTATAAGGGACTGGGAGGCAAGAGAGACTCTCACACACACATCACACACCACACCAGCCTTGCAAAGCAACCAGGACTTTCCCCCAGGACTGGGGAATAGGAGTAAGGAGAAAAGGAGTAAGATGTTTTTACCAGGAGTAGGAGTAAAATTAAGAAAATATCTTACTCCATAGGGCAAGGAGTAACCCCCCAAATCACCACTACTCCCCAGCCCTGACAGACATGGCCCTAATTTACAGAAGCCATTTTTTCCTCTATTATGGAATTTATCTGACAGGAGGAATTTCTCTTTATTTCGAATGGAGCCAATTTGAATTCATGTGAATTCCAATTGCGTTTGGAATGTGTTCAGAATGACTTCCCATTACCGGAAAATGACTCCCAATTGCCTAAAATTGCATGAGATGCTTTAATACAAAATAACGTAAAACCCATGATTATGTTCAGAATGACTTCCCTTTTGCCCGAAATTGCGTGAGATTACGCAATCACGTGAAATCCCACGATTGTGTTCGGATTGCCATTGGATTATACTTCCAGTTTCCGCTGTCTGATAAGGTCCAATGTGTACAGGTGCTTGCTCAGATTGGTGCTTTCCCCACCAACTGAACAAAAATTAATGTTTGATTTGAACTGAATCTCAGAGCCTTCCTGAGGCGTACTCAATACCTTCCCACTCCAGAACGAGCTGTGCTGCTTTCAAGTGAATATCTAATTTTCTAATTAAGCAAACTGTCTAATTAATAATCCGTAAGCCGCTCTGAGAGTCTTTGTGGGTATAAATACTTCAAATAAATAAATAAAATGTCCTGACACTCTGTTACAGAAAATGTACAAGAGAGATCTTATAGCACCTTTGAGACCAACTGAGAGAAATGGGCAGCATGAGCTTTCCTAGGCTTCTGTTTACTCCTTCAGATGCATAGGATTATAGAATCATAGAGCTGGAAGAGACCCCTATTATAATTGTTATCATTATTCACAGATATAAGAGTGTTAGTTTGCAGAATGAGCGTATAGAGATCTGGTAAGTGACTTTTGAGACCTCGCTGAAAAAAAGAAGTTTGGCAGCGGGAGCCTTTCGTTGACTCAAGTCTCCTTTGCATTATTATTATTATTCAATAATAATAATTGAATATTATAATAATATATATTATATAATATATATAACATATATTATAGTAATATTATAATTGAATAATATTATATATTATAATATAATAATAATATATATAATATATAATATATATATTTATATATATATAATATTACAATAATTGATTAATATTATATATTATAATGTAATAATAATTATATTATTAGATATATTATATACTATATTATAATATTAATATATAATATATATAATATATAAAAATATTATAATAATTGAATATTATATAGTATATTATATAGTAATTATTATATTATTATATATGTTATATATAATATAATAATTATAATATATATAATATGTATAATATATATTATAATAACATTATAATAATTGAATATTACACATTATATTATAATATAACAATATTATATTATTATACATATTATATATTATAATATTATAATATATAAATATTATAATATATATAATCTATATTATTAAAATATCATAATACTTGAATAATATGATATATTATAATATTATAATATAATAATATATTATCATATATTATAACATTATAATATAACATATATACAATATGTAATATATAATAATAATAATAATAATAATAATTATTCAAAGACATAGCCGTGTTAGTCTGTAGAATCAGGACGTGGAGAGAGATCTTGCAGCACACCTTTGAGACTGACTGGAAGAGGAAAGAAGTGGGCAGCATGAGCTTTGCTAGTCTTCAGTCCTCCTTCCTCAGATGAACATTTGACTTCTATAGGCCTGCCCCTGGGGCTTCCCACTCCACCAAATGCACCTGAGGAAGTAGGTCGAGGTCTAGCAAAGCTCCTGCTCCTGCCAACTTCTTTCCTTGTAGAGAGTCTCAAAGGAGCTCCTTTCTCATCCCCAAATAATGCTTAACCCTGTTTGGCCCCGCTTTGAAGGGCCCTGGCTGAAGGCGAGGGGATTCTGGGAGTTGTAGTTTGTTGTGGGGCCCAGAGCGGAGCGGAGCTCCGCTCTGGGCCCCACAACAAACTACAACTCCCAGAATCCCCTCGCCTTCAGCCAGGGCCCTTCAAAGCGGGGCCAAACCGGGTTAAAGCCCCTCCTCACTCACTCACCCCTTCATGACTGAGCCGACTGACCAACGCGACCGCGAGGAAAAACCAGCAGCTAGGCCACGCCCCGCCCGGCCTTCACTTCCGGCCGCGCCGCGCTCGAGTGACGACGCAGCCACGCGCTTCCGGTGCGCCCGAGCTCCTCCTTTATAAACACTGAGCTGCTCTGTTTCTGCCGCCTTTGGAAATGGTTCCCCGCCCCCCCCATTCATTGTTTTTGTGTCTCAAGCGCGCCACCTAGTGGTGGGCGGAGGAACAGCAGCAGCAGCAATGGTTTGAGAAGGAGCCAGTAATAATAAAAGCAAGACTCCTCATCCTCCCCACCAGCTTTTCTCTTCAAACACATCAAGATGATCACACTAGGGTCAATTCCAGAACCATCCCACAATTACTCCATGGCCTATAATGGGATATCCGTTGCCAATAATGGGATAATTGTGGGGTGGTTCTGGAAATGACTCTAGTGTGATCAATTTATGTGAGATTATCACACTAGGGTCAATTCCAGAACCATCCCACAATTATCCCATGACCATCCCAGAATTATCCCATGGCCTATAATGGCATAATGGTTGGAATGTTTTAACTATGTATATCCTGTACACCGCCCTGATCGTAGGAAGGGCAGTATACAAATAAAGTTTTTTTATTATTATTATTATTATTATTATTATTGTGGGATGGTTCTGGAATTGACCCTAGTGTGATGTGAGATTATCACACTAGGGTCAATTCCAGAACCATCCCACAATTATCCCATTATTGGCAATGGCATGTCTCAACAGTTTTTGTTTCCCAATGGCCTGCATTTCCTATGACACGCCTTTTCGTTCATTCATTTACCCAGCTTCCAATCTCTCTCTCTTCAGCCTCCCTAACTCTCAGGAGCTCCTGATTTATAAAAAGGTCCAGTGAATGGGTATGTTTATCACATTGGGGTGGGGGCAAACATGGTTTGAACAAGAGTTAAACAGGAAATGTCCCTGTGATAAACATAAGGGAGTTTCTTGTTTAATTCTCGTTTAAATCCTGATTGCCCCCTTGTGTGATAAAGCAGATAATGGACTTTATCACACGGGAGGAATTTCTCTCAGTTTCGAAAGAAACGGAAGTGAGGCCAGTTCGGAATTGAGTAAATTCACTAGTTCAGCTAATTTACTTGATTGCGTATTGATACTGCATTGCGTTCAGAACTGCCTGAAATTGCCTCCCAGTGCCCGAAATTGCATGTGATAGTTTCTCACGCAACCCCATGATTGTGTTCGGAAGGACTTTCCTTTGCCAGAAAATGTGTGTGATCAGCTTTCACGCAATCACGCAAAACCCCATGATTGCATTCAGATTGCCATTGGATTATACTTCCAATTCCCTTCGTGTGATAAAGTCTAATGTCTTCCCCTGGGCTTTAACTGAAGTGTGAGACATTGGGAAGATTGCAGTTCACTCAAGGGACTTTTTCCCCCCCAATGGAAAGAGGGACAGATGCAGGGGTGTATCTAATGGGAGAGGCAAAATAAAGACACTTGGTCCCCTCCCATAAATATACTGCCCCTTCCAACGGAGACAAAATTAACATTTCATTTGAGAATCCAGAATTCGTATGTGTGGAACAATGACAACGTCCTCTTCATTTTATACCTATATCCTTCTCTCTTGGCCACCTCATCAGTAAAATAAGGACAAAAATCTTGCAGTTCAACCACGTAACCCTCTGATTCCTTCGGCAAGATATCATGCCAGCATTCTTCAAAGTTTTCTTCAACCACATCAGTTGTCAAGAATAAGGACTTTTTGCCAAACCATAACACTGATATATACATGCCTTTAACCATCAAAATAGAATTTGCTTAGATGCTTCTAGCCCCAGCGACCTCGGATTGTAGCATCTAAACACAGCTTTTGTTCTCTTGAAATAGAATAATACAATCATAGAATCATAGAGTTGGAAGAGACCACAAGGGCCATCCAGTCCAACCCCCTGCCATGCAGGAACTCCACATCAAAGCATCCCTGACAGATGGCCATCCAGCCTCTGCTTAAAGACCCCTAAGGAAGGAGACTCCACCACCCTCCGAGGGAGTGTGTTCCACTGTCGAATAGCCCTTACTGTCAGGAAGTTCCTCCTAATGTTGAGGTGGAATCTCTTTTCCTGCAGCTTGCATCCATTGTTCCGCGTTCTAGTCTCTGCAGCAGCAGCAGAAAACAAGCTTGCTCCCTCTTCAATATGACATCCCTTCAAATATTTGAACAGGGCTATCATATCACCTCTTAACCCTCTCTTCTCCAGGCTAAACATCCCCAGTTCCCTAAGTCGTTCCTCATAGGGCAGGGTTTCCAGACCCTTCACCATTTTAATTGCCCTCCTTTGGACATGCTCCAGTTTCTCCACATCCTTTTTGAATTGTGGTGCCCAGAACTGGACAGAGTATTCCAGGTGGGGCCTGACCAAAGCAGAATAGAGTGGCACTATTACTTCCCTTGATCTAGACACTATACTTCTATTGATGCAGCCTAAAATTGCATTGGCCTTTTTAGCTGCCGCATCGCACTGTTGACTCATGTTCAACTTGTGGTCTACTTGGACTCCTAGATCCCTTTCACACGTACTTTCATTCCACCTGATGTCCCCCATTTTATATCTGTGCATTTCATTTTTCCGCCCTAAGTGCAGAACCTTACATTTCTCTGCATTGAATTTCATTTTGTTAGCACTGGCCCAGCTTTCTAGTCTATTCAGGTCATTTTGAATTTTGATCCTGTCCTCTGGGGTATTAGCTACTCCTCCTAGTTTAGTGTCATTTGCAAATTTGATAAGTATGCCCCCAATTCTGTCATCCAAATCATTAATAAAGATATTGAATAGCACTGGGCCCAGGACAGTCTGCTGGGACTTCTCCTGTTCTCCAGGCGTTCTCAAAGATTATTGCCAGTGGTTCTGATGTTACATTTGCCAGTTCTTTTCATACCCTTGGATGTAGTTCATCTGGTCCTGGAGACTTATATTCATTTAGGTTAACCAGGTATTCCTGTACTATCTCTTTACTTATTCTGTGCTTAATTTCCTCTATTCTGTCTTCTTCCCCATTATCCTTAGGTTGAGCACCTTTTGCCTTTTCTGAGAAGACTGAAGCAAAGAAAGTGTTGAGTAATTCTGCCTTTTCTCTCCCCCCTATTAGCATTTTGCCATTGAAAAACAGGAAGGTGATCCCCTAAACTAAAGCTGGCAAGTGAGTAGACAAAAAGTTTAGGGGGAATGAAAATGGAAAACACCACAGTTTTATTACAACAATATGTTACACTAGAACGCTAAAATTTTTTGAAAGAAATTACAGAGCATAGAATATATGCTATCCTGAACACAAAAAGGCTTTTTCTGGCCTGTGAGCCACGCCCAAACATGCACAAGGCTAGTTTAACCAGTCAGTACTGGGCTAGGGAACTGCATAAAATTGGTTATTATCCCTAACATATAAGCTACTAAGACTAATGATACAGTCACTCCTCCGTATCCACGGATTCTTTACCCATGGATTCAAGCATCAAAGCCCTGAAAATATGGGGCTTGAGTATTGCAAAGATCTTTGTATCCACGGGGGTCCAGGAACTAACATCCAGTGGAGACCAAGGGCCTACTCTAATGGTTTGGGTGTTTTGTTTTGTTTTGTATTAATGTTACTCATAAATCGTAATTGCCATATATCACTGAATGTAATCGCAATAGTTGTGACAAAAATAATGAGCAAAATTAAAATTATAACTTTAAATTACAGTATCCAATGCACATCCTAAATGTATTCACATGTACATAGTTAAAGGCCATCGAAATCCCATGGTGTAGTTGTTTGAGATATGATGCTGAAGACCAGAATTCAATTCCCAGCTTGGCCATGCAACCCACTGGGTGACCCTGGGCAAGTCACACTCTCTCAGCCTGAGGGGAAGGCAATAGCAAACCTGCCCTGAACAAATCTTGCTAAGAAAACCCCATGATAGGTTCGTCTTGGAAATGACTTAGAGGAACACAACAACAAAAAATAAAATCATAATTTAATAAAGCACCATATACTACATTCAAAACACTCTCTTGCCACACGATTTAAGAACCAAAGATTTAAGAAAGAGACCAGAGAGAAGGCCAACTGAAGGGAGCATTTCATAGCTTGGGAGCAGCCACCACGAAAGCCCTCTCCCATGTCCTCATCTGACAGGACTGGAATGATGGTGAGAACCAAGAGAAATCCCTCCCTTGAAGAACTTAAAAATGGAGTTGTTGTTGTTGTTGTTGTGTCCTTTTGTGTCATTTCTGACTTATGGTGACCCTTTGATAAGGGTTTCTTGGCAAGATTTGTTCAGAGGAGGTTTGCCATTGCCTTCCCCTGAAGATGAGAGCAAGTGACTTGCCCAAAGTCACCCAGTGGTTTTCGTGGCTGAGCTGGGATTTGAACCCTGGCCTCCAGAGTCGTAGTCCAATACTCAAACCATTAGGCCACAAAGGCTCATAAAAAAGTCTTTGCTGTCCCCAGAAAGAGAGCAGAGAGGGGATCAACAAAAACTCCCAGGGGAGGGGGTTTCACAGCTTGGGAGCAGCCACCAAGACCTTCTCCCATGTCCTCACTAGGCAGATTTGTGATGGTGGTGGGACGAAGAGAAAGCCCTCCCATGAAGACCTTAAAATTTGGGCACACTCATATCGGGAGATATGGGCTAGTCTACATGTAAGTGTATTATGTAAATTGATGCAGATTTTTCCTCGTTCACATTGACGTTTAATTCTTCACTTTCCTGCTCATATTTCCTACATCTCTCTCTCCCTCTCTTGAAAATGCACAGCTACCCAAATCCATGCAAAACAGATGGACAGCCACTTGTTTCTCCTCCAGAGTTTTTCTCCAGAGTTTAGGCAGATTTTTTTGGAGGGGGACACTGCAAAAAGCCGTAACTCCTGCCAATCATGTGTGGACGGATCATATTCCTACCAGCTAGAATGAGAAATTTTAATCAGACGAGCCCATGGTCTTTCAAATGTTCTCGATCCAAGCCTTTCTAATGGTCTGGGTCCAAGCCTGTGAAAGGCCAACAAATGGGTGATATGGAAGAAACAGGAAGAAAAATAACCAGCTGAACATATATATATACCATCAAGTCTGTGAACTTGAAATGAGTGGACTTGGAAATCCACAGAGGGGCAACCGCTATTAATCTCAATGGGGCATGTATGTGGTGCGCACTCCACCTTCATGCACATCCCATTCAAGCCTATGCGCTCGAATATGCACAAGATTTTGAACTCACGGGGGGGGGGGGGGTCCAGAACAGATCCCCGACAAGTTTAAAGGGGCAACTCTGTGTGTGTGCATGTGTTTGTGTAATGATTCACCTTGGTTCCTCTTTCGGAGAAAGGTGGAATAAAAATTAAATATTAAATAAATAAACAAATAAATAAATGTGAAAGTGGATTTTCTTTGAGGATTGCAGAAGTCAGGGCTTGGAGTCCAAAAATAGCTTGGAGTCCAGAAACAGAACTAAAGGTGGATTGTTTTTTATGCAGCTTTTGCAATTACCTGTACTAACCGCCACTCTCCACATTGAATTCAAAGGGGAAAAGATCAGCATGTGGTTTATAGTCCATAGCAAAGCATTTGACTGTATAGATCATGAAAAGCTATGGAACGCACTCAAGGACATGGGGGTATTGTGGACAGCCAAAAACACGAATAAATCATTCTGTTGTTTATGTAATACAAGTTTCCAAAATCCAAACTATTTCAAAATCCAAAATTATCAATACGAGTGACAGAGAAAATGACATCTTTGTTTTCTGATAGTTCAAGGTAAACAAATTTTATTTCATGCACAAAATTATTAGCCGTCTTGACTCCAGGCCTGGGAGAAAAGCAGCATAGAAACGAACGAACTAACTGACTGACTGATTAATGTAATGTGTATAAAATTCACCTTCAGGCTATGTGCAGAAGGTGTACATAAAACATAACTGAATATCATGCTTAGACTTGAGCCCCATTTCCACGATATCTTATTATGTTGAAGCAATGATTTGAAAAGCTGAAGAACCCCGAAATTCAAAATAATTCTAGTCCCAAGCCTTTTTGTATATGGGAGACTCAACGTGTCATATTCATAAACATCATCATGATTTCACTTAAATGTTGCCTTTCTCATGGTGTGGGAGTCAGCTTTTCCAGTTTCTGATATCAATAATTATTTCATTTCATCTATATGCTCAGTAGGATCCAAATAGGATCACCAACAGAGTCAGGTAAAAAGAGTGAAATTTTAAAAATCAATTGAAATCATCCTATTATGAGAAATGTAACCCATGAAATTGACCTCATGGAGAAGTGGTCATATGGGACCAGGCAGAATGGAGAGTGTTTGTTTGTTTGGTTTCCATGGAAACAACTGAGAATCTTCGCCAAGGTGGGAGTTGCGTCAGTTGAGGTTGAGAGGAGGTTGAGAGGTGGAGAGACCTCAAGACAAGAGGCATTTCTCTTGGTGGCTTTGCTGATTTTCTATTTGTTGGGAGTGTTTTGAGTCCAGGTTTGTTTCAGTGGACCCTACTCCCGCTTCTTGAAGGCTTGATCTGATCTGAAAGCATCCGTATTCACTCATTCATTTGGTACGTTCATTGAACTATAGGACTGTGTTCTTTATTAAATTTCATCCCCCCTTTCTCCAATGGGTGGGTCTCAAGGTGGCTTAGAGTACAAAAGATAGAATGAACAAAAGCATTTGTAAAACGTACACATGATAGTAAAAGAAAAGGATGGTGCTGTTGCTTCGGTTGGCAGTTAGTTCTCAAAGTTCTGCAAAGGACAGTCTACAAATGTTAACTGGGAGGGAATTAGGAAACGGAAGGACAATGGCTTGCAGATATATCACATAGAGAGATGTGAAGATAGAATAGAAATAAACCGAAATGCCCTTGACCTAATTATATCTGGAGTTGAAAAGGGGTTAATGAGAAAGACTTACAAATTTCTATTGGAGAACGGATTTAAAAATGAAACGATTAAAGAAACTATGATTAAATGGATGCAAAATATTGGCAGACCAATTTCAATGGAAATGCGGGGGGAAACGTGGAAAATTAATCACAAATTTACTAAAGCTTTGAAAGAAAACTAAAGATATTTCACAGGTGGTATCTTATTCCATCAAGACTCTCAAAAATGAGCAAACACCTAGATTTTAAATGTTGGAAATGTAAAGATAAATTTGGCCCAATGTATCATGTCTGGTGGCAATGTAAAATAATTAAAAAGTTTGGGCAAAAAATACACAAGGAAATGAAAGCAGTACTAAGATTGAATATTCCACTCATTCAAGAAGTATTTTTTTTACACAGAGTAGCAAAAATGCAATCAAATTTGTCTCCAAACCAAATAAGCGTGATCTTATCTATGATCTCTGCCACCAGAATGGTGCTGGCTAGACACTGGAAATCTAGCACAATGCCTAGTATAGATGAATGGAAGTTAAGGGTAGCTGAACTATGGAATATGGACAGATTATCAATGTATTTATCAGGGAAAACTATTCAAGATCCTGAGGAGAAATGGAAGGATGTAGTGACCGCAAGGTATCAATGCTTATATTTTTCGAATGATGACCTGCTTGCCTTAAGATACAGATAAAGAAGTTGTAATTGTATATACGAATAACAAATATCCTAACTTTTATTTTCGTTTTCTATCTCAACAACCACTGATAATATATATATACATAGGTACATGTATACATATGTGTGTGTATATATATGGAACTGGGCTTCAGCACCATGGAAGAAAAACTGGAGGAAATTCAATGCCCAATAACATGGAAGCCACAGTCTGTCACAGTGTACATGAATTGTGTGATATAGGATTTTTGTTTTGCTTTCGTCTGTCTTGGATTTCCCAGCTCCACTAAATGACCCCAAGATCAAGCAATAAGAGAGAAGGAGGAAAACTGTTTCTCCTTCCACCTTCTCCACGCCATGCAGAAATTGATGCACCTCTTTCAGGGTCATGCCTATTCCCAGTTTTGCTCCCTAAAAAAACAACAACAACAATGGTTGTAAATTTTCACAGAAGACATATTATTTGGGTGGCAGTCCAAGAAAAATCCTCTGAGGAAGGTGCCCTAAATTCCTTTTAGTAGGCATATAGGCTGGGTGTTGTTTTCATCCACAGTTATACGATGGGGATAACCAATGACAAACCTCCTATTAACAAATCTTGTCAAGACAACATAAGATAGGTTCCCCTTGGGCCGCTATGAATAGGAAAAGACTTGAAGTCACACCCCAACAACATTGTAAGAGTACCACAGTCCTATGAGATCAGGTATTTTTCTTATACCATGGAGCAAATGATACCTGGGAGACTGAGCAGTGGAGCAGCACCTTCTGCAAGCCATCTTCCTGACCCTTCCAGGTATCTACAGGCTCAGGCCAATGCAACCTCTTCATTTTTACAGGCTCAGACCTAAAAGGGATGAGCAAGATGGACAAATCATTTGGAATGGAGAGCAAGACCGATGATTCTAAAGATTTCAAGGGTCCAAGCTTCGAGAAATGGAGGTCCCAGATCATCAAAGAGGATCCAATGGAAGCATACGAAGCCTTGAGGTTGGTATTTAATCCAAAGTATCCTTAACTCTTCCTGTCAATTAAAATGCAGTATAACAATGCTAAAGAAACTCTCAAAGCACCTTTGCCTGGGGTGATGGGATCTAATACACTGGGAGTCGCAGGTTCCCCCATAGTGGATTCCTGGCAAGTGTAACACAGCCATTGTAATATCAGCTAAGAGTTCTTAGCCAACAACCTCTTCAGGGCCAGAAGGGTTGCAAAGTAAAAATAAGTAGTGTAAAACTACTGTAGTGAGGAATATCTTAAACTTTTCTGTTTAACTTTTGGGCAGGAGATATTCAAGGAGAGCATGGAAGGTCTCTTGATCATTGGGGCTTTAGTTGTCTCAAAGAGTTTTAGAAGAAATCAGAAGCAACTTTTTAGTTCTCTCTAGTATTTTCAAAAACCAGAGGTGCAACATCCAAGCATCCAGGGTGGGATCGGTGACTCTATTGAATGGTTGCAGGGACGCCTGCATGGACAGGCTGCAGGTGGTAGGACTGCTCAGTGCCCCATCCCAGGACACTAAGCATCCTGATTGTTTCCTTTGCTAGCTTCCCTCCTGAGTCAGACGCCCGTGACGATGAGCTGGAGGAGAAGTTTGCGGCTGAAATGACACCTTTAACTGACTGTCTTCAGAACTTCTTTGTACCGTACAAAGGTAAATAAATGACCTATGCCCCCTCAGCCTGCTGGTGTTTTAGGCCTTGGAGGTCTATGTGACAGAGGTTTGGAGCAACCTCTTGAATACCTATTTGACTTTCCAGGTTGCTTCCTTGGCTGAGCTTTGAGGTTCCCCAATTGTGTTTCTGTGCCAGCTAAGTTGGAATTTTGGGAAGGAAGAAAAATTGTAATTTTGGTTTTTCATTTGTCTGTCCTAAATTTCCCAACTCCACTAAATGACCAAATGATCAAGTGATAAGAGAGAAAGCAAAACTGTATCTCCTTCCACTTTCTCCACCCCATTCACATATTGATGCACCTCTTTCATGGTCATGCTTATTCACAGTTTTGCTCCTTAAAAAACACAATGGTTGTAAATTTTCACAGAAGGCATATTACTTGGGCAGGTGTCCAAGAAAAATCCTCCCAGGAACGTGCCCTTAACTGGTTTTCCTAGGCATAGAGGCTGGTGGGTTTTTTCATCCACAGTTATACAGTGGAGGTGGCCTATGACAAACCTCCTATGAATAAATCATGCCAAGAAAACATAAGATAGCTTCACCTTGGGCCACCATGAATAGGAAAAGACCCCAACAACATTGTAAGAATATCACAATCCCATGAAGCAAATGATACCACAATCTTATACCATACATCAAATGATACCTGGGAGGATAAGCAGTAAAGTAGCACCTTCTGCAAGCCATTTTCCTGGCCCTTCTTAGTTTCTACAGGCTCAGGCCAATGAAACTGATTCGTTTCCACAGATTCACACTTCAAAGTGACGAGCATGATGGAAATATCATCTGGAGAAGAGAAGGAGACAGATTGGTCAAAATATATAAAGAGTCCAAAGTTCATACGGAAGCCCAAGAGCATCCAAAATAACCCAAAGGAAGGATCCGAAGTCAGGAGGTTGGTATTTAATCCAAGGGCCCATGGAAGATGTGCCTGTTTCTTTCTTTCTTTCTCCCCTATTCAAGCATCAATGTCAGGACCCAATGTATCCTTCACTCTTCCAGTTAATTAAAATATAATAATTCTAAAGAAAGTCTCAAAGCACCTTTGGATGGGGTGATGGGATCTAATACTAAGGGAGTCGCAGGTTCCCCTATAGTGGATTCCTGGCAAATGTAACACAGCAAATAATAATAATAATAATAATAATTATTATTATTATTTCTAGCCCGCTCCCCTATGGGACAGAATCGGAGCGGAGTACAACAAGATTAAAACATACAGAATTAAAATTTATCGACAACCCATTCCCAATGACCCACCCCTTAAAAATAAATTAAATTATCAATGATTTAAAACCACGACAAAATTAAAAGCGTAATTCATCCTCGACAGTTCTTAATTGAGGAAAGAGATAGCACCAAGCAAGGGCTCAGGTTCGATTGATAGATCCAGTTTTGGAGTCGGGATCTAAGAGGTTTCGGGAAAGGCCTGCCAGAAGAGATGCATCTTCAGAGCTTTTTTAAAGCAATCAAGCGATGTTATAAGTCGCATCTCAACTGGCAGACCATTCCAAAGCTTGTGAGGGGTAGCGGAAAAAGTCCTCCAGGAGGTCTGCGACAGCTTAGTTTTCACAGGCTGCAACAGATTCCTCCCAGAGGATCAAAGTGTGCGGGGGGGGGGGGGGGGTTCATACTGGGAGAGGCGGTCCCTAAGATAAGATGGACCCAAGCCATTGTAATTTCAGCCTGGAGTACTTAGCCAACAACCTCTTCAGGGCCTCCGTTTGCCCCAGCTGTCTTCGAAGAGAGGTAGGCATGGATTTGGTGGAGATCTCTGATAGCTCTTGCTACTGTTTTCTTTTAACAACACAAGTGTATGGTGTCCTGCATGAAGTTTGGCATTCCCTTGGAGCGACAAGTGCCTTTGGGTATTTCGAGAGATCCTGGGAATCTGGTTTCATTAGAAACCTTTAGTTCTATTCCACTTCAGTCCTCCCTCCAAAAAGCAGGACACTGGGCAATTTACAAATTGAGCAGGGAAGATCCAATACGATTGAAACATACCAGATGGAATGGCACGACACTATTAAAAACATCAGAAAAAGTCAGACCACAATAGCTAAGAATAATAATAGAAAGATTTAGAAGTGATTGAAAGTAAGAATAAGTAGTATAAAACTACTGCAGTGAGGGATATCTTAAAGTTTTCTTTTTCACTTTTTGGCTGGAAATGTTTAAGGAGAGCATAGAAGGTCTCCTGATGATTGTGTCTGTAGTTTTCCCAAAGAGTTTTAGAAGAAATCAGAAGCAACTTTTTAGTGACTTCTGGTATTTTCAGAAACCAGAGGTGCAACATCCAAGCATCCAGGGTTGTTCTTTACCTTGGAAATATTTAGAGGCAGGGACGCCTGCATGGACAGGCTGCAGGTGGTAGGACTGCTCAGTGCCCCATCCCAGGACACTCAGCATCCTGGTTGTTTCCTTTGTCAGCTCCAGTCCTGAGTCTGTCACCCGGGATACTGAGATGCAGGACAAGGTGGAGGCTGATCGGAAAAACCTTTGGGGGAGAACAGTTGTAAATCGGCCATGATCAATATGGAAGAGGATGCGACACAAAACCAAGCAGAAGGTAAATAAAGGAGCTGTGATCCTTCCACCTGCTGCTGGATTAAGCCTGGGGGGCGGGTGTGTATGTGGCAGAGGTTTGGAACAACCTGCACTATAGCTTTTTTTCACTTTCCAGCTTGGTTTCCTGGCTGAGTTTCAGGTTCCCGAGTTGTGTTTCTGTGCCAGCTAAATTGGAATTCTTCAACTGACAGAAATTATGCAAAATATGAACTTGTATTTTTACAAGTTACACCATTTCTACCAACCCAGGGGCGTGCAATGCCTGGTGATGCTCTTCTGTAAACAACCATGGAAGAATGCAAAGCACAAAAACTCCTCTGGCCACCCTAACATTTTGGAAAGGAAGAAAAATGGCAAATTGTGATTTTTGTTTTCCATTTCTGTGCCCTGAATTTCCCAGCTCCACTAAATGACCCCAAGATCAAGCAATAAGAGAGAAGGAGGAAAACTGTATCTGCTTCCACCTTCTCCACCCCATGCAGAAATTGATGCACCTCTTTCATGGTCATGCTTATTCATGGCTGTACATTTTCACAGAAGACATATTATTTGGGTGGCAGTGCAAGAAAAATCCTCCCAGGAACGTGCCCTAAACTTGTTTTCCTAGGCATAGAGGCTGGTGGGTTTTTTCATGCACAGTTAGACAGTGGAGGTGGCCTATGACAAACCTCCTATTAACAAATCTTGCTAAGAAAACATAGGATAGTTTCCCGTTGGGCTGCCATGAATAGGAAAAACCTTGAAGTCACACTCCAACCACATTATAAGAATGTGACAATCCCATGAGATGAGGTATTTCTCTTATACCATGGAGCAAATGATACCTGGGAGGCTAAGCAGTGGGGTAGCACCTTCTACAAGCCATTTTCATGACCCTTCTTAGTTTCTACAGGCTCAGGCCAATGGAACTGCTTCGTTTCTACAGGCTCAGACTTCAAGGGGATGGACAAGATGGACAATTCATCTGGAGCAGAGAGGAAGACAGATGACTTGCCAGATATCAAGAGTCCAAACTTCCAGCACTGGAGGTCCCAGATCATCGAAGATGACCCAATGGAAGAATACGAAGGGTTGAGGTTGGTATTTAATCCAAGGGCCCAAGGCAGAGATAGTTGTTTCTTTCTTTATTTCTTCCCTATCCAGCATCTCTGTCGGGACCCAATGTATCCTTAACCCATCCTGTTAATTAAAATATAATAATGCTAAAAAAACTATCTCAAAGCACCTTTGCACAGAGTGATGTGATATAATTCTAAGGAAGTCACAGGTTCCCCCATCTTGGATTCCTGGCAAATGTAACACAGCCATTGTAATATCAGCTGGGAGTTCTTAGCCAACAACCTCTTCAGGGCCACAATTTGCCCAAGCTGTCTTCGAAGAGAGGTAGGCATGGGTTTGGTGGAGATCTCTGATAGCTCTTGCCACCTTTTTCTTTTAACACTACACGTTAATTAAGTCCTTCATGAAGTTTGGAGTTCCCATGAAGCGGCTAGTGCCTTTCGATATATTGGGATATGCTGAGAATCTGGTTTCATTAGGCACTGCTGCTGTTATTGAATTTACTGTTGTGATAGAAACCTTTACTTCTATTCTCCTCCCTCCCCCCCCCCCCCCCAAAAGAAGGACTCTGGACAATTCACAAATAGAGGGAGGAACACCCAATATTACTGAAAGATACGAGAAGGAATTGTATGAAACAATTCATAATATCGGGAAAAAATCAGAGCACAACAGCTAAGAGTAATAATAAATTTTTTAAAGAGGGGTTTCAAAGTAAGAATAAGTACTGTAAAACTACTGCAGTGAGGGATATCTTAAACTTTTCGGTTTAACTTTTTGGCAGGAGATGTTCAAGGAGAGCATGGAAGGTCACCTAATCATTCTGTTTTTAGTTGTCCCAAAGAGTTTTAGAGGAAATCAGAAGCAACTTTCTAGTTTTTTCTAGTATTTTCAAAAACCAGAGGTGCAACATCCAAGCATCCAGGGTGGGATCTGTGACTCTATTGAATGGCTGGAGGGAAGCCTGCATGGACAGGCTGCAGGAGGTAGGACTGCTCAGTGCCCCATCCCAGGACACTCAGCATCCTGGTTGTTTCCTTTCCCAGCTTCCCTCCTGAGTCTGTCGCCAGAGAAGATGAGCTTGAGGAGAAGTTTGCGGCTGAAATGACACCTTTGACTAAGTATCTTGAGAACTTCTTTGTACCGTACGAAGGTAAATAAATGACCTATGCTCCCTCAGCCTGCTGGTGGATTAGGCCTTGGAGGTCTATATGGCAGAGGTTTGGAGCAACCTCCAGAGATACCTATTTGAATTTCAAGGTAGGTTCCTTGGCTGAGCTTTGAAGTTCTCCAGTTGTGTTTCTATACCAGCTAAGTTGGGATTCTTCAACTGGCAGAAAGTATGCAAAATATGTACCTGTGTTTTGACAATTGACGCCATCTCTGCTAAGCCAGGAGTGCGCAATGCCTGGGGTTGCTCTTTTGTAGACCATGGAGGAATGTTAACTACAAACACTCCTCTGGCCACCCTAACATTTTTGAAAGAAGAAAATCGGCTAATTGTGATTTTGTTTTTTCTTTTCTCTGGCCTGAATTTGCCATTTCCACTAAATGACCCCAAGATCAAGCAATAAGAGAGAAGGAGGTCAATCTTTCCACCTTCTTCACCCAAAATTGATGCACCTCTTTCCTGGTCATGCTTATTCACAGTTTTGCTCCTTAAAAACATAATGGTTGTACATTTTCACAGAAGACATAGCACTTGGGCAGCAGTCCAAGAAAAATCCTTCCAGGAAGGTGCCCTAAATTGGTTTTCGTAGGCATAGTGGCTGGTGGGTTTTTTCATCCACAGTTATATGGTGGTGGTGGCCTATGACAAACCTCCTAGGAATCAATTATGTCAAAACATAAAATAGAGAAAGACTTGAAGGCACATGCCAACAACATTGCAAGAATATTACGATCCGATGAGATCAGGTATTTCTCTTTAACCAGGGAGCAAATTGTACCTGGGAGTGTAACCAGTGGAGCAGCAACTTCTGCAAGCCATCTTCCTCACCCTTCTTAGTTTCTACAGGCTCAGGCCAATGAAATTTCTTCATTTCTACAGGCTCAGACCTCAAAATGATGAGGAAGATAGATAAATCATCTGGAGAGGAGAGGAAGACAGATTACTCAAAATATTTAAAGAGTCCAAAGCTTAAATGGAAGCCCAAGAGCATCCAAAATAACCAAATGGAAGGATCAGAAGTCAGTAGGTTGGTATTTATTTCAAGGGCCCAAGGTAGAGGTGCCAGTTTCTTTCTTTATTTCTCCCCTATTCCAGCATCTTTGCCAGGATCCAATGTATCTTTAATCCATCCTGTTAATTAAAATGTAATAATGCTAAAGAAAGTCTCAAAGCACCTTTGGATGGGGTGATGGGATCTTATACTAAGGGACTCGCAGATTCCCCTAAAGTGGATTCTTGGCAAATCTAGCTCAATCCCACTGCCCCATCCCAGGACATTAAGCATCCTGGTTGTTTCCTTTCCCAGCTCCAGCCTCGAGTCCGTCTCCCAAGAGTCTGAACAGGTAGACAAGTTTGTGGCTCATAACAGCTATGTGTCTGTCGTGAAAGAAAATGAAGTTCAGGTGACCCATGACAACCCCAGAGAAGGTAAATAAAGGACCTGTGCTCCTTCAGCCACCTGGTGGAGAAGGCTTTGGAGGTCTATGTGGCAGAGGTTTGTAGGAAGCTCCCCAATACCCATGTGAATTTCCAGGTTGGTTCCTTGGCTGAGCTTTCAGGTTCCACAATTGTGTTACTAAGTTGTAATCCTTCAACTGGCAGAAATTATGCCAAATATGTACCTGTGTTTGTACAATTGACACCGTCTCTGCTAGTCCAGGGGTACATAATACCTGGGGATGCTCTTCTGTAGTCCATGGAGGAATGGAAACCAGAAACACTCCTCTGCCCACCTTAGCATTTTGGGAAGGAAGAAAAATGGCAAATTGTGTTCTCCAGAAGCCTCTGGCAAAGGGAACCTCGCATTTGAATGGGGATGCAGGGCTGCATTGAGCAGAGGAGAGCTGCCTGGGTCCATGATTTCCCCCAAAGCAGCAGATGTCAGCAAATTCCAAGAAGAGTGAGGTTGCAAAACACAAAAGATGCAAACAAATGGATAACTGCCAACAAATTGACTACTGGGAAACTTTTAAAAAGTTTACAATGAAAACAACAAATATTTATTGATATCCTGTCCCTCTGGGTGAGCCATCAGGGAATAAAGCATGAAGATAGTTCAACCTGATATACCCTATATCAAGATCTTCACTTACTTTTGCTGAGGTATAAGTGTATTCATTTGCTGGGAGGTGCTTAATGCTTTTGTTTTTTTAAAAAAAAATTTTTTAGAAGTAGGCCAGGATGAAGAAATAGAGGAGAATGAAGAATTGGGGATAAGGACAACAGCAGATTCACCAGAAGGTGGGAAGAAGAAAAAAAAAGAAAAGGTGTCGCAAAGCAAAAGGTAAATAAGCTTTTGCCAAGCAGAGTAAATGGGCCAACAAACTCAGAATTTACACTTATTATTGTGGAATGTTAAAGGTCTGTACGAAAAAACAAAAGGAAAGAGATTTTCCATCTCCTCATAAAGAAAAAATATGACATTTTTTGTCTTATGAAAAGTTAAAAGAGGAAAATGGGAATATAAATTGGTTTCTATACAGACAACTCTATGAGAGGTATAAAACCAACAAAGAGGTATAAAAGGAAACAAAGAGGGTTCTGAAATTCTAATACTAACATCGAAGATATTTTATTGTTATCAGACCAAAAGATGCTCTCTAAGGTATACAAGAAGCTATTCAAATGGAACAGGGAGGATGAAATAGTAAAAGATGCCATGATCAAAAGGGTGCCAAATTGTTGGAGGGTGATTGAACTAGAACAATGGGAGAAATCCTGGAACAGAAGGTTAAAATACTCCCTATCCCAAAATGTGAAGGAGAAACTAAGATAAAATTCTGTATAGATGGCATCTATCCCAGATAAAATAACTAGGTTATATAATACTGGTAAGCGAGAATGTTGGAAATACAACCTATTATCATTTGTGGTGGTCTTGCGATGTAAATTTTGGAAAGAAATACAAAGCGAAATTTTATAATATTCTGGGAATCAAATTAAAACTTGAAGGTGAGGTTATGTTATTAAATATATCCGAGGAAGATCAAGAAAAAAAAGTTTGGTAAAACTGTGTTTCAAATGTTAACAGCTGCCAGATCTCTTTATGCCAGGTACTGGAAAATTGATAAGAAAATAGATATGGAAGAGTGGTTTGCTAAACTATAGGAAATGATAGAATTAGACTGATTCTCATCCAAACTGAAACATGAAAGTAATTTCAAATGGAGAGAAGGATGAGAAAAGGTACTGATGTCTATGGCACAGAAATGGGAGAGTGTGGCAACTTTGGCAACAAGCCTAAGTTACCAGAGATGATGAGGAAAAGCAGCAGGGACAGGCATCAGGGACAGAGCAGGGGAGCCTTAGAATAGCACGAAAGGGAACAGCCACTGCTAAGCCTCGGAGGAGGCGTGTGGTGGTGGTGGGGGACTCCTTGCTGAGGGGTACCAGAAGCAGTAGTTTGTGGGCCTGACAAGATGTCTCGGGAGGTGTGTTGTCTCCCTGGCGCAAAGATCCGTGATGTGACGGAGAGGCTGACAAGACTTGTCAAGCCTACTGACCGTTATCCCTTTCTTTTGGTTCATGTGGGAACCAATGATACTGCAAGGCACAGCTTTCAGAAGATCATAAGGGATTATGAGGATCTGGGTAGGAAGCTGAAAGAGATGGATGCACAGGTTGTCATCTCATCTCTTCTCCCAGTAGAAGGGCATGGTCCAAGAAGGGAGAAGAAAATAGCAGAGGTGAATAACTGGCTCCGTAGATGGTGCCGCCAAGAACAGTTTGGACTCTTGGATCATGGGCTGCGGTTCCATGAGGAGGGACTTCTGGCAAAGGATCGGCTGCATCTCACGCCAGTTGGCAAAAACATTTTTGCCAATAGTCCTCAAAAATCTGATCAGGAGGGCTTTAAACTGAGTTATATGGGGGAGGGAGACATTATACTGGAAGGCAAAAGGGCTGGAGAAAATAGTCAAAATGACATAGAGGGAACAAGGCAAACAGTGCAAGGACCCAATAGTGGAAAGCAAAAAATTTTGCACAGGCAGCAAGATAAGGGAACACATGTTCTTAGATGTCTCTACACTAATGCACAGAGTATGGGAAATAAACAGGATGAACTTGAACTTCTAGCACAACAAAGCAAATATGATATAATAGGCATCACTGAAACCTGGTGGGATGAGTCTCATGATTGGAATGTAGAAATAGAGTGATATAACCTTTTTAAGAGAAACAGGCCAAACAGGAAAGGAGGAGGAATAGCATTATATGTCAGGGATATTTACACCAGTGAAGAGATCCAGGACATCAGTACTGGAAGCCAGGTGGAGAGCATCTGGATAAAAATTCAAGGAGAGGGGAAACAACAGGGATGTTACTGTGGGAGTCTACTACAGACCTCCAAGTCAGACGGAGGAATTGGATGATGCCTTTCTAGGACAGATGACCACACACTCAGAAAGGAGAGATGTAGTAGTGATGGGTGACTTCAACTATCCGGATATTTGCTGGAAGTCAGACTCAGCCAAATCCTCAATGTCTAGCAAATTCCTCAACTGCCTCAAAGACAGTTTCATTGTCCAAAAGATGGAAGAGGCAACAAGGGGATCAGCTATTTTACATCTGATCTTAACCAACAGGGATGACCTAGTCAATGGGGTGCAAGTGGTTGGATCCTTAGGTGGAAGTGACCATGTTCTCCTGGAGTTTGTTATACAGCGGAAAGGAGAAGCCAGGCATAGTCAGACACGCACTCTAGACTTTAGGAGAGCTGACTTCAATAAACTTAGAGAAATACTGGGGGTGATCCCATGATCAGGAAACTAAAAGAGAAGGGAGTTCAAGACGGATGGGAGTTTCTCAAAAAGGAGATACTGAAGGCGCAATTTCAAACAGTTCCAATGAGGAAGAAAAATGGAAGATATCTCAAGAAGCCAGGATGGATGACTAAGGAACTTTCAACTGAGCTAAGTTTTAAACGGAACATGTATAAGAAATGGAAAAGTGGGGAAATCACGAAAGAGGAATTCAAACAAATAGCAAGCATGTGTAGGGATAAAGTCAGAAAAGCTAAAGCGCAGAATGAACTCAGGCTTGCTAGAGAGGTTAAGAACAATAAAAAGGGTTTTTTGGGGTATGTCCGAAGCAAAAGGAAGAAGAAGGAAACAGTAGGGCCACTGCATGCAGAAGAAGGCAAAATGCTAACAGGGGACAGAGAAAAGGCACAATTACTCAACACCTTCTTTGCTTCAGTCTTCTCAGAAAAGGCAAAGGGTGCTCAACCTAAGGATAATGGGGAAGAAGACAGAATAGGGGAATTTCAGCACAGAATAAGTAAAGAGATAGTACAGGAATACTTGGTTAACCTAAATGAATATAAGTCTCCAGGACCAGATGAACTACATCCAAAGGTATTAAAAGAACTGGCAAATGTAATATCAGAGCCATTAGCAATAATTTTGAGAACTCCTGGAGAACAGGAGAAGTCCCAGCAGACTGGAGGAGGGCAAACGTTGTCCCCATCTTCAAAAAGGGAAAAAAAGAAGATCCCAACAATTATCGTCCAGTTAGTCTGACATAAATTCCAGGAAAGATTCTAGAGCAGATCATTAAGCAGAGAGTCTGTGAACATTTAGCAGGGAATGCCATAATCACAAAAAGCCAACACGGGTTTCAGAGAAACAAGTCTTGCCAGACAAATCTGATCTCTTTTTTTTGATAAAATTACCAGTTTGGTAGATGAAGGGAATGCTGTGGATATAGTATATCTTGATTTCAGTAAGGCCTTTGACAAGGTTCCCCATGACATTCTTGCAAGCAAGCTTGTAAAATGTGGACTAGACAAGGTAACTGTTACATGGATTTGTAATTGGTTGACTGGCCGAACTCAAAGGGTGCTCAACAATGGCTCCTTTTCAACCTGGAGAGAAGTGACCAGTGGGGTCCCACAGGGTTCTGTACTTGGCCCAGTGCTATTCAATATCTTTATTAATGACTTGGATGACAGAATTGGGGGCATACTTATCAAATTTGCAGATGACACCAAATTAGGAGGAGTAGCCAATACTCCAGAAGATAGGATTGAAATTCAGAATGACCTGAATAGACTAGAAAGCTGGGCCAAAGCTAACAAAATGAAATTCAATGCGGAGAAATTTAAGGTACTGCACTTAGGATGCAAAAATGAAATGCACAGATATAGGATGGGGGACATCTGGCTGAATGAAACTACGTGTGAAAGGGATCTAGGAGTCCAAGTAGACCATAAGTTGAACATGAGTCAACAGTGCGATGCGGCAGCTAAAAAGGCCAATGCTATTTTAGGCTGCATCAATAGAAGTGTAGCGTCTAGATCAAGGGAAGTAATAGTGCCGCTCTATTCTGCTTTGGTCAGGCCCCACCTGGAATACTGTGTCCAGTTCTGGGCACCACAATTCAAAAAGGATGTGGAGAAACTGGAGCGGGTCCAAAGGAGGGCAACTAAGATGGTGAAGGGTCTGGAAACCAGGCCCTATGAGGAACGACTTAAAGAGCTGGGGATGTTTAGCCTGGAGAAGAGAAGATTAAGAGGTGATATGATAGCCCTGTTCAAATATTTGAAGGGATGTCATATTGAAGAGGGAGCAAGCTTGTTTTCTGCTGCTGCAGAGACTAGAACGTGGAACAATGGATGCAAGCTGCAGGAAAAGAGATTCCACCTCAACATTAGGAGGAACTTTCTGACAGTAAGGGCTGTTCGACGGTGGAACACACTCCCTCGAAGCGTAGTGGAGTCTCCATCCTTGGAGGTCTTTATGCAGAGGCTGGATGGCCATCTGTCGGGGATGCTATGATTGGGAGTTCCTGCATGGCGGGGGGTTGGACTGGATGGCCCTTGTGGTCTCTTCCAACTCATTGATTCTATGATTCTATGAAAATATTTGATCGTGATAAAGATGTTTAGTTTCAACTGTAGAAATTCCAGTAAATTGTGGAAAAAATTTGAAAGCTTACAAATCCATGGATAAATAAAGGGAAATCATGCGGGGGGGGGGGGGGGGGGAGAAAATATTACTAAGTTGCAAAATACTATGTAATATTACCATGTGCACCCTGATCTGGATTTAGCAATTCTTTAAACCTCGTCAAAGGATTTTTTGTTGTTGTTGTTGATTAAAGTTATAAGCACGGGAGGTAAGAGAAGAATATTTCTGTGGTCATACAATGCCACAGAAAAAGATGATAGTAATCTAGATAAATTTCTTCGGGAATTAGGGGGAAGGGAAGTAGAGAAAAAGAAACGTGTGAATGAAAGAATGCAAAAAAATTATAAAGGAATGGGAACTGGGATAAAAATGCTTTATGTTTTATAGATGTCACAGTTTTTTAATCATTTATATTCAAATATGAATCAATAAAAATTTATTTAAAAATGTTTTACAGCCAATGGACCGGAAAAGGAGAAAGATCCCTTTACCAATTTGTCCAAAACTAAAGGCCCTACCGGATATATAGATCCTTTGAGGGTGCTTGAGGACCCAAAGAATAGAGCCAAGTGAGTCTGGGAGACTTTATCCAGTCGGTTCTTGGCCTTAGGAGACAAGCCACAACACGACAAAGGGGCACCACCTCATCTTTTTCCTCTTTGGTCCAATGGACAGGTTTTGTCTAACCTGCCGAGTGGAAGCAGCCCTTCATGAACTCAGCCACGGCTTGGAGGGAGACTCACATGTGATGCTGGAAAGGGACAAGTGTGGCTACAGTAACTGGCAGCTGATCCCATCTGACCACGACCTGACACTAGCTGACCAGGTACAAAAGAAGCCCTTGGTGTTTGAGATGGGGCAGGAAGTTTGCATCTGGTGCAAAGAATATCTATACCTCACACCTCCTGAGCACTTTTCAATCTCCCCTGTGCATAATCAATAAATAATAAAATCTTCATTTATATTGCACTCCTCTCCCAACGGATTGAGAAATTGATCCTAGTAGGGGAATTTTGCTTCAAGAAAATCTAAAATTTCATTTGACTGCTTCCTTGCACCTCAAAGAAAGTTTCTAGACTAGCCTGGAGCAATAATTGAAATTCCTGATCCTTGTGGTCCAGGCAATTGGCTGCATTGTCTTTGTAGCCAAGTTCAGAGCCTAACCCTGCAGTTCTATATCCCATTGACTTCAATGGGGATGCCATTTAATGTATAAGTTTGTAGGAGTGAGAGGTGGTTTCTGAGTCAGGGGAACGAATGTGGATGCACTGTCCCACTAGGATGGAAGCCACTAGAGGGTTAGAGACAATGGGGAACACACCTTTGTCTTTAGTGAGAGCCGTGCCATGAATTTTACGAGGCAAGTCAGGTTTATTTAAATACCACCTTTATACAGGAATAATAATAATAATAATATAGCAAGTGAATTCCCAAGAAAAACAAAAACACAACTAGGTAACAGATACAAGGGAATATTTGAGTCTCTAATTTTTTGTTAGGGATTTGGGATATCTGCAATGCATATGTAAACAAAAACAGGCACATTTCCCTTTAAAAATGCTGCATCTATTTGGAGAATCGTACACCGGTCCAAATTATTTGTCTTGCTGGGTTTTGATCTTTTAGTTGATTTGGAGATCGTATTCAATACTCATTTGTTTGTATATTGCATCGTTTTCTTTATGGAACTGTTACTTCTCCTTGTTATACTTATTAACTCAGAATGAGAGGGAGAAAAACTGTGCAATCACAGATCATGCATTGTGGAGTTTCTATTCTAAACAAACAACCAGTAATACCATCATGATCATGTGAACCAGATCTGTCAGCTACAACATGCCCCCCCCCCTAAAAAAAAATAATGTTCACATCAGGTTCAGAAACTCACCTTTTTACCTTTGCTTCCCTTGCTCTGGTAGGGGACTTCTTTAAATATATATGGAATTTTATTTTGTTTTTGTGTATTTTCCCATCCAAAGATCCTGCCAAATGAGACAGTCAAAATGTCACAAGAGAAGCAGCTCCAAGCTCAGCTTGAATACATGAGGAATTCGGTCAAGCAAAGGAAGGAGGCAAAAGAGCGTTTGCAAGAGAAAATCTCGGAGGTGCCACAAGATCCCTTTGTAAATTTAAACAAGAGTGATTTAAGTGGGCTAAACCTATTTTCAGAAATATGGCAAATTAAAACAGAAGAGCCCCCAGCCTTTTAAAACAATTTGAAGCCAAACACATGCACAAATGGGGATTAAGTCCAATAGCAGCAGAAAGGGAAAAGCCATGTTTTATTTGGTGAGTTGTGCCGAAAACTCAACGGAGAAGCCAAGAGGTGCTGGACCAGGTCTTGTGCCTGCAAAAGAAGTTGTAGCATCAGCTTTTGTAGACTTGATCTCCTTCCACAGATGCATGGAGTGAGAGGGTGCTCAGGAGGGATCCATGCATCTGAGAAAGGAGAACAAGGGGCTGTACAGATGGGCAGGAAGGAGTGGTGAGACGCCACCCCTTTCTGCCCAGCATCCTTGCCACGGCGACCTCACGGTGCTGGCAACAACATGCTCCAAAAGGGAGCCACAAAACACAGCAGCTATCCACGCGGTTACTAAGATGCCCAAAGCTCCCTGAAGTAGCTTGGTGATATCTCTTGCGCCGTGCCATTTGGACAGGATGCAAAAGGCATGTCATCAGCACATGAACCTTCTCAATGCACGCATGCCCAATGTGGCTCCGGGAGAGCCCAGAGCATGCCGACACTCCACTCTCCCGAGCCCTAATTTCCAACGCGTTCTGAGTTCTCTCCAATCCATCCAGTAATGTCCCCAGAAAGTCACTGTTACTAATTAGTACTGACTCTGTACTGGGCCCAAGTCTACAAAAGTTTATGGTTCAACTTCTTTTAGAGGAGCTACCAGATGTGTTGTGAATTAAAACAAAAGTGAAATTTAGTAGTTTAAATCTATCTTCCAAAAATAAGGCAAATTAAAACAGAAGAGCCAACCAAGTTTTCAAAAAACAAAAAAAACAAAACCAATAGCGAAAGACATGTAGAAGTGTGAATTCAATCCAGTGGCACTGGGAAAGCTCTTGCAAAAAGCCATGTTTTATCAAATTGGTATTGGTGCCAATTAGACCCCTAAAGGTGCCCCAGCACAAAAGGCCCTCTCTCCCATCCACCTAAAATATACAGCTCCCACTGGTGGAGCATGGAGGAGGCCCCCTGCAAAAGACTTTAGTCCTCAGACAGATGGGTACATGGGAAGCAATCAATAGGTTCCCAAGCCACTGAAGTCTTGAAATACCTATAAAATTTAAGTTCCTAGTTCCCATGGGGGCAAAGGTATTCTTGCAAACATGCGGGAAGCACTTTAATCTGTTGAAGCCCAAGAGAAGGTTGATTGAAATCTGCACTTCGCCATGGAAACTTTGTGGACAAATCACGCTCTCTCAGCCTCAGTGGAAGGCAATGACAAACTTCCTCTGAACAAAACTTGCCAAAAAAAACTTAGGATAGTTTCTCCTTTGGGCCACCAAGCGTAAGAGGCTAAGCAGTGGAGTAGCACCTTCTGAAAGCTATTTTACTGAAGCTTTGTGGTTTCTCCAGCTTCAGGCTATGCTTAGCGAGCCAGACCTCAACATGGAGAGAGAGCTGGACAGATCATCTGGCTCCGAGAACGAGACGGAGGACTTGAATGATATGAGGCCAAAGCTGGAAGGGGAGTCCCTGAGCATCCACATGAGCCCAGCGGAAGGCTTCACAAACTCCAAAGACAGGAGGTTGGTATTCAATTCGATAGCCCATAGCAGAGGTGCTGGCTTCTTTCTTTCTTTCTCCCCTATTCCAGCATCTCATCAGGATCCAATGTATCCTTAACTCATCTAGTTAACTGAAAAGATAGTGATGCTAACAAAAAATCTCAAAGCACCTTTGCACAATGTGATGTGATCGATTTCTAAGGGAGTCGCAGGTTTCCTCATAGTGTATTCCTGGCAGATCTAACACAGCCAATGTAATATCAGATGGAAGTGGTTTTCCAGCAACTTCTTCAGGGCCACAGTTTGCCCCACCAGTCTTAGAAGAGAGGTCGATGGATCATGAGTCAATTGATGGGTCCAACTATCCTGACTAGCCATGGCTTCATTCTGTCCTAGCACTACAGTCAATGTGGTTTAGTCTTTGAATGTTGGACTATGACTCTGGAGACCAAGGTTCAATTCCCAGTTGAGCCATGAAACCCACTGGGCGGCCTTGGGAAAGTGACCTCAGATGATGGCAATGGCAAAGTCCCTCTGAAGAAGCTTGCCAGGAAAACCTTGGGATAGGTTTAACTTAAGATCGCCATCAGTCAGAAAAGTTTGAAGGCACGCAACAAGAGCAACAACTCCTACAGCTGGGGAGTAGTTATGGATGGAAACTGGAAAACTGCAATATCAGAGATTGGAACATCCTATGGCATCCTGGGATATGCAGTCTAGTGAGGCAGTTTAGAGTTAATGGCTGAGGATTCTAAATATGCTTTGTTAACAGCCAGTTCCATGATTCCATGGGAAGGAAAGCACAGAAGATAAGCTAATTGTTTTGTCTTTAGTTCTCCCAAAGAGTTTTAGAGGGGAAAAAAAGCAACCTTTTAGTTCCTTCTTGCAGGTTCGGAAAGCAGAGGTGCAACATCTGAGCTTCCAGGGTGGGGTGTGTGACTCTGTTACAGTGGTTGTTGGTTACTTAGGAATCTTTTCGGGGCAGATAAGCTTGCATGGACGGGTTGCAGGTGATAGGACTACTCATTGCCCCATCCCAGGGCACTAAGCATCCTGGCTCTTTCTTTCCCAGCTCCAGTCTCGAGTCCGTCTCCCGAGAGTCTGAACTGCTAGACATGTCCGTGGCTCATAACAGCTGTGTGTCTGTTGTGAATGAAAATGAAGTGCAGGTGACACACGACAACCCCGGAGAAGGTAAATAAAGGACCTGTGCTCCTTCAGCCATCGGGTGGAGAAGTCTTTGGAGCTCTATGTGGCAGAGGTTTGAAGCAACCTCACCAATACCTATTTGAATTCCCAGGTTGATTCCTTGGCTGAGCTTTGAGGTTCCACAACTGTGTTACTATGACAGCTAAGTTGGAATCCTTTAACTGGCAGAAATTATGCCAAATATGTACCTGTGTTTTCACAATTGACACCATGCTCCAGGATGCTCATTGGTAGACCATGGAGGCTTGCAAACCACAAACGCTCCTCTGGCCACCATGAAATTTTGGGAAGGAAGAAAAAAGGCAAACTGTGATCTCCAGAAGCCTCTGAGGAAGGGCAGCTTGCAATTTAATGTGGATGCCGGGGTCCATTTTTCACAGGAGGGCTTCCTGGGGGACATGATTTAGAAATGATATATATATAAATTTAATAATTGTTTTCCATTCAAAGGATGGAAAAAGAAGAGAGGTCCATTCATCGATTGGTCAAGGCCCTTCAAGGTCAACAAAAACAACCCTTGCCCATACGAGGAAGAGAAAAAAATTCCTCCAAAGCCAAAGGAAAGAGCTAAGTGAGTCTAGGAGACTTTTCCCAATAGGTTCTTGGCCTTAGGACAAAACCTACAATATGGAAAAGGGGCACCACCTCATCTTTCTACTCTTTGTTCAAATGGACAGATTTTCTCGGAACTCCCGAGACAAAGAAGACCATTTCGTTCTCGAATGGGAATCGGAGGATGAGGATGGCCCACTTTTCCTGAGGGTGACTACCGAGCAAGGTGAAAGGCGCTGGAAGCTCATCGAATCAGGCCATGACCTGGAACAAACTGACAAGGTACAGAAGAAGCCTCATGCACTTGCTGTGGTCTTTTAAGTTTGGGCAGCATGTTTGCATCTGGCTATCTTGCAAAGACAGTTACTTATTCCTCCCCAATGACAATAAAGGAGGTCAGGGCAGGAGTGTTGCAGCGATTATGCAAAACTGGGAGCTTAATGTAGGGACCTGCCGGGGGAAACTGAACACTAGTTTTGTCATCTGATTAGCAATCTCTTTTGTTTTCAACTGCACTGCATAGAAGAGGCTTTAAAAAGTAAAGGCAGAAATATGGAAGAAGATAAAAGGAGGGGAGAGTGTCCCAGAAGCTTCGACCGTGGGAGATATGGCTATGTTGTGCTGCTCTTTTCTGGGGGCTGCTGGTGCACAGAATATCTATACCTTTAAGATATAGGATCTAGGATCCTTCCTGGGCACCGATTGACTCCACACATCTGAGGAAGGAGACCAAGTCTATAAACGTTTCTGCTTTGACTTCTTTTGCTCAGTTAGTCCCACATGTGCCACAAGATTTCTTTGCAAAATTAAACAAGAGTGATTTAAGGAAGCTAAACTTATGTGGAGGTCCTCTCCAAAAGACTTTATTCCTTAGCCAGATGAGTCCATGGGAAGCACTCCTTCAAGTACTGGGCATCCCAAGCTATTTAAATAAGGAGAGTTGCATAGGCCTCCCTGCCAATCTCCTATGCAGGTCAACCAATTCTTTCAAAATGGGTATTGTTATTGCTACTTTATTGCTTGTTCTTTGAAAGAAAAAAGGAATAAAAAGGGTTTCCTTTGTCTCCTTTCCTCCATCCTGACTGTTTAAGCGTTAAACTAGGACTCTGGACTAAAATGAGAGACCAGTGTCCAAGGGAATGTAGACCCAGGAGCATTCATGCCAGCTGGCAATAAATCTGCCCTGGGCTTTAGTCCCAAGTTTAAAAGACTGTCCCGAGTGCTTTCCTTACATTGGGTGTAGTACCTTTGAGAGTTCCTCTGGAATTCAGATTAGAACCTAGAGTGAATTTACTGCATCCTCCACATATGGGGAGGGGGGAATCTAGGGAAATCACCCCCCCCCCCCATTCCTATCCTGGCTTCAGTAGCTCAGTCAGGAAGCAGAAACCTTTTTGGACTGTTTCCTCTCAAGTTTTCTACTAACTTCTCTCTCTCCATGCTCTTTTGCTCTTGATATGAATAGACAAATGCGGAGGATCTTGTGGGAATCAAGGAGCCATCTCAGCCAGAGCCTTATGGGACCAGCCAGGAATCGGTAGTCCCTCGGACACCTCATGGTCCTCCTCCAAAGGTCCACCAGTCTCCTCCTCCCCAGATGCATGGAAACCAACGCGGCAATTATGACCACCCAAACAGAAGATACTCTAGACGTGGAGGTAAGAGACCAGGTAGAATCTGACACACAGCACCTCCTGTTAATTTGCGCTAATAAAGTCAGATAAAGTCATCATCATCATCATCATCATCATCTTTATTTCTACTCCGCTCCTCTGTAGAACTCAACCGTAGCGAGGTACAAGATTAAAACATACAAATTATATGAAAAGAAGGGCTACTGAAGTTATTGAGGTTTCAGGTTTTTGGGGGCCTCGCATGGTGCCACACTGCCCAAATCAAGTGTTTTGGAGGCCATTTTTAATATCCATGACTGAATGCTATAGAATCCTGAGATTTGTAGTTTGGTGGAGCACCAGAGGTCTGTGAAAGGGAAGGCAAAATATTTCACAAAATGACCAATTCAGACTCCCTTACCATTGTCCAGCATAAATGTTTGTACTGTAGCCATTCACTCACAATACCAGCCAGGGGCGCTGTGGGTCAATGAGTGCCCACCTTGTTGGCGACTATGAGGAGGAACTTCCTGACAGTAAGGGCTGTTCGACAGTGGAACACACTCCCTCGGAGTGTAGTGGAGTCTCCGTCCTTGGAGGTCTTTAAGCAGAGGCTGGATGGCCATCTGTCGGGGATGCTTTGATTGGGAGTTCCTGCATGGCAGGGGCTTGGACAGGATGGCCCTTGTCGTCTCTTCCAACTCTATGATTCTATGATTCTATGCTATTGGGTCATGGCTGTTAATGTTCTGGCAAACTCCTTCATTTCTGCAGTGTAGATACACCCTTTGAATAGCAATACCAGAAAAAAATAACTGAATTTGTGTGTAGCCATCCATTGATTTGTAATTGTATAACTGATGCCTCATAGGACTAAAACAAATCTCAGAAAAATGATAAAAATGCAATTGTCTGTTTGGTGCATCACACAAGCAACCCATAAAACAACCTGGCAATTGCATGTTACTTAATCATTCTTGCAGGAGGTTGCCCTTACTGATTTATTCTGGCAGAAGTGCCCTTTATAGCTCAGGCAGAACCCCAAAGGTTGCATGCAATCTTGTTCAAGGAAAAAAAAACCAGCAAAATTACTCAACTCCTGGGTGTCTTGCAAAAGAGACTGAGCCCTTTCCCTGATCCCTTCCTTTATTTGCAGGGCGAGGCAGGTGGCAGCGGGACTCCAAGTTCGAACCCTGCCCCTGGTAGAAGCAGCACCGCCGACCACATGAGGAGCCTCCCTGCAGCTTCAGTAACCACCAGACATCAACCAATCCTGCAAAAGGCCATATGACAATCTTGGGGGAGACAAAGACAGGCTTCTTCTATCCATCCTCTCCTGAAAGTGGAGGACTCTTCCCTACATCCATTACCATCTTGTGGGAGACAAAGACAGGCTTCCTCCTTCTAGCCTTGTCTGAAAAGAGGAGGACTCTTCCCTATATCCCTCACCATCTTGGGGGAGACAAAGACTGGCTTCCTCCTTCTAGCCTTGTCTGAAAAGAGGAGGACTCTTCCCTATATCCATGACCATCTTGGAGGAGACAAAGACTGGCTTCCTCCTTTTAGCCTTGCCTGAAAAGAGGAGGACTCTTCCCTATATCCATGACCATCTTGGGGGAGACAAAGACAGGCCTTCTCCATCCTCTTGGGGTCCAGAGGCTCCATCCTGGCTGCTGGGCCTGGAAAGCTCGCTCTGGCCAATCGAATTCCAAGGGAATCGGCGACCCAGGGCCGGGGCTTGGGTTTTGGAGCCCCGTTCCCAGGCCCCACAGCTGGAATGGAGACTTTGGGCTTTGAAATCCAAGCTCCGGCCCTGGCCATGACTCCATTGGATCCCCGTTGGCCAGAGGAATAGATCTCAGTTCCAGCCTAGCAGCTGAGATGGAGTATATACTCTCCACAGAAAAACAAAGGGAAATTTTACCAAAAAATACATCGACAAATTGAAGAACAAGACTTTGATGTTTTAATAATGACAGGTGATTGGAACAGAGTTATAGATCCAAAGATATATAAAACAACTAATAATAAAAAACTAAATAATCAGGGGAAACTTCCAAAATCCTTTTTAAAACTGCTGGAAGAATTCTTTTTAATTGATGTTTGGAGGAATAAAAACGAGAATGAAAAAGACTTTACTTTCTATTCAAATAGACACAAAATGTTTTCAAGAATTGACTTTTTTTTTATTTCAAAAAGATGGGCAAATTTGGTTAGTAATTCTGAGATCTTAACAAGAACGATGTCGGACCATGCACTAATAACCCTTAAAATACAAAACAATAGGAAAAAAGAATATGCATGGAGATTAAATGGAAACTTAATAAACAAAGAAGAGATCATACTTGATGTTAAGAAACAAATAAAATGGTATTTTGAAGAAAATATTGGGAAAGGACAGAATATGGCAACTGTTTGGGATGCTGGAAAAGCTGTAATAAGAGGCTATTTTATGAAGAAAAAATTTGAATACAAAAAAATAAAAGAAAAAAAATGGACAGAATTATCTCAAAAATTAAAAGAAAAAGAACAAGAATTACAAAGAAATCCGAAAGATAAAAAGATGCAAACAGAAATGGAAATGCTACAAAAACAACTTGATACTATTTTAACAGAAGAAATGGCAAAGAATCTCAAATTTGTTCGCCAAAGATTTTTTCAATTTGCTAACAAACCGAGTAAGTGGTTGGCTCATATGCTAAGAGAGAAAAAAGAAAAAAAATAATTAATAAACTTGAACAAAATAATAAATCTATAACATCACAGTCTGGAATAAAAAAGACTTTTAAAAATTTTTTTCAACAACTGTATAAAAAGACACAAATATCCATAAAGGACATTGATCAATATTTTAAAGAAACAAAAATAAAACCCTTAACAGATCAAGATAGAGAAGTACTGAATCAACCTATAACAAAAAAAAAATTAACACAGGCTATAAAAAAAGCAAAAGCCGGGAAAACACCAGGTCCAGACGGATTGCCATCCGGCTATTATAAAACTTTTAAAGAAGAACTACTGGACCCGCTATATCAAACTATGAATGAAATCTTGGGCGGAAACTTCCCTGGATCTTGGGAACAAACAAATGTTGTAGTGATCCCTAAAGAAAACAAAGACCACACAGATCCCAAGAATTATAGGCCAATCGCATTGTTGAATGTGGATTACAAGTTACTTGCGATAATATTAGCAGAAAGACTAAAGAAAATACTTGTCCAGAAAATTCATAAAGATCAAAGTGGTTTCTTGCCTCAAAGACACATGTATCATAATACAAGACATATCATAAATTTATTGGAGTATCATGAAAAAAAATTTGATAAAAAATTAGCCTTAATCTTTGTTGATCTTGAAAAGGCATTTGATAGTATAAGTTGGGATTTTTTATTTGCCTTTTTGAAGTTTATTGATGTGGGTGAAAACTTTGAAAAATGGGTAAGAGCAATATATCACAAACAATATGCACAAATAATTATCAATAGAGAGAAAACTGAACAGATAAATATCTCTCGAGGTACAAGGCTAGGATGTCCTCTCTCCCCATTACTATTTATATTAATTTTGGAGTTTCTACTGGCAGATATAAGAGAAGATAAAAACATAAGAGGAATTAAAATAAAAGGTACAGAATTTAAGACCAAGGCTTTCGCAGATGATATCGTAATTTCACTAAGTAATCCAATTGAAGACATAAATATATTACTAACAAAATTCAAGAAATTTGGTGAAATATGGAGAAAACGGTTATCTTGCAAAAAAATCTAGATCATCAAGAAAAAACAAGACTGGAAAATTTATCAAAACTTAAAATAGTGAAAAAAGTAAAATATTTGGGCATAGAGATCACTAATAAAAATTCGGAATTATTTTATAATAACTATCAAAAATCCTGGGGAAAAATCAAAATGCAATTGAAAAAATGGAAAAAACCTTCAGTTATCAATGTTAGGACGAATTTCTGCATTCAAGATGGTAATCCTCCCCAAAATTCTTTTCTTATTTCAACATCTACCAATATTAACAAACAGCAAACCATTTAAAGATTGGAATAACGAACTCGCAAATTTTATTTGGAATGGCAAAAAGCCTAGGATTAAACTAAAATATCTACAAGATAGCCAAGAAAGAGGGGGACTATCTCTACCTAAGTTTATATTATGAAGCATTTTGTTTAAATTACATCAAAGACTGGATCCAACTAAAAGACAAAGACTTATTGAGAGTAGAAGGGGCAGACTTAAAATTTGGTTTTCATGCGTTTCTCTTTTATGAGAAGGAAATAGCTAATAAAGGTATAAATAACCATTGCATAAGAAAACCCTTACTACAAGTTTGGAAAAAATATAAAAGATATATAAGTGAAGGTATACCCACTTGTGTGTCACCTCACGAAGCACTATACAAAAGTGACCCCTGGTTGAACGAGACATGGTGGAGATATAGAAATGTCTTAAAACAAAATGGAAACAAGATTATATTAAAAACACTAGAGGAAATCAGAGAAGAAGGTGGGAAATGTAGTTGGTTTATGTACTGGCAAATTAAACAAAGGTATGATAAAGATAAAAAAGAAACTGGTATAGATATAAAAAATTCAGAATTAAGTTCCTTACTAAGTGAAAGCACAGGATCATTGGTATCTAAGATCTATAAAATTCTACTTAAATATGAAATGGAAAAAGAGGTAGTGAAAGATAATATGATGCAATGGGCCAGAAATTTTGGTTATAATATAGAGATCGAGCAATGGGAGACCACCTGGAAATATAGATTAAAATATACAGCAAGTCAGGCAATAAGAGAAAATTATTACAAAATATTTTATAGGTGGTATATTACTCCTGAAAAGCTAAACAAGATATCAAATAAGGACTCAGATAGATGTTGGAAATGTGGAAAAGAAAAGGGAACATTATTTCATCTTTGGTGGTCTTGTGTAAAAGTTAAAAAATATTGGAAAGCAGTGTATAAAGAAATGTGTAAAATATTAAAAACGGATCTGAAATTTGTTCCAGAAATGTTCTTGTTGAATATTGTGGAGAAGGATCTAGAAAAGCCACATGCCAGCTTGTTATTCTATTTAATATCTACAGCGAGAATGACTTTAGCACAAGTCTGGAAGCAACCCTATACACCGAAAATAGAAGATTGGATGAAGAAAGTTTTCGAAGCAATGGATTCGGACAGATTAACCAGAATTTTGACTAAACAAAATGAAAAAAAAACTACTAGAAGATTGGAGTAAAGTAATTGAATATATTAATCAGGAATGGAATATACAATATGCTCTTTGTTAAGATAACAAGATATAGATTATGCATGATGTTTTCTTTGTTTAACAGAACTATAAATATTTCAATTTCTCAATCTTCTTATAAATCTCCTCTATAAACTCCTTCTCTAAAAGACAAATCGATAACTTCATAATAATTAAAGGGAGAAATTTCAAGAGAATAAGGGGGGGGGGGGAAATAACCTTAAAGGTTCAATATATTATTTCTATACTACTGTTATATAAAGTATTATTTAATAAACAAAATTCTTTATACCTAAAACGAGAAATAAGACTTAAAGAAAGTCCTAAGTTGAAAATGTAATAGATACAAATAGAAGAGGTACGGAAGAAATTTAAAGCAATATACTAACGACAGCAGAGAAGTTACTTTCTTTGAGAAGTCCATTCTAAAGGATAGAAATACAACAAATATAGAAATGATGTAAGGTTATTAATCTTTACCTTTTCATATGTTTTTAAGGTTTGGTAGGCCATCAGAAACCATTTTGTACCATGCCATATAGAATATTGTTTGTATGTAAGGCATGATGTGTTGAATTGTAAGATTTATTCTATGGAATGTTTGTCTATCTGTATGTCAAATTTCTTTTTAAAATAAATAAATTTCTTAAAAAAAAATCAATATTCAATCTATGAATCAGAATTAAGTAGCCCTGGCCCTTGCTGACTAGGCAGTAGACAATGCTCCGCAGTCAAGCTGGGGCAGAAGGGAAGGAGGAAGGAGGGACGGAGGGAAGGATGGAAGGATGGAAGGTGGGGGAAGAGGGGAAAGAGGGAGGGAGGGAGGGAGGGAGGGAGGTAAGGAGGAAGGAGAAGGGGGAGGGTGAAAAAGGGTGGGACTTTCCACCCCAAATAGTGGCACGGGTCCATGCGCGCCCTCATTAAGGACAATACGGGCTTGCCATGCACAGATGACCAAATCCAGGGATTCTCAAATCCGCAGATGGCAAATCAGCATATACTGAGGGCCCACTGTATATATAAACCACAGCTAAGGAAAATCACAACGAAAAAGATTGAAAGGAATATAAGATATTGGTTATCAAATATTAATTAAAATGTTTTATCGAATGGGAAAAGATCAGCTAGTTCTATAGCCTGGTATTATTATGATTAAAGGAAGAAAGAAACATAAATAAACGAACAGTACTTAAATTAATGTATATTTGGGACAACACTTTGCCATTGTCCTAGTGGTTTCTGATCTAAATATGTTGTCTTGAGAGTAAATATGTTGTTTAGAGAGTTATACAGTTTATTAAATTTAGAAATTATTAAAATGTCCATCACTTTAAAACATCTGTTCTTTGAATTCTTCTGTATTAAAATGTGAGATGGACTTTTCACAAATCTGCTGGCTGGCTTATGATTTTTTTAGGTTGCTTGTTGTATTTTTGGGTATTCATTTATTGACATATTAATTTGGTGATCAGTAAAAGGAAGATGCATACTATAGCTATTATGAATTCTTATTTAGCTCTTTGCTGGACAGAATAAGTTTTGTGCACCTGAGTTTTACAGCTGGTTGTTTTCAAGCTCTCAATTGCAGAAAGATTACAAAATACTTCAAACACAGACCACATCACTTGCCTTAGAGGTGAGTTGTAAAATGAATGAATGAATGAATGAATGAAAACATGGGTGTCATTTTTCATAGAGAGTGCAATGGGATATTGTAGCAGCTTTGAGACTAACTGAAAGAATGAAGCTGGTAGCATGACTTTTTGTAGACTTAAGTCTATTTCTTCAGAAGCAGATGTTGACTCAAATCGATGACTTCTCATGTCACTGATTTAATCTCAAAGGTGCTCCAAGATCCCTTTGCACACTGAATTTCCCCCAAAAAGAGGGCAGTGCCTTAGAATTTTCCATACAGGGTGGATGTTCTCTGGAGGACTGTCCAATTTAAAATAATTTCATTACATTTTAACACAGGACACGACTAGACTATGTATTGGGCATGTTTGTGAGAGTAAGAAACATGGGGGATAATGAAGAGCAAGTACTTGGATGCCATCATCTCTTAAAAACGTTTAATATTGTCTGTGGAAGATTCTCAAATCTGAAAGTTTAATCTAATCCTGTGCCTGTCTGATCATCCAAACCTCAAGCCACATACATCCCTGAGTGATGTTACAGGGATTTCTCCCTCTTAGGCTTAGCAGAAGTCGAAAAATCTTCCGTCCTCATTATTTTAAAGACACTTACAAAATGGACCTTCCGTGAATTGTTCTCTTGCTTTCTTCAATCAGTATTCCATTAGATACACAAGACCTTTCTATCCAAAGCCTTTAGGAACTGATTGTTAACAAGAGAAGGGTTTTTATAATGCTGTGCGGTTTTTAAAAAAATATTAAAGAGGACCCCAGAGGGGGATACTTTGAGTTCCTACAGGACTATTTTCTCCCCCAAGATCTTAGGCCCTCCAAAATTGATCTGGGATTTCTGCAGAAAGACAATGAGAGCTGCATATCAATGCTTATGCGGCAATGCAATGCAGGCTCAGAATTCCTTTTCCTTGCTTTATGCTGCTTCATGTTTTATTTCATTTTGTTACAGATTGTGCTCAAACAGGGATCCATTCTCAACAATAGGATTGTTGTTGTGTTCCTTCAAGTCATTCCCAACTTATGTCAACCCTAAGGCAAACCACTCATGGGGTTTTCATGACAAGATTTGACCAGAGGAGATTTCCCATTAACTTCCCCAGAGGCTGAGAGCATGTGACTTGTCCAAAGTTACCCAGTGGTTTTCATGGCTGAGCTGGGATTTGAACTCTGGCCTCCAGAGTCGTAATCCAATACTCAAACCACTAGGCCACACAGGCTCATAAAAAAAGTCTTTGCTGTCCCCAGAAAGAGAGAAGAAAGAGGACCAACAAAACCTCCCAAAGGAGGGGGTTTCACAGCTTGGGAGCAGCCACCAAGACCTTCTCCCATGTCCTCACTAGGCAGATTTGTGATGGTGGTGGGACGAAGAGAAAGCCCTCCCATGAGGACCTTAAAACTTGGGCACACTCATATGGGGAGATATGGGCTAGTCTACATGTAAGTGTATTATGTAAACTGATGCAGATTTTTCCTCGTTCACATCAATGTTTAATTCTTCACTTTCCTGCTCATATTTCCTACATCTCTCTCTCTCCCTCTGTTGAAAATACACAGCTACCCAAATCCATGCAAAACAGATGGACAGCCACTTGTTTCTCCTCCAGAGTTTTTCTCCAGAGTTTAAGCAGGTTTTTTTGGAGGGGGGACACTGCAAAAAGCTGTAATTCCTGCAAATCATGTGTGGAAGGATCATTTTCTAATCAGCTAGAATGAAAGTATTTTAATCAGACAAGCCCATGGTCTTTCAAATGTTCTCGATCCAAGCCTTTCAAATGGTCTGGGTCCAAGCCTGTGAGAGGCCAACAAATGGGTGATATGGAACAAACAGGGAGAGAAAGAACCAGCTCTCTCTCTCTCTCTCTCTCTCTATTTATATATATATATACACCGTCACCTCTCCAAGTCTGTGAACTTGAAATGAGCGGACTTGGAAATCCATAGAGGGAAACTGCTATTAATCTCAATGGGGCATGCATGTGGTGTGCATTCCACCTTCATGTACCCCATTCAAGCCTATGGGCTTGAATATGCACAAGATTTTGAACTCACGGGGGAGGGGGTCCAGAACAGATCCCCCACAAGTTGAAAGGGCCAAATCTGTGTGTGTGCGTGTGTGTCTGTAATGAGCTGCCTTGGCACCATTTTTGGAGAACGGCGGAATAAATATTAAATAGTAAATAAATAAATAAATAAATAAGAAAGTGGATTTTCTGTGAAGATTGCAGAAGTCACGGCTTGGAGTCCAAAAACAGCTTGGAGTTCAGAAACAGAACTAAAGGTAGATTGTTTTTTCTGCAGCTTTTGCAATTACCTGTACTAACCACCGCCCTCCACATTAAATTCAAAGGGGAAAGGATCAGCTTGTGCTTTATAGTCGATAGCAAATCATTTGACTGTATAGATCATGAAAAGCTATGGAACACAGTCAAGGACATGGGGGTATTGTGGACAGCCAAAACCACAAATAAATCATTTGTTGTTCAAATAATACAAGTTTCCAAAATCCAAACTATTCCAAAATCCAAAATTATCAATACGGGTGACAGAGAAAATGACACCTTTGTTTTCTGATAGTTCAATGTAAACAAATTTTATTTCATGCACAAAATTATTAGCCTTAGTCTTGGCTCCAGGCCTGGGAGAAAAGCAGCACAGAAACTAACTAACTAACTAACTAACTGACTAACTAACCAACTAATTAACAAATGTAATGTGTATTAAATTACCTTCAGGCTATGTCTAGAAGGCGTGCATAAAACATAACTGAATATCGTGTTTAGATTTGAGCCCCATTTCCAAGATTTCTTCTTATGTTGAAGCAGTGTTTTAAAAAACCGAAGAACCCCGAAATTCAAAATAATTCTAGTCCCAAGCCTTTTGGATATGGGAGACTCAACTTGTAATATTCATAAATATAATCATGATTTCACTTAAATGTTGCCTTTCTCCTGGTGGGGGAATCAGCGTTTCCAGTTTCTGATACTAATCATGATTTCATTTCATCTATATGCTCAGTAGGATCCATAGTGGATCACCCAAAAAGCCAGGAAAAAGAGTGAAATTTTAAAAATCAATTGAAATCATCCTATTATGAGAAATGTAACCCATGAAATTGGACCTTATGGAGAAGTGGTCCTATGGGACCAGGCAGAATGGAGAGTGTTTGTTTGTTTGGTTTCCATGGAAACAACTGAGAATCTTCACCAAGGTGGGAGTTGCGTCAGTTGAGGTTGAGAGGAGGTTGAGAGGTGGAGAGACCTCAAGACAAGAGGCATTTCTCTTGGTGGCTTTGCCTATTTTCTATTGGATGCGAGTGTTTTGAGTCAGGTTTGTTTCAGTGGACCCTACTCCTGCTTCTTGAAGGCTTGATCTCATCTGAAAGCATCTGTATTCACTCATTCATTTGGTACGTTCATTGAACTATAGGACTGTGTTCTTTATTAAATTTCATCCCCCCTTTCTCCAATGGGTGGGTCTCAAGGTGGCTTAGAGTACAAAAGATAGAATGAACAAAAGCATTTGTAAAACGTACACATGATAGTAAAAGAAAAGGATGGTGCTGTTGCTTTGGTTGGCAGTTAGTTCTCAAAGATCTGCAACGGACAATCTACAAATATTAAATGGGAGGGAATTAGGAAATTGAAGGACAATGGCTTGCAGATATATCACACAGGCAGTGATAGAGCAAAAACCTAGATTTTAAATGTTGGCAATGTAAAGATAAAATCGGCACAATGTATCAAGGCTGGTGGCAATGTAAAATAATTAAAAAGTTTTGGCACAAAATACGTAAAGAAATGGAATTAGTACTAAGATTAAATATTCCACGCATTCCAGAAGTATTTTTATTAAATATCGTAGCAAAAAAACCAATCAAAATTGTCTTCAAACCAAACAAGCGTGATCTTATATATGATCTCTGCCACCAGAATGGTGCTGGCTAGACACTGGAAATTTAGCACAATGCCTACCATAGATGAATGGAAGTTAAGGGTAGCTGAACTATGAAACATGGACAGACTATCAATGTATTTATCAGGGAAAACTATTCAAGATTATGAGGAGAAATGGAAGGATGTAGATACCGCATGGTTTTAATGCTTATATTTTTCCAATGATGACCTGCTTGCCTTAAGATACAGATAAAGAAGTTGTAATTGTATATACGAATAACAAATATCCTAACTTTTATTTTCTTTTTCTATCTCAGTAATCACCGATAATATATATATATGGATACATGGACATGTATACATATGTTTTATATATATATATATATATATATATATATATGTTTACGGGTGTATGTGTACATATACATATGTTTATATTGTTTCTACTATATCAAGTTTCTATTTGATTTCAATCGTTAACCCACCTATTATTTGATATCTGGTGGTTAAATTTATTGTATACGCACACAGTTGATATAAGATGTAATGTTCAATACAAGATTTTACTGTTATAGTATAGAAATATCAATCAAAATTATCATAAAAAATAAAAAGAAAGACAGCAATAGATGTGATTTCCATGTTAGTGGGTTGGCGAAACTGCACTGTCTTTTAGTCTGAACTTTCTCTGGTGCTGACTGTATCTTGGAACTGGACTCCAGCACCATGGAAGAAAACCTGGAGGAAATTCAATGCCCAATAACATGGAAGCCACAGTCTGTCACAGTGTACATGAACTGTGTGATATATGATTCGTCTCTCCTGAATTTCCAAACTCCAATAAATGACCCCAAGATCAAGCAATAAGAGAGAAGGAGGAAAACTGTTTCTTCTTCCACCTTCTCCACGCCATGCAGAAATTGATGCACCTCTTTCAGGGTCATGCCTATTCCCAGTTTTGCTCCTTAAAAAAAAAAGGTTGTAAATTTTCACAGAAGACATATTATTTGGGTGGCAGTCCAAGAAAAATCCTCTGAGGAAGGTGCCCTAAATTCCTTTTAGTAGGCATACAGGCTGGGTGTTTTTTTCATCCACAGTTATACGATAGGGGTAACCTATGACAAACCTCCTATTAACAAATCTTGTCAAGAAAACATAAGATAGGTTCCCCTTGGGCCGCTATGAATAGGAAAAGACTTGAAGTCACACCCCAACAACATTGTAAGAGTACCACAGTCCCATGGGAGGCTAAACAGTGAAGCAGCACCTTCTGCAAGCCATCTTCATGTCCCTTCCTAGTATCTACAGGCTCAGGCCAATACAACCTCTTCATTTCTACAGGCTCAGACCTCAAAGGGATGAGCAAGATGGACAAATCATTTGGAGCGGAGAGCAAGACAGATGATTCTAAAGATTTCAAGAGTCCAAGCTTCCAGAAATGGAGGTCCCAGATCATCAAAGAGGATCCAATGGAAGAATACGAAGGCTTGAGGTTGGTATTTAATCCAAAGAATCCTTAACTCTTCCTGTGAATTAAAATATAACAATGCTAAAGAAACTCTCAAAGCACCTTTGCATGGGGTGATGGGATCTAATACACTGGGAGTGGCAGGTTCCCCCATAGTGGATTCCTGGCAAGTGTAACACAGCCATTGTAATATCAGCTGGGAGTTCTTAGCCAACAAGCCCTTCAGGGCCAAAGGGGTTGCAAAGTAAAAATAAGTACTGTAAAACTACTGCAGTGAGGAATATCTTAATGTTTTCTGTTTAACTCTTTGGCAGGAGATGTTCAAGGAGAGCATGGAAGGTCTCCTGAACATTGGGGCTTTAGTTGGCCGAAAGAGTTTTAGAAGAAATCAGAAGCAACTTTTTAGTTTTTCTAGGATTTTCAAAATCTAGAGGTGCAACATCCAAGCATCCAGGGTGGGATCTGTGACTCTATTGAATGGTTGGAGGGAAGCCTGCATGGATAGGCTGCAGGTGGTAGGACTGCCGAGTGCCCCATCCCAGGACACTAAGCATCTTGGTTGTTTCCTTTCCCAGCTCCCCTCCTGAGTCAGACACCCGAGACGATGAGCTGGAGGAGAAGTTTGAGGCTGAAATGACACCCTTGACTAAGTGTCTTCAGAACTTCTTTGTACCATACAAAGGTAAATAAATGATCTATGCTCCCTCAGCCTGCTGGTGGATTAAGCCTTGGAGGTCTATATGACAGAGGTTTGGAGCAACCCCCTGAATACCTATTTGACTTTGCAGGTTGGTTCCTTGGCTGAGTTTTGTGGTTCCCCAATTGTGTTTCTGTGCCAGCTAAGTTGGAAATTTTCAACTGGCAAAAATTATGCAAACTATGTACCTGTGTTTTCACAGTTGACATTAAGGACCAAAACCGACGTTTCTCGTCATGTGCTAGAGTTGGCTTGGGGTAGAGTATACACACATCCGATGACCCTAGCATTTTATGAGGGCATCGTAGCTGCGCAGCGCCGTATAGAAAGCATGCGCAGCTGTGACATCGCAGCTGCGCAGCTTCTATCCAGCACTGTACAGCTGTGATGTAATAGAGGGACCCTATAGTGCTTTTTCTGATTTTTTGGAAGTCACAAGCCCACTTTTTGGGGCTACTTTTTTTTTTTTGTCCGCACCTTCGCCACTCCATGCACTTGCTGTGACATAGGTTTGGACTAAAAAGAGGTATCGCCAGACCACCCTTTTTGGGAGGTGTGTAAAGCCCCTATATCTGCTAACCCAGGGATGCGCAATGCCTGGGGATTCTCCTCTGTAGACTATGGTGGAATGCAGATCACAAACACTCCTCTGGCAAACCCTAATATTTTGGGAAGGAAGAAAAATGGCAAATTGTGATTTTGGTTTTTCATTTGTCTGTCCTGAATTTCCCAACTCCACTAAATGACCCTAAGATCAAGTAATAAGAGAGAAAGAGCAAAACTGTATCTCCTATGTGACCTCATAATGTGACCCTAGCACATTATGAGGGCATCACAGCTGCACAGGGCCGTATAGAGAGCATGCGCAGCTGCTATCCGCCGCTGTGCAGCTGTGATTTAATAGAGGCGCTCTATAGTGCTTTTTCTGATTTTTTTGAAGTCACAAGCCCGCTTTTTGGGGCTCCTTTTTTTTGTCCACACCTTTGCCACTCAATGCAGTTGCTGTGACTAAGGTTCGGACTAAAAAGAGGTATCGCCAGACTGCCCTTTTTGGGAGGTGTGTAAAGCCCCTATATCTGCTAACCCAGGGGTGTGCAATGCCTGGGGATGCTCTTCTGCAGACTATGGAGGAATGCAGACCACAAACCCACTTCTGGCAACCCTTAACATTATGGGAAGTGAAAAAAAATGTCAAATTCTGATTTTGGTTTTTCATTTGTCTGTCCTGAATTTCCCAGCTCCAGTATATGACCCTAAGATCAAGTAATAAGAGAGAAGGAGGCAAACTGTATCTCCTTCTACTTTCTCCACCCCATTCACAAACTGATGCACCTCTTTCATGGTCATGCTTATTCACAGTTTTGCTCCTTAAAAAACAGAATGGTTGTACATTTTCACAGAAGGCATATTACTTGGGCAGCAGTCCAAGAAAAATCCTCCCAGGAACGTGCCCTGAATTGGTTTTCCTAGGCATAGAGGCTGGTGGGTTTTTTCATCCACAGTTATACAGTGGAGGTGGCCTATGACAAACCTCCTATGAATAAATCGTGCCAAGAAAACATAAGACAGGTTCACCTTGGGCCACCATGAATAGGAAAAGACTTCAAGGCACACCCCAACAACATTGTAAGAATATCACAATCCCATGAAGCAAATGATACCACAATCTTATACCATACAGCAAATGATACCTGGGAGGCTAAGCAGTAAAGTAGCACCTTCTGCAAGCCATTTTCCTGGCCCTTCTTAGTTTCTACAGGCTCGGGCCAATGAAACTGATTCTTTTCCACAGATTCACACTTCAAAGTGACGAGCATGATTGAAAAGTCATCTGGAGAAGAGAAGAAGACAGACTGGTTAAAATATAGAAAGAGTCCAAAATTCATATGGAAGCCCAATAGCATCCAAAATAACCCAGAGGAAGGATCCGAAATCAGGAGGTTGGTATTTAATCCAAGGGCCCATGGAAGATGTGCCTGTTTCTTTCTTTATTTCTTCCCTATTCAAGCATCTATGACAGGATCCAATGTATCCTTAACTCTTCCAGTTAATTAAAATATAATAATACTAAAGAAAGTTTCAAAGCACCTTTGGATGGGGTGATGGGATCTAATACTAAAGGAGTCGCAGGTTACCCTATAGTGGATTCCTGGCAAATGTAACACAGCCAATAATAATAATAATAATAATAATAATAATAATAATAATAATTATTTCTAGCCTGCTCCTCTATAGGACACGATTGGAGCGGAGTACAACAAGATTAAAACATGCAGAATCAAAATTTATCAACAACCCATTCCTAACCACCCATCCCTTAAAAATAAATTAAATTAGCAATGATTTAAAACCACGACAAAATTAAAAGCGTAATTCATCCTCGACAGTTCTTAACTGAGGAAAGAGATAGCACCAAGCAAGGGCTCAGGTTGGATATGATAGATCGAGTTTTTGAGCCGGGATCTAAGAGGTTTCAGGAAAGGCCTGCCGGAAGAGATGCATCTTCAGAGCTTTTTAAAAGCAATCAAGCGATGTTATAAGTCGCATCTCAACCGGCAGACCATTCCAAAGCTTGCGAGGGGTAGCGGAAAAAGTCCTCTGGGAGGTCTGCGACAGTTTAGTTTTCACAGGCTGCAACTGACTCCTCCCAGAGGATCACAGGGTGCGGGGGGGGGGGGAGGTTCATACAGGGAGAGTCGGTCCCTGAGATGTTAGACCCAAGCCATTGTAATATCAGCCTGGAGTTCTTAGCCAACAACCTCTTCAGGGCCACTGTTTGCCCCAGCTGTCTTCGAAGGGAGGTAGGCATGGATTTGGTGGAGATCTCTGATAGCTCTTGCCACCTTTTTCTTCTAACACCACAAGTTTATTAAGTCCTGCAAGAAGTTTGGCGTTTCCTTGAAGCGACAAGTGCCTTTTGGTATTTTCGAAGATGCTGGGCAGCTGGTTTCATTAGGAACTGCTGCTGTTATTGAACTTACTGTTGTGATAGAAACCTTTACTTCTATTCCACTTCAGTCCTCCCCCCAAAAAGCAGGACACTGGGCAATTTACAAATTGAGCAGGGAAGACCCAATACGATTGAAACATACCAGATGGAATGGCACGACACTATTAAAAACATCAGAAAAAGTCAGAGCACAATAGCTAAGAATAATAATAAAAAGATTTAGAAGTGATTGAAAGTAAGAATAAGTAGTGTAAAACTACTGCAGTGAGGAATATCTTTTTCACTTTTTGGCTGGAAATGTTTAAGGAGAGCATAGAAGGTCTCCTGATGATTGTGTCTTTAGTTTTCCCAAAGAGTTTTAGAAGAAATCAGAAGCAACTTTTTAGTTACTTCTGGTATTTTCAGAAACCAGAGGTGCAACATCCAAGCATCCAGGGTTGTTCTTTACCTTGGAAATATTTAGAGGCAGGGACGCCTGCATGGACAGGCTGCAGGTGGTAGGACTGCTCAGTGCCCCATCCCAGGACACTCAGCATCCTGGTTGTTTCCTTTCTCAGCTCCAGTCCTGAGTCTGTCACCCGGGATACTGAGGTGCAGGACAAGGTGGAGGCTGATCGGAAACCTTTCGGGGAGAACAGCTGTAAATCGGCCATGATCAATATGGAAGAGGATGTGACACAAAACCAAGGAAAAGGTAAATAAAGGAGCTGTGATCCTTCCGCCGGCTGGTGGATTAGGCTTGGGGGGTGGGGTGTGTGTATGTGGCAGAGGTTTGGAACAACCTGCACTATAGCTTTTTTCACTTTCCAGCTTAGTTTCCTGGCTGAGTTTCAGGTTCCTCGGTTGTGTTTCTGTGGCAGCTAAGTTGGAATTCTTCAACTGACAGAAATTATGCAAAATATGAACTTGTATTTTTACAAGTTACACCATTTCTACCAACCCAGGGGCGTGCAATGCCTGGTGATGCTCTTCTGTAAACAACCGTGGAGGAAAGCAAAGCACAAATACTCCTCTGGCCACCCTAACATTTTGGAAAGGAAGAAAAATGGCAAATTGTGATTTTTGTTTTCCATTTCTGTGCCCTGAATTTCCCAGGTCCACTAAATGACCCCAAGATCAAGCAATAAGAGAGAAAGAGGAAAACTGTATCTGCTTCCACCTTCTCCACCCCATGCAGAAATTGATGCACCTCTTTCATGGTCATGCTTATTCATGGCTGTACATTTTCACAGAAGACATATTATTTGGGTGGCAGTCCAAGAAAAATCCTCCCAGGAATGTGCCCTAAACTTGTTTTCCTAGGCATAGAGGCTGGTGGGTTTTTTCAAGCACAGTTATACAGTGGAGGTAGCCTATGACAAACCTCCTATTAACAAATCTTGGGCTGCCATGAATAGGAAAAACCTTGAAGTCACACTCCAACCACATTATAAGAATGTGACAATCCCATGAGATGAGGTATTTCTCTTATACCATGGAGCAAATGATACCTGGGAGTCTAAGCAGTGGGGTAGCACCTTCTGCAAGCCATTTTCCTGACCCTTTTTAGTTTCTACAGGCTCAGGCCAATGCAACTGCTTCGTTTCTACAGGCTCAGACCTCAAGGGGATGGACAAGATGGACAATTCATCTGGAGCAGAGAGGAAGACAGATGACTTGCCAGATATCAAGAGTCCAAACTTCCAGCACTGGAGGTCCCAGATCATCGAAGATGACCCAATGGAAGAATACGAAGGGTTGAGTTTGGTATTTAATCCAAGGGCCCAAGGCAGAGGGAGTTGTTTCTTTCTTTATTTCTTCCCTATCCAGCATCTCTGTCGGGATCCAATGTATCCTTAACCCATCCTGTTAATTAAAATATAATAATGCTAAAAAAGCTATCTCAAAGCACCTTTGCACAGAGTGATGTGATATAATTCTAAGGAAGTCACAGGTTCCCCCATCTTGGATTCCTGGCAAATGTAACACAGCCATTGTAATATCAGCTGGGAGTTCTTAGCCAACAACCTCTTCAGGGCCACCATTTGCCCAAGCTGTCTTCGAAGAGAGGTAGGCATGCCACCTTTTTCTTTTAACACTACACGTTAATTAAATCCTTCATAAAGTTTGGAGTTCCCATGAAGCGGCTAGTGCCTTTCGATATATTGGGATATGCTGAGAATCTGGTTTCATTAGGCACTGCTGCTGTTATTGAATTTACTGTTGTGATAGAAACCTTTACCTCTATTCTCCTCCCCCCCCCCACCAAAAGAAGGACTCTGGACAATTCACAAATAGAGGGAGGAACACCCAATATTACTGAAAGATACGAGAAGGAATTGTATGAAACAATTCATAATATCGGGAAAAAATCAGAGCACAACAGCTAAGAGTAATAATAAATTTTTTAAAGAGGGGTTTCAAAGTAAGAATAAGTACTGTAAAACTACTGCAGTGAGGGATATCTTAAACTTTTCGGTTTAACTTTTTGGCAGGAGATCTTCAAGGAGAGCATGGAAGGTCACCTAATCATTCTGTTTTTAGTTGTCCCAAAGAGTTTTAGAGGAAATCAGAAGCAACTTTTCAGTTTTTTCTAGTATTTTCAAAAACCAGAGGTGCAACATCCAAGCATCCAGGGTGGGATCTGTGACTCTATTGAATGGTTGGAGGGAAGCCTGCATGGACAGGCTGCAGGAGGTAGGACTGCTCAGTGCCCCATCCCAGGACACTCAGCATCCTGGTTGTTTCTTTTCCCAGCTTCCCTCCTGAGTCTGTCGCCAGAGAAGATGAGCTTGAGGAGAAGTTTGCGGCTGAAATGACACCTTTGACTAAGTATCTTGAGAACTTCTTTGTACCGTATGAAGGTAAATAAATGACCTATGCTCCCTCAGCCTGCTGGTGGATTAGGCCTTGGAGGTCCATATGGCAGAGGTTTGGAGCAACCTCCAGAGATACCTATTTGAATTTCAAGGTAGGTTCCTTGGCTGAGCTTTGAAGTTCTCCAGTTGTGTTTCTATGCCAGCTAAGTTGGGATTCTTCAACTGGCAGAAAGTATGCAAAATATGTACCTGTGTTTTGACAACTGACACCATCTCTGCTAAGCCAGGAGTGTGCAATGCCTGGGGTTGCTCTTTTGTAGACCATGGAGGAATGTTAACTACAAACACTCCTTTGGCCACCCTAACATTTTGGAAAGAAGAAAATCGGCTAATTGTGATTTTGTTTTTTCTTTTCTCTGGCCTGAATTTGCCAGTTCCACTAAATGACCCCAAGATCAAGCAATAAGAGAGAAGGAGGAAAATCTTTCCACCTTCTTCACCCAAAATTGATGCACCTCTTTCCTGGTTATGCTTATTCACAGTTTTGCTCCTTAAAAACATAATGGTTGTACATTTTCACAGAAGACATAGCACTTGGGCAGCAGTCCAAGAAAAATCCTTCCAGGAAGGTGCCCTAATTTTGTTTTCGGAGGCATAGTGGCTGGTGGGTTTTTTCATCTACAGTTATATGGTGGTGGTGGCCTATGACAAACCTCCTATGAATCAATTGTGTCAAAATATAAAATAGAGAAAGACTTGAAGGCACATGCCAACAACATTGAAAGAATATTACGATCCCATGAGATCAGGTATTTCTCTTTAACCAGGGAGCAAATTGTACCTGGGAGTGTAACCAGTGGAGCAGTAACTTCTGCAAGCCATCTTCCTCACCCTTCTTAGTTTCTACAGGCTCAGGCCAATGAAACTTCTTCATTTCTACAGGCTCAGACCTCAAAATGATGAGGAAGATAGATAAATCATCTGGAGAGGAGAGGAAGACAGATTACTCAAAATATTTAAAGAGTCCAAAGTTTAAATGGAAGCCCAAGAGCATCCAAAATAACCAAATGGAAGGATCAGAAGTCAGTAGGTTGGTATTTATTTCAAGGGCCCAAGGTAGAGGTGCCAGTTTCTTTCTTTATTTCTCCCCTATTCCAGCATCTTTGTCAGGATCCAATGTATCTTTAACTCATCCTGTTAATTAAAATATAATAATGCTAAAGAAAGTTTCAAAGCACCTTTGGATGGGGTGATGGGATCTAATACTAAGGGACTTGCAGATTCCCCTATTGTGGATTCTTGGCAAATCTAGCCCAATCTCAGTGCCCCATCCCAGGACACTAAGCATCCTGGTTATTTCCTTTCTCAGCTCCAGCCTCGAGTCCGTCTCCCAAGAGTCTCTACTGGTAGACAAGTTTGTGGCTCATAACAGCTGTGTGTCTGTCGTGAAAGAAAATGAAGTTCAGGTGAACCACGACAACCCCAGAGAAGGTAAATAAAGGACCTGTGCTCCTTCAGCCACCTGGTGGAGAAGGCTTTGGAGCTCTATGTGGCAGAGGTTTGTAGCAACCTCCCCAATACCCATTTGAATTTCCAGGTTGGTTCCTTGGCTGAGCTTTCAGGTTCCACAGTTGTGTTACTAAATTGTAATCCTTCAACTGGCAGAAATTATGCCAAATATGTACCTGTGTTCGTACAATTGACACCGTCTCTGCTAGTCCAGGGGTACACAATACCTGGGGATGCTCTTCTGTAGTCCATGGAGGAATGGAAACCAGAAACACTCCTCTGCCCACCTTAGCATTTTGGGAAGGAAGAAAAATGGCAAATTGTGTTCTCCAGAAGCCTCTGGCGAAGGGAAGCTCGCATTTGAATGGGGATGCAGGGCTGCATTGAGCAGAGGAGAGCTGCCTGGGTCCATGATTTCCCCCAAAGCAGCAGATGTCAGCAAATTCCAAGAAGAGTGAGGTTGCAAAACACAAAAGATGCAAACAAATGGATAACTGCCAACAAATTGACTACTGGGGAACTTTTAAAAAGTTTACAATGAAAACAACAAATATTTATTGATATCCTGTCCCTCTGGGTGAGCAATCAGGGAATAAAGTATGAAGATAGTTCGACCTGATATACCCTATATCAAGATCTTCACTTACTTTTGCTGAGGTATAAGTGTATTCATTTGCTGGGAGGTTCTTAATGCTTTTGTTTTTTTTTTTTAAAAATTTTTTAGAAGTAGGCCAGGATGAAGAAATAGAGGAGAATGAAGAATTGGGGATAAGGACAACAGCAGATTCACCAGAAGGTGGGTAGAAGAAAAAAAAAGAAAAGGTGTCGCAAAGCAAAAGGTAAATAAGCTTTTGCAAAGCAGAGAACATGAGCCATCAAACTCAGAATTTACAAATATTATCGTGGAATGTTAAAGGTCTGTACGAAAAAACAAAAGGAAAGAGATTTTCCATCTCCTCATAAAGAAAAAATATGACATTTTTTGTCTTATGAAAATTTAAAAGAGGAAAATGGGAATATGAATTGGTTTCTATACAGACAACTCTATGAGAGGTATAAAACCAACAAAAGAAGTATAAAAAGAAACAAAGAGGGTTCTGAAATTCTAATACTAACATGGAAGATATTTTATTGTTATCAGACCAAAAGATGCTCTCTAAGGTATACAAGAAGCTTTTCAAATGGAACAGAGAGGATGAAATAGTAAAAGAGGCCATGATCACAAGGGTGCCAAATTGTTGGAGGCTGATTGAACTAGAACAATGGGAGAAATCCTGGAACAGAAGGTTCAAATACTCCCTATCCCAAAATGTGAAGGAGAACTAAGATAAAATTCTGTATAGATGGCATCTATCCCAGATAAAATAACTAGGTTATATAATACTGGTAAGCGAGAATGTTGGAAATGCAACCTATTATCATTTCTGGTGGTCTTGCGATAGAGCCTGTAAATTTTGGAAAGAAATACAAAGGGAAATTTTATAATATTCTGGGAATCAAATTAAAACTTGAAGGTGAGGTTATGTTATTAAATATGTCCGAGGAAGATCAAGAAAAAAAGTTTGGTAAAGCTATGTTTTAAATGTTAACAGCTGCCAGATCTCTTTATGCCAGGTACTGGAAAATTGAAAAGAAAATAGATATGGAAGAGTGGTTTGCTAAACTATAGGAAATGATAGAATTAGACTGATTCTCATCCAAACTGAAACATGAAAGTAATTTCAAATGGAGAGAAGGATGGGAAAAGGTATTGATGTCTATGGCACAGAAATGGGAGAAGGTGGCAACTCTGGCAACAAGCCTAAGTGAAAATATTTGATCGTGATAAAGATGTTTAGTTTCAACTGTAGAAATTCCAGTAAATAGTGGGAAAAAAATTAAAGCTTACAAATCCAGGGATAAATAAAGGGAAATCATGCGGGGGGGGGGGGGAGGGAAAAGATTACTAAGTTGCAAAATACTATGTAATATTACCATGTGCACCCTGATCTGGATTTAGCAATTCTTTAAACCTCTTCAAAGAATTTGTTGTTGTTGTTGTTGATTAAAGTTATAAGCACGGGAGGTAAGAGAAAAATATTTCTGTGGTCATACAATGCCACAGAAAAAGATAAGATAGTAATCTAGATAAATTTCTTCGGGAATTAGGGGGAAGGGAAGTAGAGAAAAAGAAACCTGTGAATGAAAGAATGCAAAAAAATTATAAAGGAATGGGAACTGGGATAAAAATGCTTTATGTTTTATAGATGTCACAGTTTTTTAATCATTTATATTGAAATATGAATCAATAAAAATTTATTTAAAAATGTTTTACAGCCAATGGACCGGAAAAGGAGAAAGATCCCTTTACCAATTTGTCCAAAACCAAAGGCCCTACCGGATAAATAGATCCTTTGAGGGTGCTTGAGGACCCAAAGAATAGAGCCAAGTGAGTCTGGGAGACTTTATCCAGTAGGTTCTTGGCCTTAGGAGAAAAGGCACAACACGGCAAAGGGGCACCACCTCATCTTTTTCCTCTTTGGTCCAATGGACAGGTTTTGTCTCACCTGCCGAGTGGAAGCAGCCCTTCATGAACTCAGCCACGGCTTGGAGGGAGACTCACATGTGATGCTGGAAAGGGACAAGTGTGGCTACAGGAACTGGCAGCTGATCCCATCTGACCACGACCTGACACTAGCTGACCAGGTACAAAAGAAGCCCTTGGTGTTTGAGATGGGGCAGGAAGTTTGCATCTGGTGCAAAGAATATTTATACCTCACACCTCCTGAGCACTTTTCAATCTCCCCTGTGCATAATCAATTAATAATAAAATCTTCATGTATATTGCACTCCTCTCCCAACGGATTGAGAAATTGATCCTAGTAGGGGAATTTTGCTTCAAGAAAATCTAAAATTTCATTTTGCTGCTTCCTTGCACCCCAAAGAAAGTTTCTAGACTAGCCTGGAGCAATAATTGAAATTCCTGATCCTTGTGGTCCAGGCAATTGGCTGCATTGTCTTTGTGGCCAAGTTCAGAGCCTAACCCTGCAGTTCTATATCCCATTGACTTCAATGGGGATGCCATTTAATGTATAAGTTTGTAGGAGTGAGAGGTGGTTTCTGAGTCAGGGGAACGAATGTGGATTCACTGTCCCACTAGGATGGAAGCCACTAGGGGGTTAGAGACAATAGGGAACAGACCTTTGTCTTTAGTGAGAGCCGTGCCATGAATTTTACGAGGCAAGTCAGGTTTATTTAAATACCACCTTTATACAGGAATAATAATAATAATAATAATAATAATATAGCAAGTGAATTCCCAAGAAAAACAAAAAACACAACTAGGTAACAGATACAAGGGAATATTTGAGTCTCTAATTTTTTGTTAGGGATTTGGGATATCTGCAATGCATATGTAAACAAAAACAGGCACATTTCCCTTTAAAAATGCTGCATCTATTTGGAGAATCGTACACTGGTCCAAATTGTTTGTCTTGCTGGGTTTTGATCTTTTAGTTGATTTGGAGATCATTGTCAAAACTCATTTGTTTGTATATTGCATCATTTTCTTTATGGAACTGTTACTTCTCCTTGTTATACTTATTAATACAGAATGAGAGGGAGAAAAACTGTGCAATCACAGATCATGCATTGTGGAGTTTCTGTTATAAACAAACAACCAGTAATACCATCATGATCATGTGAACCAGATCTGTCAGCTACAACGTGCCCCCTCCCCCCCCCAAATAATAATGTTCACATCAGGTTCAGAATCTCACCTTCCAACCCTTTCTTCCCTTGCTCTGGTAGGGGACTTCTTTAAATATATATGGAATTTTATTTTGTTTTTGTGTATTTTCCCATCCAAAGATCCTGCCAGCCGAGACAGCCAAAATGTCACGGGAGAAGCAGCTCCAAGCCCAGCTTGACTCCATGAGGAATTCGGTCAAGCAAAGGAAGGAGGCAAAAGCGCGCTTGCAAGAGAAAATCTCGGAGGTGCCACAAGATCCCTTTGTAAATTTAAACAAGAGTGATTTAAGTGGGCTAAACCTATTTTAAGAAATATGGCAAATTAAAACAGAAGAGCCCGCAGCCTTTTAAAACAATTTGAAGCCAAACACATGCACAGATGGGGATTAAATCCAATAGCAGCCGAATGGGAAAAGCCATGTTTTATTTGGTGAGTTGTGCCAAAAACTAAAAGGAGAAGCCAAGAGGTGCTGGACCAGGTCTTGTGCCTGCAAAAGAAGTTGTAGCATCAATTTTGTAGACTTTATCCCCTTCCACAGATGCATGGAGTGAGAGGGTGCTCAGGAGGGATCCATGCATCTGAGAAAGGAGAACAAGGGGCTGTACAGATGGGCAGGAAGGGGTGGCGAGACGCCACATCTTTCTGCCCAGCATCCTTGCCACGGCGACCGCATGGTGCTGGCAACAACATGCTCCAAAAGGGAGCCACAAAACACAGCAGCTTTCCGCGCGGTTGCTAAGATGCCCAAAGCACCCTGGAGTAGCTTGGAGTGATATCTGGACTGATATCTCTTGCGCCGTGCCATTTGGACAGGATGCCAAAGGCATGTCATCAGCACGTGAACCGTCTCAATGCACGCATGCCAAATATGGCTCCGGGAGAGCCCAGAGCATGCCGACACTCCACTCTCCCGAGCCCTAATTTCCAACGCATTCTGAGTTCTCTCCAATCCATCCAGTACTGGCACCAGAAAGTTGCTGTTTTAATTTTAATACTGTGTTGTTGTTTTTTAATGGTTTTTCTTCTTTTTAATATTATAATGTATTTAATTCTCTTTTAAGGGGGCGGGGGTTTCTCTTTTTTATCCAGATAATGTTTTATTTCAAGTAAGCCACCTTTATTGCCCAGGCAGAAGGTGAGATACAAAAAATGATTCTTCTTACTAATTAGTACTAACTCTGTACTGGGCCCAAGTCTACAAAAGTTTTTGCTTCAACTTCTTTTAGAGGAGCTAGCAGATGTCTTTGCGAATTAAAACAAAATTGAAATTTAGTAGGTTAAACCTATCTTCCAAAAATAAGGCAGATTAAAACAGAAGAGCCGAGAGAGTTTAAAAAAAAAAATAGCGAAAGATATGTACAAGTGTGAATTCAATCCAGTGGCACTGGGAAAGCTCTTGCAAAAAGCCATGTTTTATTACATCGGTGTTGGTGCCAATTGGACCCCTAAAGGTGCCCCAGCACAAAAGGCCCTCTCTCCCATCCACCTAAAATATACAGCTCCCACGGGTGGAGCATGGAGGAGGCCCCCTGCAAAAGACCTTAGTCCTCAGGCAGATGGGTACATGGGAAGCAGTCAATAGGTTCCCAAGCCACTGAAGTCTTCAAATACCTTCATATAAAATTTAAGTTCCTAGGTCCCATGGGGGCAGAGGTATTCTTGCAAACATGCGGGAAGCACTTTAATCTGTTGAAGCCCAGGAGAGGGTTGATTGAAATCTGCACTTCGCCATGGAAACTTTGTGGGTAACCTTGGACAAATCACGCTCTCTCGGCCTCAGAGGAAGGCAATGACAAACGTCCTCTGAACAAAACCTGCCAAAAAAAAAACCCCTAGGATAGTTTCTCCTTTGGGCCACCATGCGTAAGAGGCTAAGCAGTGGAGTAGCACCTTCTGAAAGCTATTTTACTGACGTTTCATGGTTTCTCCAGCTTCAGGTTATCCTTAGCGAGCCAGACCTCAACATGGAGAGAGAGCTGGACAGATCATCTGGCTCCGAGAACGAGATGGAGGACTTGAATGATATGAGGCCAAAGCTGGAAGGGGAGTCCCTGAGCATCCACATGAGCCCAGCAGAAGGCTTCACAAACTCCGAAGACAGGAGGTTGGTATTCAATCCGATAGCCCATAGCAGAGGTGCTGGCTTCTTTCTTTCTTTCTCCCCCATTTCAGCATCTCATCAGGATCCAATGTATCCTTAACGCATCAAGTTAACTGAAAAGATAGTGATGCTAACAAAAAGTCTCAAAGCACCTTTGCACAATGTGATGTGATCGATTTCTAAGGAAGTCGCAGTTTTCCTCATAGTGTATTCCTGGCAGATCTAACGCAGCCAATGTAATATCAGATGGAAGTGGTTTTCCAGCAACTTCTTCAGGGCCACAGTTTGCCCCACCAGTCTTAGAAGAGAGGTAGACGGACCATGAGTCAAGTGATGGGTCCAACTATCCTGACTAGCCATGGCTTCATTCTGTCCTAGCCCGACAGCCAATGTGGTTTAGTGTTTGAATGTTGGACTATGACTCTGGAGACCAAGGTTCAATTCCCAGTTGAGCCATGAAACCCACTGGGCGGCCTTGGGAAAGTGACCTCAGATGATGGCAATGGCAAAGTCCCTCTGAAGAAGCTAGCCAGAAAACCTTGGGATAGGTTTAACTTAAGATCGCCATCAGTCAGAAAAGTTTGAAGGCACGCAACAAGAGCAACAACTCCTACAGCTGGGGAGTAGTTATGGATGGAAACTGGAAAACTGCAATATCAGAGATGGGAACATCCTATGGCATCCTGGGATATGCAGTTTAGTGAGGCTTTAGAGTTAATGGCTGAGGATTTTAAATATGCTTTGTTAACAGCCAGTTCCATGATTCCATGGGAAGGAAAGCACAGAAGATAAGCTAATTGTTTTGTCTTTAGTTCTCCCAAAGAGTTTTAGAAGGAAAAAAGCAAGCTTTTAGTTCCTTCTGGTTGGTTCGGAAAGCAGAGGTGCAACATCTGAGCTTCCAGGGTGGGGTGTGTGACTCTGTTACAGTGGTTGTTGGTTACTTAGGAATCTTTTCGGGGCAGATAAGCTTGCATGGACAGGTTGCAGGTGATAGGACTACTCAGTGCCCCATCCCAGGGCACTGAGCATCCTGGCTGTTTCTTTCCCAGCTCCAGTCTCGAGTCCATCTCCCGAGAGTCTGAACTGCTAGACATGTCCGTGGCTCATAACAGCTGTGTGTCTGTTGTGAACGAAAATGAAGTGCAGGTGACACACGACAACCCAGGAGAAGGTAAATTAAGGACCTGTGCTCCTTCAGCCATCGGGTGGAGAAGTCTTTGGAGCTCTATGTGGCAGAGGTTTGAAGCAACCTCCCCAATACCTATTTGAATTTCCAGGTTGGTTCCTTGGCTGAGCTTTGAGGTTCCACAACTGTGTTACTATGACAGCTAAGTTGGAATCCTTCAGCTGGCAGAAATTATGCCAAATATGTACCTGTGTTTTCACAATTGGCACCATGCTCCAGGATGCTCATCGGCAGACCATGGAGGCTTGCAAACCGCAAACGCTCCTCTGGCCACCATAACATTTTGGGAAGGAAGAAAAAAAGGCAAACTGTGATCTCCAGAAGCCTCTGGGGAAGGGCAGCTTGCAATTTAATGCGGATGCCGGGGTGTATTTTTCACAGGAGGGCTTCCAGGGGGACATGATTTAGAAATGATATATATATATATATATATATATATATATAAATTTAATAATTGTTTTCCATTCAAAGGATGGAAAAAGAAGAGAGGTCCATTCATCGATTGGTCAAGGCCCTTCAAGGTCAACAAAAACAACCCTTGCCCATACGAGGAAGAGAAAAAAATTCCTCCAAAGCCAAAGGAAAGAGCTAAGTGAGTCTAGGAGACTTTTCCCAATAGGTTCTTGGCCTTAGGACAAAACCTACAATATGGAAAAGGGGCACCACCTCATCTTTCTACTATTTGTTCAAATGGACAGATTTTCTCTGAACTCCCGAGACAAAGAAGACCATTTCGTTCTCGAATGGGAATCGGAGGATGAGGATGACCCACTTTTCCTGAGGGTGACTACCGAGCAAGGTGAAAGGCGCTGGAAGCTCATCGAATCAGGCCATGACCTGGAACAAACTGACAAGGTACAGAAGAAGCCTCATGCACTTGCTGTGGTCTTTTAAGTTTGGGCAGCATGTTTGCATCTGGCTATCTTGCAAAGACAGTGACTTATTCCTCCCCACTGACAATAAAGGAGGTCAGGGCAGGAGTGTTGCAGGGATGATGCAAAACTGGGAGCTTAATGTAGGGACCTGCCGGGGGGGAAACTGAACACTAGTTTTGTCATCTGATTAGCAATCTCTTTTGTTTTTATCTGCACTGCATAGAAGAGGCTTTAAAAAGTAAAGGCAGAAATATGGAAGAAGATAAAAGGAGGGGAGAGTGTCCCGGAAGCTTCAACCTTGGGAGTTATGGCTATGTTGTGCTGCTCTTTTGTGGGGGCTGCTGGTGCACAGAATATCTATACCTTTAAGATATAGGATCTAGGATCCTTCCTGGGCACCCGTTGAGTCCACACATCTGAGAAAGGAGACCAAATCTATAAACGTTTCTGCTTTGACTTCTTTTGCTCAGTTAGTCCCACATGTGCCACAAGATTTCTTTGCAAAATTAAACAAGAGTGATTTAAGTAAGCTAAACGTATGTGGAGGTCCTCTCCAAAAGACTTTATTCCTTAGCCAGATGAGTCCATGGGAAGCACTCCTTCAAGTACTGGGCGTCCCAAGCTATTTAAATAAGGAGAGTTGCATAGGCCTCCTTGCCAATCTTCTACGTGGGTCAACCAATTCTTTCAAAATGGGTATTGTTATTGCTACTTTATTGCTTGTTCTTTGAAAGAAAGAAGGAATAATCAGGGTTCCCTTTGTCTCCTTTCCTCCATCCTGACTGTTTAAGCGTTAAACTAGGACTCTGGACTAAAATGAGAGACCAGTGTCCAAGGGAATGTAGACCCAGGAGCATTCATGCCAGCTGGCAGTGAATCTGCCCTGGGCTTTAGTCCCAAGTGTAAAAGACTGTCCCGAGTGCTTTCCTTACATTGGGTGTAGTACCTTTGAGAGTTCCTCTGGAATTCAGATTAGAACCTAGAGTGAATTTACTGCATCCTCCACATATGGGGAGGGGGGAATCTAGGGAAACCACCCCCCTCCATTCCTATCCTGCCTTCAGTAGCTCGGTCAGGAAGCAGAAACCTTTTTGGACTGTTTCCTCTCAAGTTTTCTACTAACTTCTCCCTCTCCATCCTCTTTTGCTCTTGATATGAATAGACAAAGGCGGAGGATCTTGTCAGAATCAAGGAGCCATCTCAGCCAGAGCCTTATGTGACCAGCCAGGAATCGGTAGTCCCTCGGACACCTCATGGTCCTCCTCCGAAGGTCCACCAGTCTCCTCCTCCCCAGATGCACGGAAACCAACGCGGCAATTATGACCACCCAAACAGAAGACACATTAGTCGTGGAGGGAAGAGACCAGGTAGAAGCTGACACACAGCACGTCCTGTTAATTCGCGCTAATGAAGTCAGATATCCAAAGAGAGGGAATCATCATCATCATCATCATCATCATCATCATCATCTTTATTTCTAGCCTGCTCCTGTGTAGAACTCAATCGTAGCGGAGTACAACAAGATTAAAACACACAAATTAAAACAATACAACAGCCCATTCCCAGCCGCTCGCTCCTTAAAAATGAATGAAGTTGACACTGATTTAAAACCACAACAGATTAAAACATAATATATCTTCAACAGTTCTTAAAAGAGGAAGGGGATAGCACCAAGCAAGGGATCAGATTAGATTAATTCATCCCGTTTTGGAGCCGGAATCTAAGAAGTTTCAGGAAAAGCCTGCCAGAAGAGATGCATCTTTAGAATTTCACATTGGGGGAACCACAGAAAAGAAGACCCTTTCCCATGTCCTTGTTCTGTCGGGTGGCTGGAGTGAAAACGGGAGAGTGCTCCTCTTCCTTTAATGCTTGTGCAGAAGAAGAGATTTCAACTGCCCTGCCCAGTTTATATGAAAAGAAGGCCTATTTAAGTTATTGCGGTTTCAGATTTTTGGGGGCCTTGCATGCTGACACACTCCCCAAATAAAGTGTTTTGGATTCCATTTTTAATATCCATGACTGAATGCTATAGAATCCTGAGATTTGTAGTTTGGTGGAGCACCAGAAGTCTGTGAAAGGGAAGGCTAAATATTTCACAAAACGACCTATCCAGAATCCCTTAGCATTGTCCAGCATAAATGCTTTTACTGTAGCCATTCACTCACAATACCAGCCAGGGGCTCTGTGGGTCAATGAGTGCCCACCTTGTTGGCAACTATTACCTTACCCTTTGTAATCTGCTTAGGGAGTAAAATGCACTGAGAAGCATTATGGAAAAGTACGTGCTATTGCTATTGGGTCATGGCTGTTAATGTGGTGGCAAACTGATTCATTTCTGTAGTGTAGATACACCCTTTGAATAGCAATACCAGAAACAAATAATTGAATTTGGGTGTAGCCATCCATTGATTTATAATTGTATAACCGATGCTTCATAAGACTAAAAAAAATCTCAGCAAAATGATAAAAATTCAATTGCCTGTTTGATGCATCACACAAGCAACCCATAAAACAGCCTGGCAATTGCATGTTACTTAATCATTCTTGCCAGAGATTGCCCTTACTGATTTATTCTGGCGGAAATGCCCTTTATAGCTCAGCAGAACCCCAAAGTTTGCATGCAATCTTGTTCAGAGGGGGGAAAAAAAAACAAGCAAAATTACTGAACACCTTTGTGTCTTGCAAAAGAGACTGAGGACTCTTTCATACAAGGCTAAATTGGAAGTATAATTTAAGGTTAATTCGAATGCAATCATGGGTTTTACGTTATTGCGAATTAACTCTTCGCACGCAAATTCGGGCAAGAGGGAAGCCAATTCGAATGCAATCATGGGTTTTACGTTATTGCGAATTAAAGCTTCACATGCAAATTCGGGCAGGAGGGGGTTATTTTCAGGTAATGGGAAGTAATTCCGAACGGAGCAGGGGTTCATGTAAATTCGCTAAACAAGCGAATTTACATGAATCCGCATTGGCTCCATTCGGAGTTGGGAGAAATTCCTCCCCGTTTGAAAGAGTCCTGAGCCCTTTCCCTGATCCCTTCCTTTATTTGCAGGGCGAGGCAGGTGGCAGAGGGACTCCAAGTTCGAACCCTGTCCCTGGTAGAAGAAGCACCGCCGACAACATGGGGAGCCTCCCTGCAGCGTCAGTAACCACCAGACAACGACCAATCCAGCAAAAAGATATACGACCATCTTGGGGAAGACAAAGACAGGCTTCCTCCATTCTCACCTGAAAGAGAAGGACTTTCCCCTACATCCATTACCATCTTGGTGGAGACAAAGAAAGGTTTCTGCTTCTAGCCTTGTCTGAAAAGTGGAGGACTCTTCCCTATATCCATTACCATCTTGGGGGAGACAAAGGCTGGCTTCCTCCTTCTAGACTTGCCTGAAAAGAGGAGGACTCTTTCCTATATCCATTACCATATTGGGGGAGACAAAGACAGGCCTCCTCCATCCAGCCTCACCTGAAAAGAGGAGGACTCTTCCCAATATCCATCACCATCTTGGGGGAGACAAAGACAAGCCTTCTCCATCCTCTTGGGGTCCAGAGGCTCCATCCTGGCTGCTAGGCCTGGCCAGCTCCCTCTGGCCAATGGAATTTCAAGGGAATCGGGGACCCAGGGCTGGCGCTTGGGTTTTGGAGCCCCGTTCCACAGCTGGGGTGGAGTCTTTGGGCTTTGAAATCCAAGCTCCTCTCCTGGCCATGACCCCCTTGGATCCCCGTTGACCAGAGGAATAGATCTCAGTTCCAGCCCAGCAGCCAAGATGGAGCCTTTGGGCTTCCAAACCCAAACCTCGCCCTTTGCCCTGACTTCCTTGGGACCCCGTTGGCCAGAGGGAGCCGAGGCCAGGCTCGGTGCTTGGGGTTCGAAGCCCAGAGGCCCTGTCCTAAATTGGAATAGAATGTAGAATATATATATACACATTTATGTATTGTATCATAATCAATATTCAATGTATGAATCATAATAAAGTTTTTAAAAAAAGAGGTTCTGGCCTGGCTGTTGGACCTGGGGATGGGGCTCTGAGACTCAAGCCTCGGCCCTGGTTCCAGCCCCGGCCCTGGCCCTGGCTGACTGGGCAGTAGACTATGCCCCGCAGTCAAGCCAGGGCAGAAAGGAAGGAGGAAGGAGGGAAGGAGGGAAGGAAAGAAGGACGGAAGGTGGGGGAAGAGGGGAAAGAGGAAGGGAGGGAGGGAGGGAGGGAAGGGGGAAGGAAGGAAGGAAGGAAGGAAGGAGAAGGGGAAGTGGAAAAAGGGAGGGACTCTTGACCCCAAATAGTGGTGCGGGTCCATGTGCGCCATCATTAAGGACAATATGGGCTTGACATGCACATATGCCCAAATCCACAGAATCTCAAATGCATGGATAGCAAATCAGCGTATACGGAGGGCCCACTGTATATATAAACCAGAGCTAAGGAAAATCACAACGAAAAAATTTGAAAGGAATATAAGATATTAGTTATAAAATATTAATTAAAAAATGTTTTATGTAATGGGAAAAGGTCAGCTAGTTCTATAGGCCGGTATTATTATGATGAAAGGAAGAAAGAAACATAAATAAACAAACAGTACTTAACATTAATTTATATTTGGGACAACACTTTGCCATTGTCCTAGTGGTTTCTGATCTAAACATGTTGTCTTGAGAGTAAATATGTTGTTGAGAGAGTTATTGAATTGATTAAATTTAGAAATTATTAAAATGTCCTTCACTTTAAAACAGCTGTTCTTTGAATTGTTCTGTATTAAAATGTGAGATGGACTTTTCACAAATCTGCTGGCTAGTTTGTGATTTTTTTAGGTTGCTTGTTGTATTTTTGGGTATTCATTTATTTACGTATTTATTTGGTGATCAGTAAAAGGAAACTGCATACTATAGCTATTATGAGTTCTGTTTTTGCTGGACAGAATAAGTTTTGTGCACCTGAGTTTTACAGCTGGTTGTTTTCAAGCTCTTAATGGCAGAAAGATTACAAAATACTTGAAACACAGACCACGTCCCTTGCCTTAGAGGCAAATTGTAAAAGGAATGAATGAATGGATCAAAACATCGGTGCCATTTTTCATACAGAGTGCAATGGGATCTTGTAGCAGCTTTGAGACTAACTGAAAGAATGAAGCTGGTAGCATGACTTTTTGTAGACTTGAGTCTATTTCTTCAGAAGCAGATGTTGACTCAAATCGATGTTGAATTCTCATGTTACTGATTTAATCTCAAAGGTGCTCCAAAATCCCTTTGCACACTGAATTTCCCCAAAAAAGAGGGCAGTGCCTTTGAATTTTCCATACAGGGTGGATGTTCTCTGGAGGACTGTCCAATTCAAAATAATTTCATTACATTTAAACACAGGATACGACTAGACTATGTATTGGGCATGTTTGTGAGAGTGAGAAACATGGGGGATAATGAAGAGCAAGTACTTGGATGCCATCATCTCTTAAAAACGTTTAATATTGTTTGCGGAAGATTCTAAAATCTAACAGTTTAATCTAATCCTGTGCCTGTCTGACCATCCAGACCTGAAGCATTTGCTTGGCCACATACATCCCTGAGTGATGTTACAGGGATTTATCCTTCTTAGGCTTAGCAGAAGTCTGAAAATCTTCTGTCACCATTATTATTTTAAAGACATTTACAAAATGGATCTTCCATGAATTGTTCTCTTGCTTGCTTGCTTTCTCCAATCAGTATTCCATTAGATACACAAGACCTTTCTATCCCAAGCCTTTAGGAACTGATTGTTAACAAGAGAAGGGTTTTTATAATGCTGTGCGGTTTTTTAAAAAGTTTTAAAGAGGACCCCAGAGGGGGATGCATTGAGTTCCTACGAGGACTATTTTCTCCCCCAAGATCTTAGGCCCTCCAAAATTGATCTGGGATTTCTGCAGAAAGACAATGAGAGCTGCATATCAATGCTTATGCGGCAACGTAATACAGGCTCAGAATTTCTTTTCCTTGCTTTATGCTGCTTCATGTTTTATTCAATTTTGTTCTAGAGAGTGTTCAAACGGGGAGCCATTTTCAACAATAGGATTATTGTTGTGCTCCTTCAAGTCATTTCCAACGTATGAAAACTCTAAGACAAACCAATCATGGGGTTTTCATTACAAGATTTGGCCAGAGGAGATTTGCCATTAACTTCCCCTGAGGCTGAGAGCATGTGACTTGCCCAAAGTCACCTATTGGTTTGCATGGCTGAGCTGGGATTTGAACCCTGTCCCCCCAGAGTCGTAACAGATGGAAACAGATCTGCGAAAGAGATGGACAGCCACTTGTTTCTCCTCCAGAGTTTTTCTCTGGAGTTTTAGCAGGTTGTTTTGGAGGGGGACACTGCAAAAAGCCCAAAATCCTGCCAATCATGTGAGGATGGATCATATTCTAATCAGCTAAAATGAGGGTATTTTAATGAGACAAGCCCATGGTCTTTCAAATGTTCTCGATCCAAGCCTTTCAAATGGTCTAGGACCAAGCCTGTGAAAGGCCAACAAATGAGTGATAATGAAGAAGCAGGGAGAGAGAAAAACAGCTGAATATATATATATATATACCGCCACCTCTCCAAGTCTGCGAACTTGAAATGAGCGGACTTGGAAATCTGCAGAGGGGCAACCGCTATTAATCTCAATGGGGCATGCATGCGGTGCACACTCCACCTTCGTGCACCCAATTCAAGCCTATGGGCTTGAATATGCACAAAATTTTGAACTCACGGGGGGGGGGGGTCCAGAACAGATCCCCCACAAATTGAAAGGGGCAACTCTGTGTGTGTGTGTGTGTGTGTGTGTGTGTGTGTAATGAGCGGCCTTGTCTCTTTTTCGGAGAAAGGCGGAATAAAAATTAAATATTAATTAAATAAATACACGTGAAAGTGGATTTTCTGTGAGGATTGCAGAAGTCAGGGCCTGGAGTCCAAAAACAGCTTGGAGTCCAGAAACAGAACTAAATGTGGATTGTTTTTTCTGCAGCTTTTGTGACTACCTGTACTAACCGCCACCCTCCACATCCTATTCAAAGGGGGAAAGGTCAGCATGTGCTTTATAGTCGATAGCAAAGCAATTGACTGTATAGATCATGAAAAGCTATGGAACGCACTCAAGGACATGGGAGTATCGCGGACAGCCAAAAACACATATAAATCATTCTGTTGTTCATGTAATACAAGTTTCCAAAATCCAAAGTATTTTAAAATCCAAAATTATCAATATGGGTGACAGAGAAAATGACATATTTGTTTTCTGATAGTTCAATGTAAACAAATTTTATTTCATGCACAAAATTATTAGCCATCTTGGCTCTAGGCCTGGAAGAAAAGCAGCATAGAAACTAACTAACTAAGTAACTAACTAACTAACGTAATATGTATAAAATTACAGTGGTCCCCCGGGTTACGAAAATAATCCTTTCTGGATTACCTTTCGTGACCCGGAAGTCTTCGTAACCCGGGGGACCGCTTTATTTGATGCACAGTGCAGCGGAGAGCGCTGATTTAAAGGGGCCGGGTTGCTTTTTTTCCCCTCAACCCCGGGATTTTTTCGGAAGCCGGGGCCGTTTTTCCGGCCCCGGCTCTTTCGGATCCCGGCGATTACGTATCCTGGGGGATTCACAACCCGGGGGACCACTGTACCTTCAGGCTATGTGTAGAAAGTGTACATAAAACATAACTGAATATCATGTTCAGCCGCTCGTTGGTCTCCTTACTGAAGAGGCCTTCAGTGTCAAACGGCATGTCCTCGATGGCCGCCTTCGCATTCGTCTAAGGGCAATGGCAGTCATTACTGAGCCTGGCAGAAGTGATCAAGAGACCTCCGATAGCGTGTGCCTCTTCCCTTGTCCTTGGAGATTTCAGCCAGAAGAGGGGACATCCGCTCCATCAAGTGCTGCACGTAGGCCCCCACGCAGGCATTGTAGTTGGTGATCCTGAGACAGAGAGCCGAAGCCTTGAAGGATTTCTTTGCCAGGCCGACCACCTTCCTGGCCTCTCCGTCAGTTGGGGAAGTAGAGGTTTTTGGCGTGAAGACTCGTTGAGAGCCCTCAACGATTGCTGAATTCTGCACCGTATGCGAATGCTACCAGGAAGCCGATGTAGGGGTGATCCGGTACAGTCCATCAATCTTCCTTGAGGTGGACGTGATTGAAGCCGGTGTTTGCCAAGAACGCTTGGTCATCTTTTTCAAGGAAGGCAAAAAGGGGATAGCGGCCAAAGTAGGGGCCGTACCCTGGATCCATCTCTCAACATAATCCACAGCCTCGTCCTCTGAACATGTGACATCCAGCTCCAAGGCGTTTGCCATCTTAATGACGTGTTCCCTAAAGAGGTGGGCATTGTCCGTTGGAGAGACAGGACCTGGCTGGTAGAAGTTCTGCGCGGAACGACACATCACCTTCCTGAGATGGGGCCGGTCCCTCCTGGTTGGAGTACTCCGGTACCGAACGTGAGTCGTCCTCACCAAGGAAGACCACAGATGCTGATGGAGACTATCCAGTCTGAGTGGCAATATCTCCCTTCGGAGCGGCATCTCTGCTCAGTACCGAAGTTCCCTCCGAGACTTCCAAGGCAACCCAACGACGGTCCTGACGTCTCCAGAGCTTTTGACATCTTCAGGAGGTGCTCCCCGAAATGTTGTGTGTTGTCCGTGGGTGAGACTGGACCAGGCTGGTAAAAGTTCTGCGGGGACCGAGATCTTTCCTGCGCCATGTCAGAGTCCTCGCCCGGGGATAGAACTGAGCCCTCTTGCTCCGAGCCTTCGGGCTCCGAATTTGAAACATCTCCCAAACAGAGTATGGATTCAGCGGGAGAATAAGGGACCTGCATACCCGTCTCTTTCCTCAGCGGAGCCTGTTCCCTTTTTCCCGAAACGGTAGCGGAGTCATCGAGGGGCACCCAACGCCGGTCCTGACGTTTCTCAGCGGAGGAAGAACCCCTTCTTCCCTCCAAGGCGGATGGGTCCACAGCAACATAGCATATTCCGGTGTCGCTGTCGTAAAAGAAATCCCGGTGATCGGATCCTTGGGCCAAAACGGACCTCGCCATAAGTGTCGAGGAGTGGCGGTCCCGAGAAGATGACCGGTGCTCCATACTCAGCCTCCGTATGGCCTCCTCCTGCAGGGGCTGCGAGGGGAGCTCCTGACGCGGAGAGGCTGCTGGTGTGGAGTCGGGCTTCGATGCGGCGGGAGTTTCAGTCGGCTTCGAGCGCCACGCTTGTCAGCATGGGATCCCTCGTCGGAGTCAGAATGGGCTTTTTCCTGGAGGGTCTCCCCCTGAGAGGAATGCTTCCTCATGGCAGAGGCCTTAGCGCTCGACTCCAGATGGGAGGAAGAGCCACCTGCCAAGCCCTTAGAAGGTGTCTCCTTCAAACTCCGCTCAGCATCCCTCCGGTCTGAGTCCGATTTGGACTTCTCCTTCCTCTTTTTCTTAGAGGACTTGGGCTTTTGCTCATCACTCAATTTCTCGGACGGGTGAGCCTCCGTCTCGCGGGGAGACTTGGAGGTCGGACCGGCAGGGGAAACAGATACCTTCTCCACGGCCTCTCGGGACATCTTTGACACCGACTTCGATGTCGAAAGCAGAACCTCTTGCGGGGCAACGCTTCATCCAGGACGAATGATTTAAGAAAGGACGTCCGGTTTTTCCTCACCTGAGGAGTCAAAGATCTGCAGAGGGCACAGCTCTGGATATTGTGGGTTTCACCTAAGCAGATCAGGCACTTCTTGTGCCGGTCCGTCCGAGAGACTTTGGCCCCACAAACAACACGGTTCTTAAACGGAGCCACAGACATCAAATCCAAATCGATTCCAAAACGAGGTCAAACAAGCCGAGCGGTCTAGGAACAGGCGCCAAGACGGAGAAGAGCAAGAATGGTTGAAAGCCAGCCAAAGATAGAAAACCGAACAGGACCACTAACAGGGATTTTCCAAGCCCAGTTCCTTCGAGTAGGCTACGAAGTTCTGCTTTGCCCAGTGATTCCAAGAAGGTTCCGAATTTGACCCGTTTGTATGTATTCGCAGAGACCACGAAGTATTCCAAATATTCCCAAATACTTCTGAACCCAGGAATTTCAGACAATAAGGGAGACTCAACCTATACATGAAACATAAATGGATTTTATGTCTAGAGATGCATCTCACTTCCAAAGATATCTCATTAGGTACATGTAAATATTCCATATATGTATATATAGTATTTTTCTGTCCGCATGTGTATGTGTGTATACGCAAACACACACAGATACACAGAGTGTGTGTTAATGCAGCCTCTGTCAATCAACCTCCCGGTCTGTCAATCAACCAGCCTTTCTTGCCAACGTTCCGCTTCTCCTTATGATTGTTCTAAGTGTTCTAGAACCCATCCTAGAACCCAGGTCAGGGTCTGTGTGCGCTTTGCGGCCGGACCCTGCCCTTCGTGTCTCTGAGTTGGTGTGCGTTTCAGTGTCACAATGTCAGGAGCGAAGGGGTTTTTCCAAGCCGTTGGAGGAGAGGTCAAGCATTGGGTCGTTTCTGGTGGCAAGAAATGCCGGAAAGTGGCCACAAGGATTGTACCCCGCCGGAGGCGCCCAAAAGTGATGGACTTTTCTGGGATACTGGAGCCAACGCTCAGGTCAGCCCCCATTTTGTGGGAAGCGAGCAGAAGGCTTTCATAGCTTTTTATGGGGTTTTCAGTCTATGGGGCCGTGTTTTAGAAGACTTTATTCCCGAGGTATCGCTGTGGTACTTGGGAATGTGTTTATGTGTGTGTGTGTATGTCTGTGTGTATACACACACACACACACACACACACGAGATTAAGAATGGGAAGGATGGCTATGGAGGAACTGGAGAAGATCCCAAAATGCAAAGATATACAGTTGAGGCACAAAAACCAGAATCATTCAAGCCATTGTCATTCCCTATTATTGCTACGGATGGATGTGAGAGATGGACAGGGAAGAAGGATGACCAAAGTCATGCTTCGGAGGCATCTGGAGAAAGAAGGAAGAAACGACTCTTCAGAAAAGATGAAACGATGCTGGGAAGGAAAGAGGGAAGGAGAAAGAGAGGAACAGGGAGGATGGACTGCATCATGAGGACTGTGGGGTTTATGGGGTTTGATGGAGGATCCTGGAACTGAGCCCCAGCAGATAGCAAGGGCCCACTGCCATAACAATAATAATTATTATAATAGTTGTAATAATACTAATCCAAGCCCTTTCCTGCCCCACTGCAGACTCCCCGAAGGCATTAAGACTCGGGCGATGGATGAGGAGGCGGAGGAAGGTCCATCCCGTCCCTTCCAAAAGGAAGAGACACCAAAAAGCTCGGTAGGAAAATAAACATTACATGCTATTGTTTACACACACACACACACACATATAACCTAACATGTGGGGATAAATACAATACAAGGGTTGGTTGGTTTCTTCTTGTTGTTTGGGTTCCAACTGGGAGGCTCCTTTATAAGGTGATGGGATGAAAGAGGAAAGAGGGTCAGAAAGATCAGGGCAATCTCTGGTCGCTTCTCTCACGTCTGCCTCCAATTCACTTATTTGTAGCTCTTAGAAGCTGGAGTCCGTAAAGCGGAAGCGAAGCAGGAAAAGGAGGAGGAAAAGAAGGAGGAAAGGAAGGTGGAGGAGAGGAAGGAAAAGAAGGTGGAAAAGAAGGTGAAGAAGGTGGAAAGGAAGAAGGAAAAGAAGGTGGAGGAGAGGAAGGAAAAGGAGGAGGAAAAGAAGGTGGAGGAGGAGAAGGTGAAGAAGGTGGAAAGGAAGAAGGTGGAAGGGAAGAAGGAAAAGAAGGTGGAAGAGAAGAAGGAAAAGGAGGAGGAAAAGAAGGTGGAGGAGGAGAAGGTGAAGAAGGTGGAAAGGAAGAAGGTGGAAGGGAAGAAGGAAAAGAAGGCAGAGGAGTGGAAGGAAAAGGAGGAGGTAAAGAAGGTGGAAGAGAAGAAGGTGAAGAAGGTGGAAGGGAAGAAGGAAAAGAAGGTGGAAGAGAACAAGGAAAAGAAGGTGGAGGAGAGGAAGGAAAAGGAGAAGGAAAAGAAGGTGGAGGAGGAGAAGGTGAAGAAGGTGGAAGGGAAGAAGGTGAAGAAGGTGGAAGAGAAGAAGGTGGAAGGGAAGAAGGAAAAGAAGGTGCAGGAGTGGAAGGAAAAGAAGGAGGAAAAGAAGGTGGAAGAGAAGAAGGTGAAGAAGGTGGAGGAGAGGAAGAAAAAAGAGGAGGAAAAGAAGGTGGAGGAGGAGAAGGTGAAGAAGGTGGAAGGGAAGAAGGTGAAGAAGGTGGAAGGGAAGAAGGAAAAGAAGGTGGAAGAGAAGAAGGTGGAAGACAAAACAGAGTCTCTTCCCAGGTAAGCCCCCATTTTGGGGAAGCCAAAGGCCTTCACGGCCGGCATAGGTAGGTCTTTGTGGGCTTTTCGGTCTCCTTGGCTGTGTTTAAAAAGAGTTGATTCCTGACGTTTCGCCGGTCCCTCTGTTCTGGGAAAGGTGGCACGGAAGAGAGTGGGGTGTCTTTGTGTATACACAGACACACATATACACATATACATACACACATATACTGTGTGACTCTGGGCTGGGAGGAGTGACCCAAAGATAGATAGATAGAGATAGATAGATGAAAGACAGATAGATAGTGGGATAGTAGATATTTCAAGGACAGGTGAGGGATAGATAACAGATATCCCTCTTTTGCAAGCACTTTCCTTGAACGGCGTCCTCTTTGGGCCCCATTCGTTCCCAAGCGCAACCCAAAGCCTTAGTAAAAGCATTCCCATAAATTGGGATCAAACACGGATAGAAATGGGGATCGCAGCCAGGAAACCAGAAGGAGATGAAGAACGGGAAGGACGGCCATGGAAGAAATGGAGAAGATCCCAAAATGCAAAGATATGCAACGGAGCACCAAGGTCAGATTCATTCAAGCCATTGCAATTCGCTGTTATTGCCACAGATGGATGTGAGAGATGGACAGGGAAGAAGGATGGGAAGAAAAGGCATTGGTTTGAGATTATTTGGGGCTGAGGGTCCCACGGACGAAGCAATGGGTCCCGGAGCAGATGAAGCCAGAAACTTCCCTGGAAGGAGCCAAGATGACCAAAGTCATGCTTTGGAGGCATCTGGAGAAAGAAGGAAGGAAGGACTCCTTGGAAAAGAGGAAATGATACTGGGAAGGAAAGGAGGAAGGAAAGAAGGAAGAAAGGAAGGAAGGAAGGAGGAAGAGAGGAAGAGGGAGGATGGACTGCATCAAGGAGGGGACTGTGGGGCTGATGGGGCTTGATGGAGGATGCTGGAACCAAGCCCCATCAGATAGCAAGGGCCCACTGCCATATTAGTAATAATAATGAGAATAATACTAATGGTACCCTTTTTCCTGCCCTGCTGCAGACTCCTGGAAACCTGGAAGACTCTGAGAATGTATGGGGGATTGGAGGAAGAGGATGAGGAAGAGACAGAGGAAAGCTCGGTAGGAAAATCAAGATTACATGCCATGCTTTCTATCTATATATATATTATAGAGCTTGATACGTTTATTTGGGAATAAATGCAATACAAGGTTTCTTCTTCTTTTGGGAATCTCTTTTCTGAGAGATTCGCCACTGGAAGGGTCCCAGAAAGCGTGATGGCGGCGCAGGTTTAGGTTTGTTCAAAGGAAGCATGTCCCAATTGAACCTTGTTTTTTCTTCATTCAATTCTATGAAGCTGGAGGTGGAGCCTTTCACACCAAGACTGGAGGATGTCCTTGAAGGCATCAATGTCCAGGAAAGGCAATGTTTCCCAAGTGGATCTTCATTTAGGATCAGGAGGTGACCCTCTGTTCCTTGCATTCTCCGCATCCAGAGGGTCGCCATGGGTCCAGATCGACTCCAGGGCACCGTTTTGTGAGGTCCAGGGGGTCCAGGATCCTGGAGCCAGGGCCCAGGAGATACCAAGGGGACTGTGGGGTTTATGGGGTTTTAGGGAGGATCCTGGAACCAAGCCCCAGCAGATACCAAGGACCCACTCTAATAATCCTTATAATAATTCTACCCTTTTCCTGCCCCGCTGCAGACTTCCAGAAAGCAAGAAGAGTCGGGTGATAAGTGTGCAGGAAGGTCCATCTCCAGCGACGCAGAAGGAAGAGACCCAGAAAAGCACGGTAGGAACATAAGTAGTACATGCCATTGTTTGTGTGTGTGTATAGCCTGAAGCGTTTATTTGGGAATAAATACGACACAAGGGTCTGTTGGTTTCTTCTTCTTCTTTTGGTTAAAACTGGGAGTCTTCTTTATAAGGTGAAGGGATGAAATAGGAAAGAGGGTTAGAAAAACCAGGGCAATCTCTTGCAGCTTCTCTGATGGGCCACCATTCTCAAGGGTAAGTAGAGCGTCCTGGGAAGTGCGATAGCGGTGCATGCGTTTAGGCCGTCCCGGGTTTAGGTTTGTTCAGAGGAAGCAAGTCCCCACTGATTCCCCATTTCTGGAGTCGAAGATTTCTCCTTTTGTCTTCATAGAAACATAGGAAGGAGCGTCGCGCATCAAGAGCCGGAGGCCAGGCCCCACAAAGGTAATTTTCCAAGGGATTTCTGGATCGCCTTGCGCACCTGGGAGCCACTTCTCAGACCTGGTTCCGGTTTGGGAGATGCAAAGCGGGGCGCATAAGGATGCCCTTGTTCTGTTGGGCCGCACTGGTGGCCAGGGGGGGAAGGTCCACCTTTCGTGGCCCTTTGTGTGTATTTCAGAACCCTGAAGCCGGATCCAGGGGCTCCTACGAAGGACACCGCTGTGCAGACGCTGCCTTTGGATCCAGAACCCAGAAAAGACGCCGCAAGTCAGACCCTGGCCTTCGATGTGGGGCCGGACCGCCATTTCTTGGTAAGGAAAGGGAGGCTTGCTGCTGACCCAGAGGGCGGTCATCTTGTCCCTTCCCCTTCCTGCACAGACTGAGAAGAGCCTTTAAGGCTGAAGAGCGAGTGGGTTGCAAATACCATAAAGAAATTATTCATTAATACTGATGACTTTCACTTCTCTCCTATCTATTGATAGAAAGACTTGGAAAATGTGGACCGGGGTGACAAGCCCATCCTTTCAACCGAACACGAAAGGTAATGTCTTTCTATTACTGTCGTAGGAGTAGGAGTAATACTAATACCAGTAACGATTAATAATAATGATGATGATAATACCCAATTGTACTTAACAGGACTTGAGGATCCGTGGATTTTGGTGTCCGCAGAGAGTTCTGCAACCAAAGGATACCAAGGGTCGACTGTAATAGTAATGATAATAATGATTTTATAAGGGACGATGTCCAGAGAGGTGACCCTGGCTCTCTCTTCTTGGCAGGGAAATCCTGGAGACGGTTCGGTCCCTGAGGGTCTGGCTGGACATGATGCACCACCTGACCTCCCACCTTTACAGGATGGACGCCCCGCGGTGACCTCTGACCATCGCTGAGCCCTCCCTCCATGCAACACCATCTGGCCCAGGAGGGAGTGAAGGAGAGGCCTCCACGCTTTCCCTGGGAGGACCTTGGGGTCTCCTTCCTCGGAGTTCCTTAAGCAGAAGCTGGAGGGGAGCTTCGAGGGGGAGTTCCTGCATGTCCAAAGGGGCTTGAAGAGAAGAGCCCTACCTCCATGACAAGACCATCTGGCCCAGGAGGGAGTGAAGGAGAGGCCTAGCAACACCATCAGTCCTGGCCTCAAGTAGAAGAGCCCTCCCTCCATGACAAGACCATCTGGCCCAGGAGGGAGTGAAGGAGAGGCCTAGCAACACCATCAGGCCTGGTCTCAAGTAGAAGAGCCCTCCCTCCATGACAAGACCATCTGGCCCAGGAGGGAGTGAAGGAGAGGTTTCCACACTTTACCTCAGAGGGGTTTGGGGTCTCCTTCCTCAGAGGTCCTTAAGCAGAAGCTGGAGGGGGGCTTCGACGGGGAGTTCCTGCATGTCCAAAGGGGTTTGGCCTGGCTGTGGCTTTTCGTGGGAGGGGGTCTCTTCCATCCCTTCCAGACCTCAGCCGCTCTTGGGCCACCGCTGGGCCGCTCTCCAGGACCCTGACCCTCTTCTCAGATGGGGGGCACCCCTTCTCCCCTCCTCTCCCCGGGACCCCACTTCCTCCACCCCACTCCAGACCCTGCACCCCCTTCCTTGCAGGCTTCCTCCTTCTTTCCTTCCTTCTTTTCTTTTTTCTTCCTTCCTTCTTTACTCCCTTCCTTCCTGTTTCTTTCTTCTTTGCTTCATCTTCCTTCCTTCCTTCACTCCCTTCCTTCCTTCTTTTTTCTTTCCTTCCTTCTTAATTCCTCCTTTCTCAATCTGTTTTCCTTCCTTCCTCTTTTTCTTTCTTCTTTCCTTCCCTCCTCTCTTCTCAATCTCTCTCTTTTCCTTCCTTCTTTCCTTCCTTCCTTCCTTCCTTCCTTCCTTCTTTTATTTCTTCTTCGCTTTCTTCCTCCTTTTTCTCGTCCCAGTCTCTCTCTTTACTTTCCTTCCTTCTTTATTCCGTTCCTTCTTTTTTGCTTTCTTCTTCCCTTCCTTTTTCCTTCCTCTCTTCTAAATCTCTCTTTTCTGCCCCAACACTGAATCTGCTCTCTATTCTCAGCACCATATCTATATCATCCCTCTATACATCATAGGCAGATTATATATGTATATATAAATGAGAGAGATGAGAGAGAGAGAAAGAGAGAGAGAGAGAGAAAGTAGCAGACAGACAGATAGATATAGGGATAGATAGGTAGATAGATAGATAGATAGATAATAGATCAATATTTGGATGGACAGATACATAGGATTAGATATATAGATAATAGTTTGGAGAGATGTATACTGTGCTTAGATGATATATATATATATATATATATAGGAGGAGAGAGAGATAGGCAAACAGACAGACAGATATTTGGATAGACAGGTAATAGATCAATATTTGGATGGATAGGTACATACAGTAGATAGGTATTTGGATTAGATAGATGATAGATAAAGATAGATGAATAATAGTTTAGAGAGATGTATATGTAGATGATATACATATAAGAGAGAGAGAGAGGAAGATGGGCAGATGGACAGATAGATATTTGGAAAGATAGATAGGTAATTGATCAATATTCGGATGGATAGGTAGATAGATAGATATTTGGATTAGACAGATGATAGAGATAGATAGATGAATAATAGTTTAGAGAGATGTATACGTAGATTTTATATATATATGTGAGAGAAAGAGAGAGAGGCAGACAGATAGATAGATACACGGATAGATCGATCGATCAATATTTGGATTGACAGATACATAGGTAGGCCTTTGGGTTCAGTGGTGGGGCAGGGCCTGGCCCCCCTCTTGCCCCCCTCCTGCCTGGACGCTCCCCTCCTTCTTCCTGCGCACTTCTGGGGCGCAGGGTCCGGTGCGGAGTGGAGGAAGGGGGGTCCCGTGGGAGAGGAGGGGATAAGGGGTGCCCCCCGTCCGGGAAGGGGGTCAGGGCCCTGGAGGGTGGCCCGAGAGCGGCTGAGGTCTGGAAGGGATGGAAGAGGCCCCCATGAAGGGCCACAGCCGGGCCATCTGGAAGGGATGGAAGAGGCCCCCATGAAGGGCCACAGCCGGGCCAAGCCCCTTCGGACATGCAGGAACTCCCCGTCGAAGCCCTCCCCGGGACTGGTGGCCCTCCAGCTTCTGCTTAAAGACCTCTCTATGGTCCTACGATTCTATGAGACTCTGTTCCTCTCCGAGGGAACCACCGTCACCCTCCGCTGTCACTCACTGTCACTCGCCGTCAATCACTGTCTCTCGTGGTCAATCACTGTCACTCCCTGTCAAGACGCTCTTCTTCTCTGGGTCTCCGCCGGTCGCAAAACACGCCAAAAAGTTCGGGGGACAACGGCGAACGCCTGCGAAAGGAGACCGAGGAGAGAGCGGCGGGTCACAGCGGGCAGTTTTATTATTGGACATGTGTGTATGTATATATATATATATATGTATGTATTAATTAACTTGTTTTCCATAATTGCAGTTGTTAATTTCTGGGTCGTCTTGGTATTACCTTTTAATATATGAATATATATAATTATTATTATTTTTATTTATATAGCGCTGTAAATTTACACAGTGCTGTACATACAATCATAAATTAGACGGATATATATATAAAAGCTTTTAAACAGAATTATAGTTTAGATGGCTGGATTTGTCACGATGTTTTATTCTGTATATCTTTGTATGTAATACATATTTTCCTGTGTGGAATAAAATTTGGAATTGTTTACTCTCTTTGATACCTTATTTGAGTTATCCTCCCCCCCCAATTTTGAGCTCAGGTATTGTATGGCTTTCCCCCAGACTTTTAATCACTTCTATTAGTCTAGAATCGCATTGGCCTTTTTAGCTGCTGCATCACACTCTTGACTCATGTTCAACTTTTGGTCCGTTTGGACTCCTAGATCCCTTTCACACTTATAAGTCTTGTTAAGCCAGGTGTCCCCCATCCTATATCTAGGCATTTCCAAAAACTAGGCACCCCATCGGTCACTTCTTTCCAGATGCAGATTATTGATTTCTATTCCATTTAAGACAGGAGCGAAACTCGAGGGCAGGCTTAGGGCCTGCTAGGCTTCAGAGCCTGAGGGCCAAAGAAGGCCTTCTCCTCCCTCTTTTTTTCCCTCACAGACCTGAATGAGAAAGGGCCCCATTATTATTATTATTATTATTATTATTATTTTAATTAATTAATTAATTTGTTTGTTTCACTTGACATCTTCGTTTTGGACTTCATTTCCCAGCAGCCCCAGCCGAGGCAGCCAATGGCGACGGACTATGGGAAATGGAGTCCAAAGAGGGCCAAAGAGGGTTGCTTAGGCCTGCTAGGCCTCAGTCACTTTTGTAAGGCAAATTTTCAGAATTGCTCTGCAAACTACAAATCCCAGGAAACCCAGATCATGGCTCTGCACTGTGAGAACCCTGGGATTTGTAGTTTTGCAGGACACACACCTTTTGCTCCATCACCCACAACATTATTACAAAAAAGATTGTGTATAAAATTACCTTCAGGCTAAGTGTATAAAGTATATATGAAACATTAAATGAATAAATAAATAAAATGAATTTTCATGTTTAAATTTGGCTCCCGTCTCCCTCTCATTATGTATTTGCAAATATTACATAAATATATTCCAAATATTCCCAAATACTTCTGGGCCCAGGAATTTCACAAAATAAGGGAGTCTCAACCTATACATGAAACATAAATGGATTTTAAGTTCAGAGATGCATCTCACTTCCAAAAATATCTCATTATGTAGGTGCAGATATTCTATATACATGTATGTGTGTGTGAGTGTGGGTGTGTATATATATATATGTTCCAAATATATATATAGTATTTTGCCATCCGTCCGCAAAAGACCAAGGGACACAAATGGCAAGACCTTGAATGGCATGGGATGACTGTGTGTGTATATATACATATATATGTGTTTCTGTGTGTGTGTATAAGGACAGGTTGCTTACCCGTAACAGTATTTCTCCGAGTGCTCATCTGCGAATACATACAAATGGGTTCTACTGCGCCTGCGCAATCCAATTTGGAACCTTCTGGAATCACTGGGCAAAGTAGAGCTTGCAATCTTTTGCAACTTTTTGGCGGGAGCTCCGACCCTCCTCTATAGAAGCCCAGTTCCCGCTCTTTTCCCCACTTCCGAAATTTTTCCGCCGCAAAGGGACGGAGGAGCCGAACCAATCTGAGCTGAGGACACTGAGGGGAGGAAGGGCGGGATTTGTACGTATTCGCAGATGACCCCTCGAAGAAATACTGTTAAAGGTAAGCAACTGGTTCTTCTTCTTCGTGGTCTCTGCGAATCATACAAATGGGTTAGACTAGGAAGCTGAGGTCAGCGGCGGAGGGAGTGTCATGACAGCAGTTGTAAGATGAAACAAATGACATTTATTGGTCAACAATAAAAATCACACAGTGGACCAAACACCTGCTTGTGTCCCCCCCCCCCACTAATATAGAAACCCAAAAACTGTTTTGATAATATACTCAATGGAGGAAACATATAACACCATACTCCATTGAGTAAACTTCTGAAATGTTATGCATGAATAGTGCAAACCTGATACGGCAGTGAACCACCCCCGGAACTGAGGTACTGCACCCAGGCCTGGATGCTATGGCAAAACATCAGGTGTGTCCCACAACTGTCACTTTCAGAAGAAAACAGGCCAAAAGGCCGCATATCCCTGGAACGGTTAAATGCCAAGCTAAATTGTGTAAAGGCAACACATGCAATCACATAGCACGTCATAACAGCAAATACCTTCAGCAACAGTAATGAAAGGTAAACATAGGACCGATCTAGATGGGCCTTGAAGAGCGCAATAAGAGCTCTTTAAGACGCATTAGGGTTCGTGAGCTTGCAGCTTTCACACGTTCACGAACCCTAGCACATAATGACGCTAGTGTCATCACATCACAGTTCGTAGACAGCGTGCGTTTGCACGCCGAAGCAACTGCGCAGTTTCTAGAGGAAGCTGCGCAGTTGCGGCAGCAGAAAGGCACCAAATGGATCCATTTTTGAAAATGTCACCGCAACTGTGGCAAAAATTAGGAGCAGGGGTTGCCTGCTCCTTTTTTGTGGCGGAGCTTCACCGCGGCGTCTAGCTGCTGCGATGAAGCTCCGCAGCAAAAGAAAGTGGCGCCAAACCACCCCTTTTGAGTTGTCTGGAAAGTCCCATAGGTACAGACAGTCAATGAATAGCAGACAGTAACATTGCCCTACCAAGGGCTGCTTCCTCTCTTGCTCTGGTGTCCAGCCTGTAATGTTTGATAAAAGTCATTGGTTGGGACCAGACAGCAGCCTTGCAGACATCCTCCAAAGGCACCCCACTCAGAAAAGCGGAGGATGTCGCTACTGCCCTCGTTGCATGTGCCCTGACCCTGGCAGGAAGAGTCCTACCCGACAGTTCAGAACAGAGGTGGATGGTACTGGCCACCCATTTGGAAAACCTCTGAGCAGTCACAGGTAGTCCCTTCTTTGGCTCTGACTAACACTGGAACAGTCTGTCAGAGCGGGTTGAACCCGAAGTTCTGTCCAGATAAAAGGCCAAGGCCCTCCGAACATCCAAAGAGTGCAAGCGATGCTCGGTATCATTTGTCGGGTTCGGAGCCAGGGTCGGGAGTACAATGTCCTGGCACATGTGAAAGGCCGACATTACCTTGGGCAAAAATGTAATGTTGGTACGGAGGACAACCTTATCCTTATAGAACCTAAGGAAAGACTGGTCCCTCCGCAAGGCACAAAGCTCGCCTGCAAAGCGGGCAAAGGTGATGGCTACACGAAAGGCTGTCTTCCAAGTCACCTGACTAAGATCAGCCATAGCCATAGGCTCAAAGGGCTTGGATCCCAAGCAAGACAAAACAACCTCTAGGTTCCAGGCCAGTGTCCGTACCGAGAGAGAGATTCCTTGAAGCCAGGAACTGGAGAACCCTCTTCCACTTGCAGGAGTAGGACCTCTTGGTAGAAGGTTTCTGGGCTGCCAGGATCACCCGCCGAACCGAAGCTGGAAGGGCCTCTAGGGCCGGAGCCTTCAAGCCACCAATGGCAGGTCATCAATGTCCGGATGTCGAACTTGACCCTCCTGAAGAGTGAGGAGATCAGGCCTCAGCTCGATTCGAAGAAACTGCCTCCAGGACAGGTGAAGAAGGGATGGAAACCACGGCTGCCTGGGCCACCAAGGGGTGATCAGGATGGCGTCTGATTGGTCCCACCATGTCTTGGAGATGACCCTCGTGATGAGTGGGAATGGTGGGAAGGCGTAGAGGAATTCCCCCGTCCAACTGTGGAGGAAGGCATCCTCCAGAGAGTGCTGGGACCAGTCCTGGGAGCAGAACTGGTTGCAGTGGGAGTTGGTCTACGATGCAAACAGATCAATCCGAGGTGTGCCCCATCTCAGGAACAGGTCCTCCACCGTCTCCGGATGCAGTGTCCACTTGTGGCATTGCGAACCTGACCTGCTGAGCTGGTCGGCCAGGACGTTGTCTTCTCCGGGGAGGTGAACCGCCTGGAGGATAATGTTCCTCAGAATGCACCAGTGCCAGATGCGTAGGATTATCTCCAGTGTCAGTGACCTGGTGCCTCCTTGATGTAGTACGTGATGGTGGTGCTCTCCATCAGGAGCTGCACTACCTTTCCCAGGAGACTGAATTCGAAGGCCCTGAGAGCCTTCTCCACTGCCAGCATTTCCAGGGCTTTGATGTGTAGATCTCGATGACATGGGTGCCACTTATCCTTTACTGTCAGGCCTGACATGTAGGCCCCCATCCCTCCAGGGATGCGTTCAACACCAGCCCGAGCAACTGCAGGAGGGAAACCGCAAAGGAAATGTCCTGCAAGAGGTCCTCCTTTGAGTCTGCGGCGAAGAACCAGTCATCTAGGTAGGGGAAGACTCTTGACCCTCGCTGATGGAGATAGGCTACCACCAGGCCCATGTACTTGGCGAAGACCCTTGAAGCCATGGCCAGACCGAAAGGCAGGACGTTGTAGTGATACATGTCCGTCCCGATGGCAAAGGAGAGGAATCTTCAGAGCTTCTTCCAGATGGCCACTTGGAAGTAAGCGTCCTTCAAGCTTATCATCGCAAACCACAAGCCCTGGTACAACAAGGGTAGAATACAGACAAGGGTTACCATCTGAAACTTCTTATAGACTAAGAAGGCATTGAGTTGTCGAAGGTCCAATATGGGACGGAGGCCTCCATCCGGCTTTGGTACCGTGAAGTATTGTGAGAAGAAGGCATATGGAATCTCAGAAGAGTCCAATGGGGAAACTGCCCCCTTTTTCAAGTGAGTGTGCAATTCGTCGAGAAGGGTGGTTGAGGGAAGGGTAGACACAACAGCTCCAGTCGGCGGGAGCTCTTCAAACTTGAGGGCATATCCCTTACAGGCATATCCCTTAGAGATGTAGTCAGAGCCCAAGAGTTGGTGGTGATTTGGGTCCAGATGATGTGGAAGGGCCTGAGGAGATCCAGGAAGGACGGGGAGGTATTGGAGGCAATGGGGTATGCAGGAAGGCTTCATTGGCTCTTCTTACCGGTATCAGTATCCTCCTTCTTGGTGAAGGGCCTTTGATACCAGGGCTGCTGTCGCCTGCCAGAGGAAGATGAGGATCGAGAAGGAAACCTCTGTCTCTAGTCCTGCTGCCGGAACAGACACTCTTGGGAGAACGAACGCTGACCAGAACCGAAGAAGGACCCAATGAACCTCTGACGAGAGGCGGCCTGTTGAACCAAAGACATGCCATGCTTCTTGGTGGCAGACTTCATTTTATACTTGTAGTTCAGCCGCTCATCAGTGTCCTTATTAAAGAGGCCCTCAGTATTGAAGGGCATATCTTCTATGGCTGTCTTCGCATTCGTGGTCAGGTACAATGCTGGAAGCCAAGCGTGCCTTCCAAGAGCGATGGCATCTGCCATCGACTTCGCCGAGCAGTTGGTACTGTGCCTGGCCAAGGTGATCAAGAGGCCCCCGAACGCGTGTGCCACCTCACAACAGTTGGTTGGTAGCAGGCAACTTGTCATCGGGGAGCTCCGCCAAGAGAGGTGACATCCGCTCCATGAGGTATTGCATGTACGCCCCCATGCAATCGTTGTAGTTGGTGACTTTAAGTCCAAACACTGAAACCTCAAAAGAATTCTTCGCCAGTCCATTCATCTTTTTGGCCTCACGGTCCGTTGGGGAAGTTGAGGACTTTTGGGTGAAGACCCGCTGGGAGCCTTACACAATCGTCGAGTTCTGTACCGGGTGCGAATGCAGCCACAGTGCTGATGACGGGGCAATCCGATACAGACCGTCGATCTTCCTTGAGGTGGACAGGATGGATGCCGGAGTCTGCCAAGAACGCTTGAATTATCAGAATATAATTGATCTATTAATCCCCTTATTTTATCCCCCCATTCCAGATCTTTTCATGGTTATATTTTTAATATTGGCCATTCCACACAATCAAACACTTTAAATATATCTAATGCCAAAATCTCTCTTCCCCACTCTTCCAACTAGATTAGACATTTGTCTTCCTTTCACAAATCTCCATTTGTGCTGATAAAAATCATTGCATCTTGATTTATTAATGATATGGGTCTATATGACCCTGGGAGAGTTAAATCTTTATCTGCCTTTGGTATTAAAATTACTAGTCTGTGTGTGCACAAAAGGACACCAGTTTGTGAGTGTATCCACACTATACAATTATAGCGTGGACAAGATGATCTGAGGTACGCTGAACATCATTGTTCAGATGGAAAACAACTCTGTCTGTCCATCAGATTGCAGAGACGACATTGATGCCTTAATCAATAATAAGACGGATGAGATTTAAAAAACTGAAGTGTAAATAAAAAAGATTATCCAAACAAACTGAATATACAAGGTAGTGTGTGCAACTTCTCCAATACAGCATTTCAATCTGTTCAGAATATGATAAGCTGGGCACTCTCTTTGAAGGTAAAGATCACAAGCTAGACTTTGCTTTGCTCCTGAATGTCCATATAGCAGTTCGTGGTCAAGGTGCCTTGCCCAGCTGAGGCAAGTGTGCCAATGGCAATAATCTCTGCTTTGGGACAAGTTCAAGCCTAGCACATGACGAAGAGTGAAAGAAAAGGACGGTTGTCAGTTGGTCCAGGAGTAGTTATAACAAGTCAGCATTAAAGATACCAGAAGCCATCAAGGAGTGAACAAAGCTGTCAAACCAAAGCTAGTCCAAGATCAAGGAGACACAAATGATAGAGGACAGTCAACCATCCACATAAGACAGCTGTGAACAACAAAGACATTGGAGGCTGCAGGAAGAATTATGGTCATCTCCCTCAACAAGACCAGTGTCATTTATTGTTCATTATTCAGCAAAGGATAGTGGTGTTTCTTCAGCATCCCACACCTCTGTAACCTCCAGATGGGGAGAAGGGACTCCTGCTACCTCACCCCCAGCTCTTTGGACCTTCACTATCAGGAGTAGTAGATTCCTGACCAGCTGCCTCTTCCTTCTGCCCTTCGACTGAATTGTACAGGGGGTGAGAAATGACACTCTTCAACTTCAGGAAAGATGTCCAAGTACATCCCCAGACTAAAGAACCCAGGATGCTGAAGAATGGAGCCATGACATTTGAACTGGCATCATACTTGTAGATTGGTATAATACAAACACAGTAAAATTAGATGTACCAACTGTCAAGTAGAGGTGTTGTTTCATGTGGCAGATGCCCAGAGGGAGACTAAAACTGTCAAAAAGAAAGCTGTATAGACAGTGAGTACAGTCATTTTGCTAGTATGTTTACTCCAAGTGCGGCAGATACTATCTCATCACCACTGAGAAGACAAGGTCCAACTGCCAGTCTAGTGGACTTTTGTATCTGGAAAGAGAGGGGACACTTTTCTGTAGTGTCTTTCTTCTCAAGCAGAAAAAGCTATTGGGCTAGCTGTCTAAACGAATGTTTATATCCCTACCATTTCTGTACAGGGAAAAAGCATCTTATATGATACTAAGAGGAAGGGAACAGCATGGGGAGCAAAATCCTCACCCCCTTGTTCTGATGCATTTCTTTTCTTTAAACCCTTCTCCTTTTTGGCTTACTTCACTATCAGACTTGTTCTGGAGAAACCAGCTTAAAGCAAGACTAGTGATGAGTTGAGGTGGGAGAGGAGAGGATTTGACTAGGCTCCACCATTCAAGCCTCCTGGTACAAATGTGTATGTGTGTGTTTACATCTGATTTGATTGACAAAGAGTCACAAGATTATTACATATGACTTTTAAACCTCGATTAAAGCCAAAAAAACAAAACAAAAAACAAAACAAAACAAAAAACAAACCAGTTTTGATTATACATATCACAGGACAACAACTCTGACCCATAGCTGCTTTGTTCCTTAAGTTGGTCAGGGCATTCCTTTTCATTGAGGAGGAAACCCATCCATGACCTCCCAATTGTACTAGTCCTCAGGTACAAAATGTCGCTGCAAGGGCAGTTGTGATATTGGCAGTCATGTTGTGTCAGTGTCCCCTCCTCTCCCTCCTCCTTGCTATTCTCAAGCAGGCTGATGGCATTTATGTATTTTCCATATTTTAAAATAAACTTCAGTTACAGTAGCAGAACTCTGGAATTGCATGAAAAAGTTAAAAGAAAAAGAAAATGACATAATCCAAAGGCATGGTGGGTAGGGCATAAGGAAGGGAGGTAGAACTAAAAGTGTATCAGGAAGTGAATACAAAGGCAGTGGCAGCCCCAGTCACAAAATTGTGGAGATGTCAGATAATGGCTGCTCAGAAACTGGTTTGTTTCCAATATTTAATAAACAGATGCAATTGCTGTGAGAATGGGGCTTGTGTGGCACTATCCACATCTAAAGCAAAAACAATCAATCAACCCAATATGCTGTAATAAGTCAAAAACTGACATGTCTGAGTGGACCCACACTTCAGCCCCATACAACAACTGGAGCAATAGCTTACTTTTGTAGAGCTCAAGGCATGGCAACACAAACCAACCACAAGAATATACTGCATATTGAAAAAAATACGATTAGCTGTTATATTGGTTGCAGCTACAGTAACTTTCAAGTGTGTAGACCAGCATCCAGATTCCTTAAATGTTACCCCTAGGTATTCATAATGACGAATTTGCTCCAAGTGTTGGTTATTAAGCTGCCATTGATATTTCTGCTTTCACTGTAAAAACACCATGATTTCAGTTTTTGAACAATCACTAGAAATTCTTTTTAAAATATTCTCCTAGAGCCCTCAAAGGCCTTTGCATGTCCACCTGTACATAAGAAAGAAGGCTGGCATCATTGACATGTAATCAAATGGAGATATCTTTACTCTTCAAAACAGGGGGAGAAAAACATTGCATCTAATAAAGAAGAGAATATACCATTAATATAGGAATTAAATTAAATTAAGCTTTGAGAAGCTGTGAGGCAATTGTTAAACCATCATCGTGATGAGGGGAAACTTGTCCCAAAGCTGTCGGGCAATGCAACCAGACGAGAATTATTGGAGAATAAAATATCTCAATTTAGAACAATCTCATCTATTTCTTCAAGAAGCTTATAACAATTTTCATACCCAAATGCATGAATTGCTGCGCATACAAGAAATATTATTGCAGAAAATCGCAGGGCAAATCACTGTTCCTGTACATGATATGGATCAAGCCCCTCGTTGGACATGCCGTTTCAGAAATTGTAACACTTCTATTCGATCAGAAAGAACTATGTGTAGGCGATGTGGGCATGGGCGAAGAAACCTTTCCCCCCAGATCTGAGAAGTTGAGATGAGTTAATGTGGGCCCTGGCAAAAGCTTACCAACCAAAGCTGCAGAGAATAATTCAAATGAAGAGCATCAATGAATACAAGAATACAGTTACCAGCAGTGAGAGTTTTAAATAACATTTTTGAACATTTCATTTCCTTTGGCACAAATTTCCTTTACAAGAATAGGTGTCCCACCTGCCTGATTTTTGATTGCTTTAAAGTTTGGAAGTAATCAGTATGGTGAAACCCAAAGCAGATTGCAAATGGGTTTAATAGTCAACAGAATGGCAAAAGAGACTCAACTTATGTCATCCAACTAGTGGCCTAAGCAGAGCAGACTCACTGGACTCTTTCACACGGGAGAATATCCCTCAATCCCGAATGAAGGGAAAAGTGAGGTCAATTCAAAATTTAGCGTTATAACGTGATTACTGATCATACACAAACCCTTAAACAGCAGCCCCTGCGAAGGTAATCCAGGGCAGGTTCGCAGGAAACCTTCATATCATTTCCTTCCCCACACTTTCCAGACTTCGAATTAACAATTTTGAGCATGTGCAGAGAGCCCAGAGGTGTGTCTCCCAACCTTTGTTACACTTCCGGGTGACCACCCCCTTCCTTCTTGTCTATTGTTTCACGTTATAGCGTTTGACAAATTTGACAGGGCCACTGCAAGCCCCTGGGATGCCTAGATCTCCCGATCTAAGCATCCCAGGGCCCCCCTCCTCCAAGCCCCTGGGATGCCTAGATCTCCCGATCTAGGCATCCCAGGGCCCCCCCTCCTCCAAGCCCCTGGGATGCCTAGATCTCCCGATCTAAGCACCCTAGAGCCCCCCCTCCTCCAAGCCCCTGGGATGCCTAGATCTCCCGATCTAGGCATCCCAGGGCCCCCCCTCCTCCAAGCCCCTGGGATGCCTAGATCTCCCGATCTAAGCATCCCAGGGCCCGCCTCCTCCAAGCCCCTGGGATGCCTAGATCTCCCGATCTAGGCATCCCAGGGCCCCCCCTCCTCCAAGCCCCTGGGATGCCTAGATCTCCCGATCTAAGCACCCTAGAGCCCCCCCTCCTCCAAGCCCCTGGGATGCCTAGATCTCCCGATCTAGGCATCCCAGGGCCCCCCCTCCTCCAAGCCCCTGGGATGCCTAGATCTCCCGATCTAAGCACCCCAGGGCCCCCCTCCTCCAAGCCCCTGGGATGCCTAGATCTCCCGATCTAAGCACCCCAGGGGCCCCCTCCTCCAAGCCCCTGGGATGCCTAGATCTCCCGATCTAAGCACCCCAGGGCCCCCCCTCCTCCAAGCCCCTGGGATGCCTAGATCTCCCGATCTAAGCACCCCAGGGCCCCCCTCCTCCAAGCCCCTGGGATGCCTAGATCTCCCGATCTAAGCATCCCAGGACCCCCCTCTTCCAAGCCCCTGGGATGCCTAGATCTCCCGATCTAGGCACCCCAGGGCCCCCCCTCCTCCAAGCCCCTGGGATGCCTAGATCTCCTGATCTAGGCATCCCAGGCGGGATGACATCTCCAAATAATGAGGAGGGATGGTAAACACCCCTCTGTCATTAGTCCCTCCCCTCCAGGAAGTTTTCAATGACGAGGAGGGGAATCCCAGGGCAGGAAGGAAAATGCATTCCACACCAATGCTAATTCGAATGGACCCCAAATACGCACGGGAAACATACTTGTAACTTCGATGGTTGCCCGAATTTACCTAAACCTGGAATGACCCATGGATGCCTTCGTATTGGGCCCGCATTGCCAGCAATCACGTATGAACATCTTTTGCCTTATAACGTGAATTCGGATGACAATACCGAATTGGCACTAATTTAACCTTCCAATTCTGCCCCGTGTGAAAGAGTCCACTGAGTCAATAAATATAAGAGGGGCTAACAGGCACTCTTGACAAACACCCTCATTGAAACTGTAAATTGCCTTTGCTGTTTGTCAAAGAGTTAGTACATTCCATTTTTAGGCAAGTTACTCAAGCCTCTTCTGTCATTTTAGGTTCACAGATTCTGCAGTGAAATGGATTATCTGGATTTGTTTCAAAGTGCTTTTATTATTATTAACCTTTATTTATATAGCGCTGTAAATTTACACAGTGCTGTACATACAATCTTAAATTAGACGGATCCCTGCCCTCAGGCTTCCAGTCTAAAAGAGACAACACAAAAGGAAGAGGGGAAGGTGATGTGAAAGGGGGTGAGGTCCTGTGGTTTTTTTCTCCCTCTGGGGCCAGAACCAAGGCAGACGGACTGGAGGGAGGGTGCGGCTTCTTAATACCTACAGTGGTTCCCCCGGCTTACGAATCCCCCGGGTTGCGAAAACTCTGGGATCCGAAATCAGCGGGACCGCTACTGTATCCCCCGGGATCCGAAAGATCCCCCGGGATACGAAATAAAAAAACCACGCGGCCCCTTTAAATCGGCCGCGCGGTCCGTTGGCGAAAGCGGTCTCCCGGGAAACGAAAGCTTCCGGGTTACGAAATAAAAGCCCTTGTGGTCTCTTCCAACTCTAAATTTCTATGATTCTATTTCCTTGGAGGTTTTTAAGCGGAGGCTGGATGGCCATCTGTCGGGTATGCTTTGATTGGGAGTTCCTGCACGGCAGGGGGTTGGACTGGATGGCCCTTGTGGTCTCTTCCAACTCTAAATTTCTATGATTCTATGATTCTACGAAGGTAATCCTGGAACGGATTACCTTCGTAACCCGGGGGACCACTGTAGTTAAAAGGAGACATCCTGGGGCAGATGGTCTGAATTTCGGATGGAAATTACTTTGATCATTCTAATAGAACACCTACACCAGGAACATGATAGGACCGTTTGTTTGTTTATTCAACTTTTCCCCAACTTTTAAATAAAAAGATTAATCTAAGAAGCTGAATCCACAAGTAGTCCTGGTAGTGCATGTAACTTCTCCAGATATAGTATTTTAACCTATTCAAGATGGGACAATGTGAGCACTCTCTTTGATAATAAAGACCACAAGCTAGAACTTGCTTCACTCCTGAATGTCCATATAGCACACCCAAGCCAATGAACATTGCCCAGCTTACACAGATGTGCCAATCCAATTTTCTCTGCTTTGGGACAGGATCAGACCTCCCAATGTGGCACATTGTGGTTACATCAAAACTGGACTCCAGAAAACTCCATCCTATTTAATTCTGAGATCTATAGTCTGGTGAGGGATTTAGAATTATCTGCCACAAAACAACAGCGCTCCCTCATTTTTCTATGCTCTATGGGAAGCAGGGGGTTACATTGCAAGTCAGTCACAGACAATCCAACGTGACAGAGGGCAAAACAAAAGGGTGGTGGGTCAGCCAGGCCAGGAGTAATAATAACAAGTCAGCAGTCAGAAACTATCAAAGAGAAAAGAAGAAAAAAGATAAAACTAAAAATGAAAGCAAAGCCAGTTCAAAGTTAAGGAAAGATAAATGCCACTGCAAAGTCAATCACCCAGAAAAGATGGTTGTCAACATCAAAGACATTGGGGGCTTCTGGGAGAATTATGGCCCACTCCCTCCTCATCACCAGGTTCCTAATTAATCAGAGTCTTCCACTTAACAGCTGCTGAGACCAATGTTTCTCTGTTCATCACTCAGCAAAGGAGAGAGGTGTCCTTCATCTTCTGTCAACTCCTGCTGAGGCGCAGGAACCCCTAGTGCTTCAGCCTCTCACTCCTGGGACCTTCAGTATTAGGAGCAGCAGATTCCTGAAAAAGTGCCTCTTCCTCTTCATCTGACTTATACAGAGGGTGAGTCATGACAGCCTTGAACGTCAAAAAAGATGTCCATGTACCTCACCAAACTACAGATCTCAGGATATTGAATGATGGAGCTATCACATTTAAAAAGATTTCATACTGGTAGAATGGTACAGTATAGATACAGAAAGGGCAGCCCTACCTACTATTATGCAGAGATGGCAGAGAAGGGAATGGCTTCTTAATACAAAGATCACAGAATGATGGAATTGTAGTGTTGGAAGAGACCACAAGGGTAATTTAAATGCAAGAAATGCAAAAAACAAAAAAACAAAACAAACAAACAAACAAACAAAAAAAACAACCAAAGCATTCCTGACAGATTGGTATCCAGACTTATGTTTAAAAAGTTCCAAAAATGAGACTCTACCACTTTCCGAGGCTGCACAATTCCCTGTTGAACAACACTTACTGTCAGGTTCTTTCTAGTTGTAACCCAAAATGCTAGGGTCCCAGGAGGATACCCAGAGTTGTATTTAAAGGGGGAATAAATTTAGCTCAATAAGAAGCTGTGAGAGGGATCTGGGTAATGTTTAAAAGCCAGGGTTTAGCCTGTGTATAACGGACTTTTGAGAGTTGAAATCAAAAACACCTGGTTGAGAATCACTCATCTAGTGCTGTACTCTCTTACTCACAGTGTGGTATTTTCAGGGTGTACATGTGCAAAGCTTAAAAACAAATAGCAGCCGATAGATCCAAGAATTCAAAGACATAGCCCTGTTAGTCTGGAAAATCAGTATGCAAAGGGATCTTTGCAGCTTTGAGACTAAGTGAAAGAGAGAGGATGGTAGCATGAGCTTTCACAGAATTGAGCTGCTTCCTCAGATGCAATGGCACCAAAGTCAATGTAGTCAACAAAGCACCCTACAAAAGCAGCCACCAGCCCATTTGTGTATCTCTGTGTGTGGATTCTATTGTTTCCCACTTACAACACAGATCAGTGGATTATTGTCACTGTTGAGGCCTACTTCTGCAATGCGACAATTGTGTGCACTCCAATGAAGGCCTTCTGGTTTATTTTGTTTAAAAATATGTAGAGCAGAATCCTGGTGCTTTGTGGCTATGGTCAAACTTCTTTCATGGCTGAACAGAGTTGGACAAAAAGACTGGCAAAATATGCCAGCTGTGAGTGGTTTGTTTCTCTAGCCTGTTACTTCCTTCACAGCCTTTCTCTTTCTCTTGTCATCATTTACATCATTTACATAGCTATGCTAGTGTAGTGTACAAACAGGATTACTCCACAGATATATAAGAGGCCTAAATATTCTAAAGCAACCAGAACTTGCCTGATCTTGGAAATGAAACAGGGTAAACCACTTCTGAATATTCTTTCCCAAAGAAAACCCTATGAACTTCAGGGGGCACCATATATCAAAAATGGGGAAAAAAAAGAGGATCCCAACAATTATCGTCAAGTTAGTCTGACATCAATTCCAGGAAAGATTCTAGAGCAGATCATTAAGCAGAGAGTCTGTGAACATTTTGAAGGCAATGTCCTAATCACAAAAAGTCAACATGGGTTTCAGAGGAACAAGTCATGCCAGACAAACCTGATCTCTTTTTTTGATCAAAATTACCAGCTTGGTAGATGAAGGGAATGCTGTGGATATAGTATATCTTGATTTCAGTTAGGCCTTTGACAAGGTTCCCCATGACATTTTTGCAAACAAGCTTATAAAATGCGGGCTAGACAAGTTAACTGTAACATGGATTTGTAATTGGTTGACCAGCTGAACCCAAAGGGTGCTCAACAATGGCTCCTTTTCAACCTGGAAAGAAGTTGCCAGTGGGGTCCTGCAGGGTTCTGTCCTGGGCCCAGTGCTATTCAATATCTTTATTAATGATTTGGATGACAGAATTGGGGGATACTTATCAAATTTGCAGATGACACCAAATTAGGAGGAGTAGCTAATACCCCAGAGGACAGGATCAAAATTCAAAATGACCTGAATAGACTAGAAAGCTGGGCCAACGCCAACAAAATGAAATTCATAGCTGAAAAATGTAAGATACTGCACTTAAGGCGGAAAAATGAAATGCACAGATATAGGATGGGGGACATTCGGCTGAATGAAATTATGTGTGAAAGGGATCTAGGAGTCCAAGCAGACCACAAGTTGAACATGAGTCAACAGTGCAATGTGGCAGCTAAAAAGGCCAATGCAATTTTAGGCTGCATCAATAGAAGTATAGTGTCTAGATCAAGGGAAGTAATAGTGCCACTCTATTCTGCTTTGGTCAGGCCCCACCTGGAATACTGTGTCCAGTTCTGGGCACCAAAATTCAAAAAAGATGTGGAGAAACTGGAGCATGTCCAAAGGAGAGCAAATAAGATGGTGAAGGGTCTGGAAGCCATGCCCTATGATGAACAACTTAAGAAGTGATATGATAGACTTGTTTAAATATTTGAAGGGATGTCATATTGAGGAGGGAGCAAACTTGTTTTCTGCTGCTCCAGAGACTACAACACAGAACAATGGATGCAAACTGCAGGAAGAGATTCCACCGAGACATTAGGAGGAACTTTCTGACAGTAAGGGCTGTTCGACAGTGGAACACACTCCCTCAGAGAGTGGTAGTGTCTCTTTCTTTTTAGGTCTTTAAGCAGAGTTCTTGGGGCTAGTACTATGGCCCAGAGGCAGAAATCATTTGGCTCTCCAAGTGTTGTGAACTCTCTCCAAATAATACTGGGGGGGGGGGGGGGGGGAGACGAGATTGCTGAAATAGTCTGTCCTTGGGGCTAATCTGTGGGCTTGCTTTCTCTTATAAAGTTATGGGTCTTGGGGGAGGCCCCCAGAGTTGGCCTGCCTAAAATGATTTTCCGAGATGGCAACCAGTCTCTTTGCATTGCATCTGGGGTCTGGGGTCTTGATCAAGGGTGGCTGGAGAGGTCTCACAGGTTGATAGTTGTGCTTCAGCTAAACCCACCCAGGTTCCTCCGGCCTTCATTTGCTCAGCCCCAGGTCTGAAACATTTAATGAGGTTTTAGGTCCCTAAAGACGGCCCTTCCATGGCTGGTCAACATGGAGCCTTCTTGATGGCTGCTTCTAAACTATGGAACTCCCTTCCTGTTCCATTGGCCCCCTCTCTGCTTTCCTTCTGCTGCCAGAGCAACACTTTTTAAAAATTTAAACATGCCTTCAGCTTTTAACTAGTTGAGACAGAGGCATACTAAATGGGTTTGCTGTATTTTTAAAAAATGTGTTGAATTTTTAAAAATTCTTTCATGTTTTAATTGGATTGGTTGTTTGACATTTTTAAAACCTTTGTATTGTACAGGTTTAATTTCCCTTATATAAAATGCTTTGGACCAAAGGTATTTGAGATTTCATATTTTGGGGGGGATTCTGGAATTTGCATATATTTAAATAAGGCGATATCTTGGAGATGAGATCCAAGTCTACACACAAAATTGCCTTGTTTGATATACACCCTATACACCTAGCCTGGAGGTACTCTGATACAATATTTTAAATAATTTTGGGCTCGAAACAAAGTTTGTGTACACTGAACCATCAGAAGGCAAAGGTGTCACTATCTTAGCCACACATGAAAAATAAAAGTTTGGGGTTTTGGAATATTTAGGAATTCCACAAATGGAACGCTCAACCTGTATACTGTTTTACCTATTTTGTTTTAATGGATGTTGTAAGATGTTTGGATCCCATATTAGGAAAAGGAAGGGCCTTAAATAAAATTAAATGAATAAATAAATGATTTATGCTTAGTCTGCCTAACCCCCACAGTTTGGCATGTGCACATCGTGATTATGATGAAATTTGTGATGTTTCTGCTGTGACACAATCAGAATGCTTTCGTTGATGGATCAAGCTTAGAAGAAAGCAAGGGGAAGGAGGAAGGGAGTTTTCATGGGAGACACTTGAAATTTCATGGGAGCCACTTCTCTGTTAAAGGAGGAGGAGATTAATCACAAAATGGGAATAAGAAAAGAGAAGGTATTGTGTACATTTGTGTTAGATACGAAAAAAAAAAAAGTAGGGGGAAGAGTCATACGCCCAGTACCAACCATTTCCCCATCAAAACTTCAAAAATTCATCTAGCCAAGTGAACTTTCTATATCTTTCTTTTATTTGTCTGAAAGCAAGGATATTGGGATGTAAGAATGGCCGAGGCTGGGAATTTGATGTTATTTAATGGGCCCACACTACTCAGAAGATGTAGGCAAAATGATGGAATCAATGTGGAGTGATCAAAGATGCCCTGTTCCATCTAAAATACACCAAACAAAAGGCAAGGCTGGCAGTTCAGTTCTAGAATGAAGAGAATATTCTAGAAGAAGAAAGACTATTTCCTAGCACAACAAGGGAAATATGATATAATAGGCATCACTGAAACCTGGTGGGATGAGTCTCATGATTGGAATGTAGAAATAGAGGGATATAACCTTTTTAAGAGAAAGAGGCCAAGCAGGAAAGGAGGAGGAATAGCATTATATGTCAGGGATATTTACACCAGTGAAGAGATGCAGGACGTCAATACTGGAAGCCAGGTGGAGAGCATCTGGATAAAAATTAAAGGAGAGGGAAATAACAGGGATGTTATTGTGGGAGTCTACTACAGACCCCCGACTCAGGCAGAGGAATTGGATGATACCTTTCTAGAACAGATAATCACATACTCAGAAAAGAGAGATGTAGTAGTGATGGGTGACTTCAACTATCCTGATATTTGCTGGAAGTCAAACTCAGCCAAATCCTCAAAGTCTAGCAAATTCCTCACTTGCCTGGAAGACAATTTCATTGTCCAAAAGGTGGAAGAGGCAACAAGGGGATCAGCCATTTTAGATCTGATCTTAACCAACAGGGAAGACCTAGTTGATGGGGTGCAAGTGGTTGGATCCTTAGGTGGAAGTGACCATGTCCTCCTGGAGTTTGTAATACAGTGGAAGGGAGAAGCTAGGCATAGTCAGACACGCACTCTAGACTTTAGGAGAGCTAATTTCAATAAACTTAGAGAAATACTGGGAGTGATCCCATGGTCAGGAATACTAAAAGAAAAGGGAGTTCAAGACGGATGGGAGATTCTCAAAAGGGAGATATTGAAGGCACAATTTCAAACAGTTCCAATGAGGAAGAAAAATGGAAGATGTCTCAAGAAGCCAGGATGGATGACTAAGGAACTTTCAAATGAGCTAAGTTTTAAACGGAACATGTATAAGAAATGGAAAAATGGAGAAATCACGAAAGAGGAATTCAAACAAATAGCCAGCACATGTAGGGGTAAAGTCAGAAAAGCTAAAGCGCAGAATGAACTCAGGCTTGCTAGAGAGGTTAAGAACAATAAAAAGGGCTTTTTTGGATATGTCCGCAGCAAAAGGAAGAAGAAGGAAACAGTGGGGCCACTGCGTGCAGAAGATGGCAAAATGCTAACAGGGGACAGAGAAAAGGCAGAATTACTCAACACCTTCTTTGCTTCAGTCTTCTCAGAAAAGGCAAAGGGTGCTCAACCTAAGGATAATGGAGACAGAATAGAGGAAATTCAGCACAGAATAAGTAAAGAGGTTGTACAGGAATACCTGGTTAACCTAAATGAATATAAATCTCCAGGACCAGATGAACTACATCCTAGAGTATTAAAAGAACTGGCAAATGTAATATCAGAGCCATTGGCAATAATCTTTGAGAACTCCTGGAGAACAGGAGAAGTCCCAGCAGACTGGAGGAGGGCAAACGTTGTCCCCATCTTCAAAAAGGGAAAAAAAGAGGATCCCAACAATTATCGTCCAGTTAGTCTGACATCAATTCCAGGAAAGGTTCTAGAGCAGATCATTAAGCAGAGGGTCTGTGAACACTTAGAGGCCAATGCCATAATCACAAAAAGCCAACATGGGTTTCAGAGAAACAAGTCATGCCAAACGAACCTGATCTCTTTTTTTGATAAAATTACCAGCTTGGTAGATGAAGGGAATGCTGTGGATATAGTATACCTCGATTTCAGTAAGGCCTTTGACAAGGTTCCCCATGACATTCTTGCAAACAAGCTTGCAAAATGTGGGATAGACAAGTTAACTGTTACATGGATTTGTAATTGGTTGACTGGCCGAACTCAAAGGGTGCTCAACAATGGCTCCTTTTCATCCTGGAGAGAAGTGACCAGTGGGGTCCCACAGGGCTCTGTCCTGGGCCCAGTGCTATTCAACATCTTTATTAACGATTTGGATGACAGAATTGGCGGCATACTTATCAAATTTGCAGATGACACTAAACTGGGATGAGTAGCTAATACCCCAGAGGACAGGATCAAAATTCAAAATGACCTGAATAGACTAGAAAGCTGGGCCAGTGCTAACAAAATGAAATTCAATGCGGAGAAATGTAAGGTTCTGCACTTAGGGCGGAAAAATGAAATGCACAGATATAGGATGGGGGACACCTGGCTGAATGAGACCACATGTGAAAGGGATCTAGGAGTCCAAGTAGACCATAAGCTGAACATGAGTCAACAGTGTGATGCGGCAGCTAAAAAAGCCAATGCAATTTTAGGCTGCATCAATAGAAGTATAGTTTCTAGATCAAGGGAAGTTATAGTGCCACTCTATTCTGCTTTGGTCAGGCCCCACCTGGAATACTGTGTCCAGTTCTGGGCACCACAGTTCAAAAAAGATTTGGAGAAACTGGAGCATGTCCAAAGGAGGGCAACTAAGATGGTGAAGGGTCTGGAAACCTTGCCCTATGAAGAACGCCTTAGGGAGCTGGGGATGTTTAGCCTGGAGAAGAGAAGATTAAGAGGTGATATGATAGCCCTGTTTAAATATTTGAAGGGATGTCATATTGAGGAGGGAGCAAGCTTGTTTTCTGCTGCTGCAGAGACTAGAACGCGGAACAATGGATGTAAGCTGCAGGAAAAGAGATTCCACCTCAACATTAGGAGGAACTTCCTGACAGTAAGGGCTGTTCGACAGTGGAACACACTCCCTCGGAGTGTAGTGGAGTCTCCTTCCTTAGGGGTCTTCCTTAGGGGCCATCTGTCAGGGATGCTTTGACTTGGAGTTCCTGCATGGCAGGGGGTTGGACTGGATGGCCCTTGTGGTCTCTTCCAACTCTATGATTCTATGATTCTATGATTCTAAAACAAAAGTGAAATTTAGTAGGCTAAACCTATCTTCCAAAAATAAGGCAAATTCAAACAGAAGAGATGACATACTTTTCAAAAAAAAAATTAAGCGAAAGACATGTACAAGTGTGAATTCAATCCAGTGGCACTGGGAAAGCTCTTGCAAAAAGCCATGTTTTATCAAATTGGTGTTGGTGCCAATTGGACCCCTAAAGGTGCCCCAGCACAAAAGGCCCTCTCTCCCATCCACCTAAAATATACAGCTCCCACTGGTGGAGCACGGAGGAGGCCCCCTGCAAAAGACTTTAGTCCTCAGTCAGATGGGTACATGGGAAGCAGTCAATAGGTTCCCAAGCCACTGAAGTCTTCAAATACCTTCATATAAAATTGAAGTTCCTATTTCCCATGGCGGCAGAAGAAGTCTTGCAAACATGCGGGAAGCACTTGCTTTAATCTGTTCAAGCCCAAGAGAGGGTTGACTGAAATCTGCACTTCTCCATGGAAACTTTGTGGGTAACCTTGGACAAATCACGCTCTCTCGGCCTCAGAGGAAGGCAATGACAAACTTCCTCTGAACAAAACTTGCCAAAAAAAACCTAGGATAGTTTCTCCTTTGGGCCACCAAGTGTAAGAGGCTAAGCAGTGGAGTAGCACCTTCTGAAAGCTATTTTACTGAAGCTTTGTGGTTTCTCCAGCTTCAGGCTATGCTTAGTGAGCCAGACCTCAACATGGAGAGAGAGCTGGACAGATCATCTGGCTCCGAGAACGAGAGGGAGGACTTGAATGATATGAGGCCAAAGCTGGAAGGGGAGTCCCTGAGCATCCACATGAGCCCAGCGGAAGGCTTCACAAACCCCAAAGACAGGAGGTTGGTATTCAATTCGATAGCCCATAGCAGAGGTGCTGGTTTCTTTCTTTCTTTCTCCCCTATTCCAGCATCTCATCAGGATCCAATGTATCCTTAACTCATCTAGTTAACTGAAAAGATAGTGATGCTAACAAAAAGTCTCAAAGCACCTTTGCACAATGTGATGTGATCGATTTCTAAGGGAGTCGCAGGTTTCCTCATAGTGTATTCCTGGCAGATCTAACACAGCCAATGTAATATCAGATGGAAGTGGTTTTCCAGCAACTTCTTCAGGGCCACAGTTTGCCCCACCAGTCTTAGAAGAGAGGTCGATGGATCATGAGTCAATTGATGGGTCCAACTATCCTGACTAGCCATGGCTTCATTCTGTCCTAGCACTACAGTCAATGTGGTTTAGTCTTTGAATGTTGGACTATGACTCTGGAGACCAAGGTTCAATTCCCAGTTGAGCCATGAAACCCACTGGGCGGCCTTGGGAAAGTGACCTCAGATGATGGCAATGGCAAAGTCCCTCTGAAGAAGCTTGCCAGGAAAACCTTGGGATAGGTTTAACTTAAGATTGCCATCAGTCAGAAAAGTTTGAAGGCACGCAACAAGAGCAACAACTCCTACAGCTGGGGAGTAGTTATGGATGGAAACTGGAAAACTGCAATATCAGAGATTGGAACATCCTATGGCATCCTGGGATATGCAGTCTAGTGAGGCAGTTTAGAGTTAATGGCTGAGGATTCTAAATATGCTTTGTTAACAGCCAGTTCCATGATTCCATGGGAAGGAAAGCACAGAAGATAAGCTAATTGTTTTGTCTTTAGTTCTCCCAAAGACTTTTAGAGGGGAAAAAAGCAACCTTTTAGTTCCTTCTTGCAGGTTCGGAAAGCAGAGGTGCAACATCTGAGCTACCAGGGTGGGGTGTGTAACTCTGTTACAGTGGTTGTTGTTTACTTAGGAATCTTTTCGGGGCAGAAAACTTGCATGGACAGGTTGCAGGTGGTAGGACTACTCATTGCCCCATCCCAGGGCACTAAGCATCCTGGCTCTTTCTTTCCCAGCTCCAGTCTCGAGTCCGTCTCCCGAGAGTCTGAACTGCTAGACATGTCCGTGGCTCATAACAGCTGTGTGTCTGTTGTGAATGAAAATGAAGAACAGGTGACACACGACAACCCCGGAGAAGGTAAATAAAGGACCTGTGCTCCTTCAGCCATCGGGTGGAGAAGTCTTTGGAGCTCTATGTGGCAGAGGTTTGAAGCAACCTCCCCAATACCTATTTGAATTCCCAGGTTGATTCCTTGGCTGAGCTTTGAGGTTCCACAACTGTGTTACTATGACAGCTAAGTTGGAATCCTTTAACTGGCAGAAATTATGCCAAATATGTACCTGTGTTTTCACAATTGACACCATGCTCCAGGATGCTCATTGGTAGACCATGGAGGCTTGCAAACCGCAAACGCTCCTCTGGCCACCCTAAAATTTTGGGAAGGAAGAAAAAAGGCAAACTGTGATCTCCAGAAGCCTCTGTGGAAGGGCAGCTTGCAATTTAATGCGGATGCCGGGGTGCATTTTTCACAGGAGGGCTTCCTGGGGGACATGATTTAGAAATGATATATATATATATAAATTTAATAATTGTTTTCCATTCAAAGGATGGAAAAAGAAGAGAGGTCCATTCATCGATTGGTCAAGGCCCTTCAAGGTCAACAAAAACAACCCTTGCCCATACGAGGAAGAGAAAAACATTCCTCCAAAGCCAAAGGAAAGAGCTAAGTGAGTCTAGGAGACTTTTCCCAATAGGTTCTTGGCCTTAGGACAAACCTACAATATGGAAAAGGGGCACCACCTCATCTTTGTACTATTTGTCCAAATGGACAGATTTTCTCGGAACTCCCGAGACAAAGAAGACCATTTCGTTCTCGAATGGGAATCGGAGGATGAGGATGACCCACTTTTCCTGAGGGTGACTACCGAGCAAGGTGAAAGGCTCTGGAAGCTCATCGAATCAAGCCATGACCTGGAACAAACTGACAAGGTACAGAAGAAGCCTCATGTACTTGCTGTGGTCTTTTAAGTTTGGGCAGCATGTTTGCATCTGGCTATCTTGCAAAGACAGTGACTTATTCCTCCCCAATGACAATAAAGGAGGTCAGAGCAGGAGTGTTGCAGTGATAATTCAAAACTGGGAGCTTAATGTAGGGACCTGCCGGGGGAAGCTGAACACTAGTTTTGTCATCTGATTAGCAATCTCTTTTGTTTTCAACTGCACTGCATAGAAGAGGCTTTAAAAAGTAAAGGCAGAAATATGGAAGAAGATAAAAGGAGGGGAGAGTGTCCTGGAAGCTTCGACCTTGGGAGTTATGGCTATGTTGTGCTGCTCTTTTGTGGGGGCTGCTGGTGCACAGAATATCTATACCTTTAAGATATAGGATCTAGGATCCTTCCTAGGCACCCATTGACTCCACACATCTGAGGAAGGAGACCAAGTCTATAAACGTTTCTGCTTTGACTTCTTTTGCTCAGTGAGTCCCACATGTGCCACAAGATTTCTTTGCAAAATTAAACAAGAGTGATTTAAGTAAGCTAAACTTATGTGGAGGTCCTCTCCAAAAGACTTTATTCCTTAGCCAGATGAGTCCAGGGGAAGCACTCCTTCAAGTACTGGGCGTCCCAAGCTATTTAAATAAGGAGAGCTGCATAGGCCTCCCTGCCAATCTCCTACGTGGGTCAACCAATTCTTTCAAAATGGGTATTGTTATTGCTACTTTATTGCTTGTTCTTTGAAAGAAAGAAGGAATAAAAAGGGTTCCCTTTGTCTCCTTTCCTCCATCCTGACTGTTTAAGCGTTAAACTAGGACTCTGGACTAAAATGAGAGACCAGTGTCCAAGGGAATGTAGACCCAGGAGCATTCATGCCAGCTGGCAATGAATCTGTCCTGGGCTTTAGTCCCAAGTTTAAAAGACTGTCCCGAGTGCTTTCCTTGCATTGGGTGTAGTACCTTTGAGAGTTCCTCTGGAATTCAGATTAAAACCTAGAGTGAATTTACTGCATCCTCCACATATGGGGAGGGGGGAATCTAAGGAAACCACCCCCCTCCATTCCTATCCTGCCTTCAGTAGTTCTGTCAGGAAGCAGAAACCTTTTTGGACTGTTTCCTCTAAAGTTTGCTACTAACTTCTCTCTCTCCATGCTCTTTTGCTCTTGATATGAATAGACAAAGGCGGAGGATCTTCTGGGAATTAAGGAGCCATCTCAGCTAGAGCCTTATGTGACCAGCCAGGAATCGGTAGTCCCTCAGACACCTCATGGTCCTCCTCCGAAGGTCCACCAGTCTCCTCCTCCCCAGATGCACGGAAACCAATGCGGCAATTATGACCACCCAAACAGAAGACACTTCAGTCGTGGAGGTAAGAGACCAGGTAGAATCTGACACACAGCACCTCCTGTTAATTCGCGCTAATGAAGTCAGATATCCAAAGAGAGGGAATCATCATCATCATCATCATCTGTTTCTAGTCTGCTCCTGTGTAGAACGCAATTGTAGCAGGGTACAACAAGATTAAAACATACAAATTAAAATAATACAACAGCCCATTCCCTGCCACTCACCCCTTAAAAATGAATTGAGTTAACAATGATTTAAAACCACAACAGATTAAAACATAAAATATCTTGAACAGTTCTTAAACGAGGAAGGGGATAGCACCAAGCAAGGGGTCAGATTAGATTAATTCATTCCGTTTTGGAGCCGGAATCTAAGAAGTTTCAGGAAAGGCCTGCCGGAAGAGATGCGTCTTTAGAATTTCACATTGAGGGAGCCACAGAAAAGAAGGCCCTTTCCCATGTCCTTGTTCTGTCAGGTCGCTGGAGTGAAAACTGGAGAGGGCTCCTCTTCCTTTAATGCTTGTGCAGAAGAAGAGATTTCAACTGCCTTGCCCAGTGTATATGAAAAGAAGGGCTACTGAAGTTATTGAGGTTTCAGGCTTTTGGGGGCCTTGCATGCTGCCACACTGCCCAAATCAAGTGTTTTGGATGCCATTTTTAATATCCATGACTGAATGCTATAGAATCCTGAGATTTGTAGTTTGGTGGAGCACCAGAAGTCTGTGAAAGAGAAGGCTAAATATTTCACAAAATGACCAATCCAGAATCCTTTGAGGTCCCTAAAACGAGTGCCCACCTTGCTGACGACCATTAGCTTGAACTTTCTAAACTGCTTAAGGAGTGCTTCAGTGCACTGAGAAGCAGTATGGAAACGTACCTGCTATTGCTATTGTGTCATGGCTGTTAAAGTGGTGTCGAACTGCTTCATTTCTACAGTGTAGATACACCCTTGGAATGTCAATAGCAGGAAGAAATAATTGAATTTGTGTGTAGTCATCTATTGTATAATTGTGTAAATTATGCTTCATAAGACTAAAAAAAATCTCAGCAAAATGATAAAAATGCAATTGCCTCTTTGATGCATCACACAAGCAACCCATAAAACAGCATGGCAATTGCATGTTACTTAAGCATTCGTCAGCAGATTGTCCTTACTGGTTTATTCTGGCAGAAATGCCCTTTATAGCTCTGGCAGAAACCCAAAGGTTGCATGCAATCTTCTTCAGGAAAAAACAACAACAACAGCAAACTTACTCAACTCCTGGGTGTCTTGCAAAAGGGACTGAGCCCTTTCCCTGATCCCTTCCTTTATTTGCAGGGCGAGGCAGGTGGCAGTGGGACTCCACGTTTGAACACTGGTAGAAGAAGCACCACCAACCACATGCGGAGCCTCCCTGCAAATTCAGCAACTACAAGACAACAATCCATCCCGCAAGAGGCCATAAGACCATTATAACAACAATGAAGGAGGGAGGGAGGAACAATGATCCAACCAGGGATAGGTTTCCTGTTGTTGAACTACTGTGGGAGAACTGGCAAAATCCATTTTGTATATACTGTAGACCCTTGGTATACGCTTCCATTATTTGCAGGGCGAGGCAGGTGGCAGAGGGACCCCAAGTTCAACTATGGTGGCAACACCTACCAATTCTAAGGTGCATAACAGCAACATCAATATGAACGACCCCAGTAGAAGAAGCACCGCCGACCACCTGGGGGGCCTCCCTGCAGCTTCAGCAACCACCAGCAACAACCCATCCCGCCATATGACCATTATAACAACAATGAGGGAGGGAGGAAGGAACAATGGTCCAGCCAGGGATGGGTTTTCCTGTTGTTGAAAAGCTGTGGGAGAATTGGCAAAATCCATTTTGTATATACAGTAGGCCCTCGGTAGATGCGGGGGATCCGTTCCACCTGCCCCCCCCCGCGGATCCACATCTGCTTCACATCTGCTCCACCAACATCCACATCTGCTCAAGTCGTGCCCTTAATGGTGGCACGACCACGTGGATTTGAGTATCTGAGGATGGCAAGCCCATACTGTCCCCCATAACAAAGTGCCCTTGGGGGAAAACACCCTCCCCTTCCCTCCCTCCCTCCCTCCCTCCCTCTTCCCCTTCTCCCTCCTCCGTCTCTCCTTCCCTTCTTCCTCCTTCCCTTCTGCCATGGCTTGGCTGTGGGGGTGTACTCTGCCACCCAGTCAGCCAGGGCCAGGGCTGGGGCTGGGACCGTGGCTGAGGCTTGAGTCTTGGAGCCCCATCCTCAGGTCTAATAGCCAGGACAGAGCCTCTTTTTTAAAAAATAGTTTTATTGAGATTCATTTTCATAGATTGATTATTTATTATTATACTATACATAAATCTCTAGATATATTTGCTACATTCTTTTCCAATTTATCTAAATATCTTTTCTATCCCACCTGAGTGCTCCCCTTCCCCGGAGCCATTTTCACCCTTATATCCCATCCAAAATCTCAATTCCTCTCGTGGTGGTAATCTTCCATCTTCTTTTCTCAATACTTTCTCAATTAATTCTTTCCAAATTCCACCAAAGTCATTTCTTTTCCACAATCCCTTTTTTTACTTTCAATCCACATGTCAATGTATCATTCATTGCTAATTTCCATACCTCTTTATACCACTCCTTCTATTGTACAGTTATTTTCATTTTCCAACATCTTGCTGTTATTAACTTCACTGCTGTATTCAAATTTGTTACCAAATCTTCTTCCTCTCTTTTTCATTTTTCTGAATTATATCATGATAACAATACTATACTTGGACTGCTGGCTGCTGGACCTGGCCAGCTCCCTCTGGCCAATAGAGTTCCAAGGGAGTTGGGGACCCAGGGCCGGGGCTTAGCTTAGCTTGGGCAGCAGACTATGCCCCACAGTCAAGCTGGGGCAGAAGGGAAGGAGGAAGGAGGGAAGGAGGAAAGGTGGGGGGAGAGGGGAAGGAAGGAGGGGATGAAGGGAGGAAGGAAGGAAGGAAGGAAGGAAGGAAGGAAGGGGAGGGACTTTCCCCCCAAAATAGTGGTGCGGATCCGTGCGCGCCATCATTGCTGACAATATGGGCTTGCCATCCACAGATGCTCAAATCCACGGATGCTCAAATCCGCGGATGGCAAATCTGCGCATACGGAGGTCCCACTGTATATATATAAACCACAGTTAAGGAAAATCACAGCGTAACAGATAGAAAGGAATATAAAATATTAGTTATAAAATATTAATTTTTAAAAAATGTTTTATGTAATGGGAAGTGATCAGCTAATTTTATAGCCTATTGTTATTATTATTATTAAAGGAGAAAGAAACACAAATAAATGAACAGTACTTAACATTAATTTATATTTGGGACAACACTTTGCCATTGTCCTAGTGATTTCTAATCTAAATATCTTGTTTAGAGAATAAATATGTTGTTTAGAGAGTTTTTATATTTATTCAATTTAGAAATTATTAAATTTCCTTCACTTTAAAACAGCTGTTCTTTGAATTCTTCTGTATTAAAATGTGAGACGGACTTTTCACAAATCTGCTGGCTAGCTTGTGATTTTTTTAGGTTTCTTGTTGTATTTTTGGGTATTAGTTTATTTACGTATTTATTTGGTGATCAGTAAAAGGGAGATGCATACTGTGGTTATTAGAAGTTCTGTTTGAGCTCTTTGCTGCACAGAATATGTTTTGTGTATTTGAATTTTATAGCTGGCTGTTTTCAAGATCTTAATGGCAGAAAGAGTACAAAATACTTCAAACACAGACCACCCCCCTTGCCTTAGAGGTGAGTTGTAAAAAGAATGAATGAATCAGAACATGGGTGTCATTGCCCATAAGGAGTGCAATGGGATCTTGTAGCAGCTTTGAGACTAAGGAGTTTATCATACTTTGGAATTTGGGGGTATTTTCAAATGGAGCCAATTCGAATTCACGTGAATTCGCTACTTTAGCGAATATACATGAATTCTGATTGCGTCCAGGCTTCCAGTGTGATAAAGAGTAGTCAATTCCCTCAAACATTTGAATAAGGTCAGAATATAGTATTTGCTGACAGTACCAGTTTAGGGTACTTTTAGTAGGGGTGTGGGTAAGGAGCAAGACTGGACAAGGTGGATTCAATGAGCCCCTCAGTGTTACGCTAGCACAGTTGTTCCTAAATTTTAGTCCTCCGGGTGTTTTGGACTTCAGTTCCCAGAATTCCTGACTGTTAGCCAAGCTGGCTAGGGATTCTGGGAGCTCAAGCCTCAGTGGAAATTGGTGAAAATCAATTTCTGAAAGTTTCCATAAAACTAGCCAGTGTGGCGTAGTGGTTTAAGAGTTGGACTACAACTCCGGAGATCAGGGTTCAATTCCCAGCTTGGCCATAAAACCCATTGAGTGATCTTGATCAAGTTCTCTCAGCCTCAGGGGAAGGTCATGGCAAACCTCCTCTGAACAAGACTGGCCAAGAAACCTCCATAATAGGTTCCCCTTTGAGTCGCCATAAGTCGGAAACAATATTAAGGCACACAACATCAGCAAAGAGGAGGAAGGACCTACAAGAGAAGGAGGCAGGAAGGGAATTTTGGATATTTCCAGATTTTCTCTGAAGATGCCAGCCACAGATGCCGGTGAAACGTCAGGAGAAACTCTTTTAGTACGTAACCTTATAGCCCGAAAATCCCACCAAAAATTAGGGATGCCGGCCATGAAAGCCTTTAACTCTACTTTCCAGAAAGAGTTCCAGACTTCTGGATGAGCTCTCAGACTTGACAACATTTATGGAACGATGAAAGCCATGTTTTAAAGAAATCTAGAGGGGAAAAGCAGCACTTTCTGGATGCCCATAAACCCTCATAGCTACATAAGCAGAGGTGCTACGCAACCTTCCTAGTGAAGTGTGAAGATATGTATCAAGGCACCAGCAAGAGTATCCCAAGTCTACTGATGCACATTGGTAGTCCCTAGCCAGGTACGTCCCAATGTGCAACAGTCCCTTTACTGCCTCCCCTGTTTAGTAACATCATGGCAGCTTCTTGTTGTACACACACACATACATTGAGAAACTGTTTGATGATGCTTTCCGCATATGTATGTCCACTTACCTAGGCGTAAACTGTAACTGAAATTTTCACAAAATTAAAATTTGTTGAAAGCATAAGCCATTAAAAGGAAAACAAGAAAAAGAAAATCCAGCACATTATGCAAGGCCTTTTCTCCTTGAGCAATCAGCCTTCCAAGATTTGCTGAAACACAAAATTCTTCACCTGCTTGAGAAAGATAGAAAGGAAGGTGCTAGTCTAACCATTCACTCAGGTAGACCATTGGGGAGCATGGTCTTCAGTTGACCCTTGTCTGGGCAAGAAGGTCTTCCTGAGCTCCTACTGGAGACTATCCTGGACCAGAAGGTACTTTATTGAGAACCTGCCACCTGCAGATAAGCAGCTCAGCCCATCAAGCCCACCGAGATGATGAAACATCTTGTTTGATTGTCAGAGACTCACGAGATTGTGTTTTTGGGGCTTTCGGGCTATGTGGCCATGTTCTAGAAGAGTTCCTCTGAAGATGCCAGGCACAGATGCTTGCGAAACATCAGAAAAGGAACTCTCCTTGAACATGGCCACATAGCCCAAAAGCCCCACAAAAACTATGGATGCCGGCCATGAAAGCCTTCGACTCCACTCACAAGGTTATTACACATGACTTTTAAACCTTGATTACAGCCAGAGAAAAGCAGTTTTGATTATACTTATCACACATCAAAACCTCCGACCCATAGGCTCTGTGTTCCTTAAAGTGGTCAGGGCATTCCTTTTCATTGAGGAGGAAACCCATCAATGACCTCCCAGTTGTACTAGTCCTCAGGTATAAAATGTCGCTGCCAGGGCAGTTGTGATATTGGCAGTCATGTTGTGTCAGTGTCCCCTCCTCTCCCTCCTCCTTGCTATTTCCAAGCAGGCCAATTGTCTTTATTTATTTTCCATATTTTTATTAAACTTCAGTTGAAGTAGCAGAGCTCTGGAATTGCATGAAAGAGTTAAAAGAAAAGTAAAATGAAATAATCCCAAGTCATGGTGGGTAGGGCATAAGGAAGGGAGGTGGAATTAAGGGGGCATCAGGAAGTGAATACAAAGACAGTGGCAGTTCAGTTACACAATTGTGAAGATGTGAGATAATGGCTGCTCAGAAAATGTTTTTCTTTTCTTTTCTGTTAAACAGATACAACTGCTGTGAGAGTGAGGCTTGTGTGGCAATATCCACATGCAAAACAAAATCAATTAATGAACCCAATATGCTGTATTGAGTCAAAAACTGACATGTCTGAGTGGACCCACACTTCAGCCCCATACAACAACTGGGGCAATAGCTTATTCTTGTAGAGCTCAAGGCATGTAAACACAAACATACCACCAAAATGTGCTGCCTATTGGGGGGAAAAAAGCATTGGCTGTTATATCAGCTGTGGCTACAGTAGCTTTCAAGTGTGGAGACCAGCATCCAGAGTCCTTAAATGTTACCCCTACTTATTTATAATGAATAACTTTCTGTAATTGTTTGTTATTGAGCTGCTGTTGATATTTTTTCCTTCACTGTCCAAACACAATGATTTTAGTTTTTGAATAATTAACCTCTGGAAATTATTTTCCGTAATATTCTCCTAGAGCCCTCAAAGGCCTATGCATGTCCACCTGTGCACAAGAAAGAAGGATGGCATCATTGGCATGTAATAAAATAGGGATATCTTTACCCTTCAAAACAAGGGGAAAAAACATTGCATCTACTAAAGAGATTATGCCATTAAAATAGAAATTAAATAAAAAAGGGGCTAACAGGCAGTCTTGACAAACACCCTCATTGACAGAGATGGCTTCTGAGAAACTGCCATTTGAAACTCTAAACTGCCTTTGGTGCTTGTCAGAAAGTTAGTACATAAAAGAAAAGAAAGAAATATTGCACCACAGATTCCATTTTTAGGCAAGTTACTCAAGCCTCTACTGTCATTCCGGGTTCACAGATTCTGCAATGAAATGGATTATCTGGATTTGTTTCAAAATGCTTTTAGGTCTGAATATGAGATGGAAATTACCCAAAACAGTGTTCCTGCATTTTCCTATGCTCCAGTTAGGAAGCATCCTGGGAAGCAGGGGGTGACATTGGAAGTCAGTCACAAACAATCCAACATGACAGAGGGTAAAACAAAAGGGTGGTGGGTCAGCCAGTCCAGGAGTAGTTATAACAAGACAGCAGTCAGAAACTATCAAAGAGTTTTTAAAAAAATCAAAGCAAAGCTAAGCCAGTTCAAAGTTAAGGAAAGACCAGTGCAAGTGCAAAGCCAATCACCGAGAAAAGATGGCTGTCAACCTCAAAGACACTGGGGGCTCTGGGAGAATTATGGCTAACTCCCACCTCATCACCAGGTTCCTAATTAATCAGCGTCTTTCACTTAACAGCTGCCGAGCCCAATGTTTCTCTGTTCATCACTCAGCAAAGGAGAGAGGTGTCCTTTATCACCTTCAGCCTCTGTCAACTCCTCCTGGGGAGCAGAAACCCTTACTACTTCAGCCGCTCACTCCTGGGACCTTCATTATTAGGAGCAGCAGATTCCTGGAAAAGGGCCTCTTCCTCTTCATCTAACTTAAACAGGGGGTGAGTCATGACAGCCTTGAATGTCAAAAAAGATGTCCATGTACCTCACCAAACTACAGACCTCAGGATATTGAAGGATGGAGCTATCACATTTAAAAAGATTTCATACTGGTAGAATGGAACAGTATAGATACAGAAAGGGCAGCCCTACCTACTCTTATGCAGAGGTATTTGTTTAATGTGGCAGATGCCTGGAGGGAGGCTAAAAATTATCAAAAAGAAAGCTGTATAGACAGTGAGCACAGCCATTTGGCTAGCATCTTTACTCCAAGTGTGGTAGATATTATCTGATCACCAATGAGAAGAAAAGGTCCAACTGCCAATCTAGTTGACTTTTGCATCTGGAATGAGTATATGAGTGCCATATATGTATATGTATGCATGTGTGTGTGTGTGTGTGTGTGTGTGTATGGTTTTATTATTAGAGACCAACAACATTATTACATGGGGCTTCTAAATCATGATTACGGCCAGGAAAAAAGTGGTTTTGATGATACTTATCACACAATGATGCCTCCGACCCATACTTGCTGTGTTCCTGAAACACAGTGAATGCACCTCTTTTCATTGATAGGGAAATGTGTTTTCTACCACAAGTCCCTGGGTAGAAAATGAGATGCACTCAGTGCCAGGGCATTTGTGATATTGGCAGCCGTGCGGGTTCAGTGCCCTTTCCGCTCCCCCTGTTCCTCCTCTTCCTCACTATTCCCAAGCAAGCTGACTGCCATTACTTATTTGCTGTACGGTTTCCCCTCCTTATCAACAGATTGTTTTATCCATGGATTCAAGCATTCATGGCTTGAAAATATATTTTTTAAAAAGAGTATACATTCCAAATAGCAATCCTTGATTTACCAATTTATATAAGAGACACCCTTTTCCTTTTCCATTGTATTTAATGGGACTTGTGCACCCATGGATTTTGTTGTCCATGAGGGATCCTGGAACTAAACCCCAGCAGATAACAAGGGCCCGCTATATTTTTAATTAAACTTCAATCGTAATAGCAGAGGTCTAGGAACTATCCAAAAGGCATGCTGGGTAGGGAAGGAGGCAGGGAGATGATATTATGGGGGATTCAGGAAGAGAGTTTGATGGTGGTGGCAGCCCTCATCATCAGACATCAGATAATGGCTGCTTTGCAACTTTTATGTTACCATTTTTATAAAAACTGATGCAATTGCTGTGAGACTGTGGCTTGTGTGATAATGTCCTCAGTCCTCATTCAAAGCCGAAAAAAAAAAATCAAAAAAAAAATCAACCCAATCAAAGAATCCACTTGCTTATCAAAGAAACACTCTCATAACTAGACGAGTATAAATCTGATTTATATTTACAGAATAGAAAGATCCTATTCACTTTTGGCAAACTGCCTTTCCTAATGATGCATTCTCCTCCATACCCTCCACTTCACTCCCTGCTATGTGGATGTGGTGATTATGAGGAAACCTAGTTTGCCTCCTACACCACTACAATGTGATGGTTATAATGAAACCGAGTTTCCTCCCACCCTTTTATTCACCCCACTTGGACCTGGTGATTGTGAGGCAAACTGTGATGTTTCTACTGTGATGCACTTGTGATTCTTTTAGTGGTGGGTCAAACTCAGGAGTCAGAGAGAGGTAGAGGAAGTGCATGGAAACAGCTTAGTTCCTCTGATGGAAGGAATAACTGAACGTATAAAATGGGAAAGAAGAAAAGATCAATATGGTACGTTATATAATGACATGTAATCTAAAGACATATTGCAAAAACAGCTTGTTTTCGTACCAAGACCTCAAAACTTCAGCTTTCCAGGTGAGCTTTCAATATTTCTCATTCATTTACTTCATATGGGGGGGGGGGGGGGAAGGGGGGAGGACTGGTCTAAGCTAGAATGGCCCTGCCACTTACACCAATCAAACAACTTGCAATAACAAATTATGTGACGGATATATAGAATACCAGTAAAGAATTTGTACTCCGTCCACTCTCCATACAAAATCGATAGTAAGCTTGGCAGTTGAAAGGTAAGAAATAACCTTCCATTCTAGATCAGTGAGCCAGACATTTTGAAAAGAGAGGGGAACAGAGCAATTTAGCAGAGGAGATGAGATATTTCAGTGTTTCCAAATCCTAAAGTCCATCCACAACTTTGCATAGATTTCCAGCTTCTGACATTTTTCAAAACCCAGCTAAACATGTAACAAAATACTGATATAAGGTAAAGAACAAGACATGCTTCAGGAAGAGCAAAGAGAAAAGTCTCTCAGCTGAACTTCATCAGCAAGATAATAAATGTGTATGAGGTACGTTTCTTAAAGGTGGGGAAAAAAATCATAATTTGAAAAATACTTAAGCTGTTTAAATATAGTTAAAGGTTTTACTTCTTAAATCTGTATATAACCGTTTTGCACACTTGAAAGAGATTTTTTCCATTTTAAAAGAAGGGTCAATCCATCCATTTTGTTAGGGGTGAATTGACCCATTTTGTACATTCTGAAAGTAACCGGAACAAAGCAACCCAGCAGTTGAAGTATTTCAATATTTCATGGTGACCAAAATTTATTCCTTACTTTATCTGGTTTTCTAACTATCACATTTGTACATTCTGAGGAAGACTGGAAGAAAGGAAACAGGAGCTGAGGTAAGCACTTCAAATCTGTCATTTACAGCAAGTGATTTGAAAATGAACAAAAATCAGCATCTCTCTGGTATTGAGGGTTTAAAACAAATATTTGTGTCCTCCAGTGAAAGCGAAACAGAGGAAATTGGCCATGGCTGCTGTGGAGCGGATGAGTCCAAGCAATCATATGGTTCCCTCCCCAAAACAAAGACTGGGAAAAAAACTAAAGGAGTTTAAGAAGCGAAAAAATGCTTTGACTTACCAAGAAAGTAATGAAAATACAGGCAGTAACTTTCAAACGGCCTCTCCTGTGAAATCTTCAGGAAGGGAATTCAGCTGTTCTAAGACTACAGACAGTTCATACCGGCATGTTGCCTTGCTCTCCACAGTTGCAGACAGCAAAGGAGGCAGAGATTGTTTGGGAGAGAAGGAGGAGTCCCAGGCGACAGCAATCGCAGATCCTCCTCTAAAGAAGAAGAAGAAAGAAAAAGAAAAGAATGGTCTGTCACCAGTGAAATCATTGGAGGAAGTCAATGCTGAAAAGAAAGTGTAGAAAGAAATAATTTCTTCATTCATAAGCTTAATAAGAGACGTCCCAGGACGAGCTGTACCTCAGCAGTCCACGGATTCTGCATTTAATCAGCCAGAGAAATTTGATATTCATATGGCTTATTCAAAACCTGCCACTTCTGAAACAAATCAATCCATTACTAATCATTCAGAAATATTACATATTTTAAAACTGCCCATCTGCATTAAATAGTGTTAGACGAGGTAATGACAATGGTAAGGAAAAAGATATACTAACAAAAAAAAATTATAATTCTGTAGAGCCACACATTAGAGGTGATGTGAACAGCATTCAAAATAGAAAAAGACATGTATGTCAGCATATAAACTATCTAGAGATGAAGGCAGTAAGGCTAGCACTACTAAAATTCAAGAGAAAAATGAGGAACAAAAATGTTTTGATAGTAATATATAACATGACAGTACGATCGTATATAAACAAGCAAGGAGGTGTACATTCCTGGTAGCTGATGGCAGAAGCTACCGACATATTGATTTGGACAAACAAGAATTTAAAATCAATGCGACATATTGATTTTGGCAGACAAGAATTTTAATTCAATGCAAGCCATATATTTGGAAGGAACACTAAAAACGAAAGCACCAAGAAAAGAAAGAAATATTGCACCAGACATACCACTTTTAGGCAAGTTGCTCAAGCATCTACTGCCATTCTGGGTTCACAGATTCTTCAGTGAAATGGATTATTTGGACTGTTTTAATGTGCTTTTAGGTCTAGATTTGGGATGGAACTTATTTTGACCATTCTGATAGATCACCTACACCAGGAGAAAGATAGGACTGTTTGTTTTTTCAACTGATGTCTTCTATTTGTTCTAAAATGGGATCTGAGGCACATTAGAGTTTACTGTCATTAACATTTGGATTCACCTGTCAAGATTCAGCAAAGGTACTCTTTAGAGATCATTTAATCATTCTTGCAAAGTCAAATTCAAAACATAGAGCTATTCAGCCCTTGGTCCTTTGGCCTGTGGCATCCCACTAGATTCCATTTTTGTCTCCTATGCTCTTTAATATCACATGAAACATCTGAACATGGAGATCTGAGGTGCACTGCACATGAGTTTTCAGGTGAAACACAACTCTCTTGATCCATCTGATTGTAGAGAAGGTGTTGATGCCTTAATCAGGAATAAGATGGATGAGGTTTAAAAACTGGAGCTTAAATATGAAGATTATCCAAACAAACGGAATATAATTGTGTTTTTGGGTGTGCATGTAACGTCTCCAGAAAATGCATTTTAATCTGTCCAAGATGGGACAAGGTGGGCATTTTCTTTAAAGATAAAGATCACAAGCTAGACATTGTTTGGCTTCTGAATGACCATATAGCAGACCATGGCCAAGGTGCCATCCCCAGCTTCAACAAGCGTGCCAGTGCCAATTATCTTTGCTTTGGGACAGATTCACGCCTGGCACTGTGACACATTGTATTTACATCAAAACTGGATTCCTGGGATCTGTACTCAGGTGGGGAGCCCAGAGTTCTCTGCCAGAGAGCAACACTGCTCTCCCATTTTCCTATGCTCTAGTCAGCAAGCATCCAAATGGAGGGTTATCTTACAAGAACATTAAATCAGTCACTTCAATCAAGAGATGTGTTCAGAAGAGTCAATGTTTTCTGCAGGACAAGCGAGTTGCATTGCAATTGTAATAATGGTTGAGTCACCCTCATTCTGGAAAAATTTCAAAATCCAAAATATTCTAAAAACTAAAACTTTTTTTCATAGGTGGGTGACATGGTGACACTTTTGGTTTCTGAGGGTTCAATGTAAACAAACTTTCTTTCATGCACAAAATTATTTTAAAGTATTGTATAAAATTTATAAAAATTTAATATTGATTTGGATTTTAATATTGTTTTGTTTTACAGTTGTAATGTTTTTAAATTTTGCATATGTTGTGCACCGCCCTGATCGTAGGAAAGGCGGTATATAAATAAAGTTTATTATTATTATTATTATTATTAGAGCCTGTGTGTATAAATGTACATATGAAAGAAAAAATGTTTTTACCCTTGGATCACATCTCTAAGATCACAGAATGATGGAATTGTAGTGTTGGAAGAGACCACAAGGGTAATTTAAATGCAAGAAATGCAAAAAGACACAACCAAAGCATTCCTGACAGATTGGTATCCAGACTTATGTTTAAAAAGTTCCAAAAATGAGACTCTACCACTTTCCGAGGCTGCACAATTTCCTGTTGAACACCTCTTACTGTCAGGTTCTTTCTAGTTGTTACCCAAAATGCTAGGGTCCCAGGAGGATACTCAGAGTTGTATTCAAAGGGGGAATAAATTTAGCTCAATAAGAAGCTGTGAGAGGGATCTGGGTAATGTTTAAAAGCCAGGGTTTAGCCTGTGTATAACGGACTTTTGAGAGTTGAAATCAAAAACACCTGGTTGAGAATCACTCATCTAGTGCTGTACTCTCTTACTCACAGTGTGGTATTTTCAGGGTGTACATGTGCAAAGCTTAAAAACAAATAGCAGCCGATAGATCCAAGAATTCAAAGACATAGCCCTGTTAGTCTGGAAAATCAGTATGCAAAGGGATCTTTGCAAATGTGAGACTAAGTGAAAGAGAGAGGATGGTAGCATGAGCTTTCACAGAATTGAGCTGCTTCCTCAGATGCAATGGCACCAAAGTCAATGTAGTCAACAAAGCACCCTACAAAAGCAGCCACCAGCCCATTTGTGTATCTCTCTGTGTGGATTCTATTGTTTCCCACTTACAACACAGATCAGTGGATTATTGTCACCGTTGAGGCTTACTTCTGCAATGCGACAATTGTGTGCACTCCAATGAAGGCCTTCTGGTTTATTTTGTTTAAAAATATGTAGAGCAGAATCCTGGTGCTTTGTGGCTATGGTCAAACTTCTTTCATGGCTGAACAGAGTTGGACAAAAAGACTGGCAAAATATGCCAGCTGTGAGTGGTTTGTTTCTCTAGCCTGTTACTTCATTCACAGCCTTTCTCTTTCTCTTGTCATCATTTACATCATTTACATAGCTATGCTAGTGGAGTGTACAAACAGGATTACTCCACAGATATATAAGAGGCCTAAATATTCTAAAGCATCCAGAACTTGCCTGATCTTGGAAATGAAACAGGGTAAACCACTTCTGAATATTCTTTCCCAAAGAAAACCCTATGAACTTCATGGGGTCACCATATATCAAAAATGGGAAAAAAGAGGATCCCAACAATTATCGTCAAGTTAGTCTGACATCAATACCAGGAAAGAGTCTAGAGCAGATTATGAAACAGAGAGTCTGTGAACATTTTAAAGGCAATGTCCTAATCGCAAAAAGTCAACATGGGTTTCAGAGGAACAAGTCATGCCAGACAAACCTGATCTCTTTTTTTGATAAAAATTACCAGCTTGGTAGATGAAGGGAATGCTGTGGATATAGTATATCTTGATTTCAGTTAGGCCTTTGACAAGGTTCCCCATGACATTTTTGCAAACAAGCTTATAAAATGCGGGCTAGACAAGTTAACTGTAACATGGATTTGTAATTGGTTGACCAGCTGAACCCAAAGGATGCTCAACAATGGCTCCTTTTCAACCTGGAAAGAAGTCGCCAGTGGGGTCCTGCAGGGTTCTGTCCTGGGCCCAGTGCTATTCAATATCTTTATTAATGATTTGGATGACAGAATTGGGGGATGCTTATCAAATTTGCAGATGACACCAAATTAAGAGGAGTAGCTAATACCTCAGAGGACAGGATCAAAATTCAAAATGACCTGAATAGACTAGAAAGCTGGGCCAACGCCAACAAAATGAAATTCATAGCTGAAAAATGTAAGATACTGCACTTAAGGCGGAAAAATGAAATGCACAGATACAGGATGGGGAAATTCGGCTGAATGAAATTATGTGTGAAAGGGATCTAGGAGTCCAAGCAGACCACAAGTTGAACATGAGTCAACAGTGCAATGTGGCAGCTAAAAAGGCCAATGCAATTTTAGGCTGCATGAATAGAAGTATAGTGTCTAGATCAAGGGAAGTAATAGTGCCACTCTATTCTGCTTTGGTCATGCCCCACCTGGAATAATGTGTCCAGTTCTGGGCACCAAAATTCAAAAAAGATGTGGAGAAACTGGAGCATGTCCAAAGGAGAGCAAATAAGATGGTGAAGGGTCTGGAAGCCATGCCCTATGATGAACAACTTAAGAAGTGATATGATAGACTTGTTTAAATATTTGAAGGGATGTCATATTGAGGAGGGAGCAAACTTGTTTTCTGCTGCTCCAGAGACTACAACACAGAACAATGGATGCAAACTGCAGGAAGAGATTCCACCGAGACATTAGGAGGAACTTTCTGACAGTAAGGGCTGTTCGACAGTGGAACACACTCCCTCAGAGAGTGGTAGTGTCTCTTTCTTTTTAGGTCTTTAAGCAGAGTTCTTGGGGCTAGTACTATGGCCCAGAGGCAGAAATCATTTGGCTCTCCAAGTGTTGTGAACTCTCTCCAAATAATACTGGGGGGGGGGGGGGGCGGGGGAGAGACGAGATTGCTGAAATAGTCTGTCCTTGGGGCTAATCTGTGGGCTTGCTTTCTCTTATAAAGTTATGGGTCTTGGGGGAGGCCCCCAGAGTTGGCCTGCCTAAAATGATTTTCCGAGATGGCAACCAGTCTCTTTGCATTGCATCTGGGATCTGGGGTCTTGATCAAGGGTGGCTGGGGAGGTCTCACAGGTTGATAGTTGTGCTTCAGCTAAACCCACCCAGGTTCCTCCGGCCTTCATTTGCTCAGCCCCAGGTCTCAAACATTTAATGAGGTTTTAGGTCCCTAAAGACGGCCCTTCCATGGCTGGTCAACATGGAGCCTTCTTGATGGCTGCTTCTAAACTATGGAACTCCCTTCCTGTTCCATTGGCCCCCTATCTGCTTTCCTTCTGCTGCCAGAGCAACACTTTTTAAAAATTTAAACATGCCTTCAGCTTTTAACTAGTTGAGACAGAGGCATACTAAATGGGTTTGCTGTACTTTTAAAAAATGTGTTGAATTTTTAAAAATTCTTTCATGTTTTAATTGGATTGGTTGTTTGACATTTTTAAAACCTTTGTATTGTACAGGTTTAATTTCCCTTATATAAAATGCTTTGGACCAAAGTTATTTGAGATTTCATATTTTGGGGGAGATTCTGGAATTTGCATATATTTAAATAATGCAATATCTTGGAGATGAGATCCAAGTCTACACACAAAATTGCCTTGTCTGATATACACCCTATACACCTAGCCTGGAGGTACTCTGATACAATATTTTAAATAATTTTGGGCTCGAAACAAAGTTTGTGTACACTGAACCATCAGAAGGCAAAGATTTCACTATTTTAGCCACACATGAAAAATAAAAGTTTGGGGTTTTGGAATATTTAGGAATTCCACAAATGGAATGCTCAACCTGTATACTGTTTTACCTATTTTGTTTTAACGGATGTTCTAAGATGTTTGGATCCCATATTAGGAAAAGGAAGGGCCTTAAATAAAATTAAATGAATAAATAAATGATTTATGCTTAGTCTGCCTAACCCCCACAGTTTGGCATTTGCACATCGTGATTATGATGAAATTTGTGATGTTTCTGCTGTGACACAATCAGAATGCTTTCGTTGATGCATCAAGCTTAGAAGAAAGCAAGGGGAAGGAGGAAGGGAGTTTTCATGGGAGACACTTGAAATTTCATGGGAGCCACTTCTCTGTTAAAGGAGGAGGAGATTCAGCACAAAATGGGAATAAGAAAAGAGAAGGTATTGTGTACATTTGTGTTAGATACTAAAAAAAAAAAAAGGGGGGGAGGGGAAGAGTCATACGCCCAGTACCAACCATTTCCCCATCAAAACTTCAAAAATTCATCTAGCCAAGTGAACTTTCTATATCTTTCTTTTATTTGTCTGAAAGCAAGGATATTGGGATGTAAGAATGGCTGTGGCTGGGAATGTGATGTTATTTAAAGTGCCCACACTACTCAGAAGATGGAGGCAAAATGATGGAATCAATGTGGAATGATCAAAGACGCCCTGTTCCTTCTAAAATACACCAAACAAAAGGCAAGGCTGGCAATTCAGTTCTAGAATGAAGAGAATATTCTAGAAGAAGAAAGACTATTTCCAGTGAATATCAAGTTTCTGGTACCTCCCTGCAGAGCAGGTCTTGGCAAAAGAGCAGGTTATTGGTGCTTGTTACCCCCTTTCTTTATAGCTTCTTCAAACTAATTATGGGGAAATATTTTCCATGGTTAACATTTTATTTCACCATTTTATGAATGACCTCTTTGCAGATTTAAAAGGAAATTTTCAAATTTTAAAAGAATTGATAAAGAACTGCAACAGATCTGTTTTGTAAGGAGGAGTGGTAATACCTTCCAAGTTCCCTAAGGTATGTTTTCAAATGTCATGGTAATAAAAGAATGAGCTGGGGACAGCATAGCAACGTTTCTTTTCAGGAAGTACCATGGCTTAAAAAACCATAAAGGGATTCACAGATTCAACTTAATTAAGCAGCAATCTTGGAACAAAAAGTCTGGTGCAATGTGAAAAGTATAAGACATATTTTTGTTCAAGAAGAGAGTTTAAAACATCTTAGCTTAATATGAGGCGGAGGTGAGTCCTTAGAAGTAGGTTCCATAGAAAGAAAGAAAGTGGAACATTGATTTTATAATTATCTAAATGAACTCTCTGCCGATTTAATAGGAAATTTTCAAGTTTTTTTAAAAAAATGCAAACACCTCTGTTGTATAAGATGGAGCAGTAACACCTTCCAAATTAAGATATGTTTTCAAATGTCATTGATACAGAATAAGATGATGATAGCATGATAGTATTTCTTTACAGGAAATGCCATTGGTTCAAAAACTATAAAGAGAGTCACAGCTTCAACTTATTGTAATAAAGCAAGAAAGTCAGAACAAAAAGTCCAGTTCATTCTAAGACTTTTTTCCCCACACAAGTGTTTAAAATATTGTAAGTTAATATGAGGTGGAAGTGAGTACTTAGAAATAGCATTCTCAACTGTTCAATATCTCAAGGCCCGAAAATATCCACAGTGGTTCTACATTTTAAAGGTAATTAATTTTTGTGACTTTGCAAATTTAACAGGAACCTAAATTAATAAAATGAAATTAAGAAATGTATTTATATCAAAAAGCTCAGCACAAGGCAGGGAACTTAACAGAAGACACTGTTCCAAAATGAGGAGAAAGAAACATGACAGATGAACTTCAGAAACCTGGAAGAAGATCTTTGTGATGTGTCCATTGCTAAGGAAAACACATACAGAATCACTTCTTCTGGCTGCCTGATGAAAGTATTTGGATAATTTCTGTGACTTATCACTCTAAAAGGTAATTTTCTCTGTTTTACAAAACCAAACCGAAAAGTCTTAATCTTTTCTTTCCCTAAAGATGTTATCAGTATCACCTGACATGGCTGCTCTCCATTTAAGAAGCACCGAAGCAGAAAAGGGATTACAATCTTGTGTATAAATGTTACTTTTAAATAAATAAATAAATAAATGCTACTTTTGTTAAATCTTTTCAGGCCTATTTAAAGCACAGCTCATCTTGGCAAGGAATTGATTAAGGAACTATTGACTGCAAAAGTCAAACTATATGTAATGAACGCTAAAATTATGCACTGTAATAACAATGTGTAGGTGAGAAAGAGGCATGTATGAGAACAGTTTAAAAAATAAATACAAGATTTAAAGGCCTCACTGGGATGCTCTCTATATTTCATGTTATTTATCTAATATTAGGAGAAAGGGGAATGAATCATATATTAACGTTGGATGAAGGACAGATGCTAAATAATATGAAAAATAAATTGAATGAGGAAAGACGTTGCGCTCCTTTTAGTGAGAAGTAAGAAACACATTTCCAGAAAAACAAGTTGTATGCTCTTGAAATACCGGAATACAAAATTCCAGCAGATGTGGTACACATTGTAGTATTTGTAGTTCTATGTGCTTTGTTTTGCCTGGTTCTTTAAATAACCTTTGACCAGGAGAAGGATGGAAGTTCAGGTTTCTGTCAATGTTAAGAAAAGAACAATCATGCACCAAAGTATATGACACGAGGTATAGAATGAAATGGAAAAGTGAGAAGCATTTCCAATGAACATCTCCAACATGTTGGTAAGTCCCTAAAATGTAGGACCTTTTATTGGGAAGAGAACAGAATCCAGTTTTTCCTCACTTGATAGCATCTTGCAACTAAGCAGCGAGAAATATTTATAATGATTAAAGGATTATGCCATCATTTTAGAAATGATTTCTTTGTATAGCTGAAAGGAAATGGCAACCTCTTGTTCTCTGAAGAGGGAGACAACGATACAATCTTTAAGGTAAATTTTCAAATGCAATAAACTCAGAAGAACACAGAATTTGACAAAACCATTTTTACTTCTCGGGATTGCCTTAGTTTAAAAAGGATAAAGAAATCTATTGTAAAGCACAAGCATAATTAAGAAAGCAACCGGCTCCTAACAAAAAGTCTGTAGTAATGTAAGATTTACAACATATTTCTTCAAAACTGGAGCATACAGCATCACAAATGAATATTTCCATCGTGGAGGTGAGTCATTAGGAAGGAAGTGGAAAGGGAAAAGGGACAAGATTTCTGGCTTATTTTCCTTGATGATGAGCTTGTTCAAAACGCTAGCCACCAAAAATAGTGGTTAACCATTCTTAAGCATGTATTTGTGATCTGACTGTAGATTTAAAAGGAAATTGTCCAGTTTGGGGGAAAAAACAGGAAAAAGAAAGAAACAGGATAAAGAAAGAAATAGAAATTAACACATCTGGCATGAATTAAAAAAATAGATCTTTTTGTTCAAAATTGGAAAGAGTGAAACATCATGGATGCTTGAAAGAATGTCCTTAAGATGCCGTTTTTAAGTTTTTGTTGGTTTAATTTAGTTAAACCAACGGTGGTGGGTGGTCGGGAAGGGGTAGGATAACTGTTTTAATCTGTATATTTTTTTTTAACCTTGTTGTAACCCGCTCCGATTATGCGAATAGAGGAGAAGGGTATAAATAAACATCATCATCATCATCATCATCATCATCATCATCATTATTTTATATTTAAAGAAAGTATTAAAAGAAAGGATTAAATATTGTATTTAAATCTAACAAAGAATATTTAAAGACCTCAGCTATACAGAGATGAGCTTTATACTTCTCATGTTATTTATCTAATATTGGGAGAATTGAAACAAGAAAGTTCAGTGGATCAAGATGTCCATGGGTCAAAGAACAGAAGCTAAAGAATATCAGTTGGTGAAAAAAAGTTGTGTTTCATTTAAAATGTCTTTTATTTAAAATTATAGCAAAGTTGTCAGGTGAGATTTAAAAGACATAGTTCCAGAACAAAAGGTTGCATGCTCTGGAGAGACTTAAACACAACAGTCCATCAGATGTGGTGCATATTGTAGTATTTCTAGTTCTACGTGCTCTGTTTTGCCTGGCTCTCTAAATAACATTTGAGTAGGAAAAGAATGAAAGTTCAGGTTTCTGCCAATGTTAAGAAAGGCACAGACACGCACCAAAAGATGTGACACAAGGTACAGAACTCATCCTCCTTCAAGAATGGAAAAGTGAAAAGCATTTCCCCAAAACATCGCCATCATTTTGGTAAGTCCCCAAAAGGTAGGTTCCTTTATTAGGAAAAAAATAGATTCCTGGTTTTCCTTCACTTGACAACCACGTAGAGCTACGAACTGAGAAATATTTATTACAGTTAAAGGGTGACAACATCTTTTATAAATGACCTCTTTATAGATTTGAAAGAAAGTTTTCAGGTTAAGAAGAAATGGAATCCTGTTCTCTGAAGAAAGAGTGATACATCTTTAAGGTAAATTTTCAGTTGCAAGAAACAGAAGAATACATATATTGACAAAATCATTTTTACTTGCAGGGATTCGTTTAGTTTTAAAAAGATAAAGCAATCTAATGTGAAGAATAAACATGATTCAGAAGTTAAACAGCTTTTAATAAAATGTATGGAATTAATATAAGATGCAGAACATATTTCTTCAAAAATGGAGAGTAAAGCATCACAATTGGATTTGCCCATCATAAAGGTGAGTCCGTAGGAAAGGAGGAAACAGGAACTAGATTTCTGGTTAATTTTCCCTGATGATTGGCATGTTCAAAATCCTATGTACCAAAAGTACTTATTAACCTTTTCAAAGAGTGTATTTGTGATTTCTCTTCTGATTTAATAGGAAATTAAATTCCAACTTGGGAAAGAAGAGGATAATGAAAGAAATAGACAAATATTAACAAGTCTGGTATGAATTAAGGCAAAAAATGTTTTTTTTCCCCAAAAGGAGGAAAGAGTGAAACTTCACAGATGAACTTCACCAATTTTAGGTCTTGTACCACTTTTGAGACTAACTGAAAGAAAGATGTTGGCAGGATGAGGTTTTGTAGACTTCAATCAACTTCCTCAGATCTTCTGAGACTAACAGACTAACATGGCTATATCTTTGAATAGGTTTCAGATGTTAGGAATGCAATACACACTTGCTTAGAAGCAGATTGCAACTGGCCATTTATATCTGAAGATGTTAGTATTGAATTATAAGAGTACTCACCCAAAAGTTGATTCCAATGAAATAAATAGGTTTTGGAGTAAATGAATAGGATTGGGAGTATACGGTCCACACTGAGAGTTAAAGTTTGCTACAGATCTCAATGAAAACACTTTGAAAGAAGTAGGCTGAAGTCCCAGTCTGTTTATGCACAAAAGGACACCAGTTTATGTGTGTATCCACACTGTACAATTATAGTGTGGACAAGGGGATCTGAGGCACACTGAACATGATTGTTCAGGTGGAACACAAGTATGCATATCCATCAGATTGCAGTGAAGATATTGATGCCTTAATCAGTAATAAAACGGATGAGATTGGGCAACCTGAAGCTTAAATTAAAAAGATTAACCAAACTAACTGAATATACAAAAGTGTAACTTTTCCAATACAGCATTTCAGTTTGTTCAAAATGAGACAAGGTGGGCATTCTCTTTGAAGGTAAAGCTAGACTTTGCTTCCCTCCTGAATGTCCATATAGCAGACCACGGTCATGGTGTCTTGCTCAGCTGAGGCAAGTGTGCCAATGGCAATGATCTCTGCTTTCGGACAAGTTCAGGCCTAGTGCGTGACGGAGGGTGAAACAAAAGGGTGGTTGTCAGTCGGTCCAGGAGTAGTTATAACAAATCAGCAGTTAAGATGCCAGAAGCCATCAAGGAGCAAACAAAGCTGTCAAACCAAAGCTAGTCCAAGATCAAGGAGACACAAATGCTAGAGGATAGTCAACCATCCACATAAGACAGCTGTGAACAACAGAGACATTGGGGGCTGCTGGAAGAATTACAGCCATCTCCTTCAACAACACCAGCAGCCTAAATAATCAGCATCCCTTATGTGTTTATTGTTCATTACTCAGCAAAGGATCGTGGTGTGTCTTCAGCATCCTCAGCCTCTGCAACCTCCTGATGGGGAGCAGGGACCCTACTACCTCTGCCCCAGCTCTTGGGACCTTCACTATCAGGAGTAGCCGATTCCTGGCAAACTGCCTTTTCTTTCTCCTCTTCACCCGAATTGAACACGGAGAGAGGTATGACACCCTTGAACTTCAAGATCTTTTGGTCCAAATACCTCCCCAGACTATAGAACTCATGATGCTGAAGAATGGAGCCCTGACATTTGAACTGGCTTTATATTAGTAGATTGGTATCATATAGACGCAGTCAAAGTAGCTGTACTTACTGTCAGGTAGAGGTGGCTGTTTCTGTTAGTGTGATTGCGCAGGCTGCGTTGCACCACACTGAAGCTGTGCGCCTGGATGGCTGAGAAGTGACACGGAGCTCTGTTCAGGTTGGAGAATCTCCTTTCCCCCTCCAGAAGCAGACAGATATCTCTCATGGAGGCTCTGCAGTCTTTGTTGCTCTGTACACAAGTGTGTACTCAATGCCACAGCGAGATGCAATGCACCATACAGCATCAGCATCAACACAACAACTCATAAGGACCCACACTGTACACTCCTCCCTTATATACGTGCGCATCTTCTTCTCCTGTGCACTTTTGCCCAGCAGCCTCTTCCTGTGTGCACCCTCTAGACAGTTCCCCCATGCAGGCCAGGGAGACTTTGCAGTTTTCTGTTCGCCATGCTGTCTGTCCCCTCTTGTGACTCAGCACAGCCCAAATGCTGACTCAACATGGCAGCTTGGGGATTTCAGGGAACCCTGGCACCTTTCCCCCATGTCTGAGCATTTTCCAGGATCCTATTCTCTAACAGTTTCATGGGGCAGGTGCCTGGAGGGAGGCTAAAAGGGTCAAAGGGAAAGCTGTATAGACAGTGAGCCCAGCCATTTTGCTAGTCTGTTGACTCCAAGTGTGGGAGATATTATCTCATCATCACCACTGAGAAGAAAAGGTCCAACTGCCAATCTAGTTGACTTTTGTATGTGGAATGAGATGGGGCACTTTTCTGTCTTTCCTCTCAAGCAGTTAAAGCTCTTGGGCTAGCTCTCTAAACCCATATTTACATATTCCCTACCCATTCTGTACTGGGTAGAAAAAGCATCTTATCTGTGACTAAGAGGAAGGGAACAGTGTGGGGTGCAAAATCCTCACCCCCTTATTCTGATGCATTTCTTTTCTTTAAACCCTTCTCCTTTTTGGCTTGCTTCACTATCAGACCTGTACTAGAGAAACCAGCTTAAAGCAAGACTAGTGATGTATTGACATGGGAGAGGAGACGATTTGACTAGGCTCCACCATTCAAACAAACTGCTTCATTTATATACCGCTTCATACCCCCTAAGCAGTGTCTTAACGGTTTATAACTGTAAGTTACTTGTCCCTAACAATCTGGGTACTCCTTTTTGGGACCTCGGAAGGATGCAAGCCTGAGTCAAGCTTGAGCCCTTTGGCTGGTATTGAACTGTCAACCTTATGGTTTTGAATGAGTGGCTGAAGTACAGGCATTTAACCACTGCGCCACCAGGGCTCATATGGTACAAATGGTACTCATTCAGGCCTCCTGGTACAAATCTCTCTCTCTCTCTGTGTATACATCTGGTTTGATTGTCTGAGACTCTCAAGATTATTACATACGACTTTTTTTGGTATTTTTAATTTTTATTGAGTTAGTCATATGGCTTACATTTATCTAGAGTGAAAAAAGCAAAAAATATAAATCTATTATCATACATGTATTTATTTACTGTATTTGTTGATCCGAGTGCTTCTTTTTTTTGGTGGGTGGGGGGAGATGTAACATGCAAGTGCACAGTACTAGACTCATCTAATGCAATTTACAGCATAACTCTATATGAAAGGAAGGAAATATGTAAGCTATCACTGCAGTTCATTTACTGCATTCTCTGTCCAAGTAGTCAAGGAGTGCAATACAGTATAACTTAGCTGTAAACTTGTATTGAACAGTTCTTCTGGGATCAGCCTGACCCTTATCAGTTCCTTTCCTTCTTTCAGGAATAGCAAATATTTAAGTTCTATGCAAGCTTAATGTCAATGCATACCATTTTAAAAGATGCTGTATGAATGTCAAGTATTAATCATTGCAGAAGATCAAGTTCCAGAAGACTTTTTAAGAGGACAGCAGAACCTGCCCCAGTGGAGAAGAATTGGAAAGATGCTTATGGAAGTGCTGATATTGAAAGCGAAATCAAGTGAAATCTCCGGAGTCAATGTTCAGAGCTGTTCACCAAAGCATCAGTTCACTCCAGAGCTGCACAAAGAAGACATTAATCCCCACTTCCATGTTTCAGTTCATGATGTTTTTCTCTGGAGGAGCCAGCAAAGAGCACAGCACAGGAACTGATAATGGAGCATGCCCAGGCTAGTGCTGACTGCCACTTTTGGGGTTGGGAAGGAATCTTCCTCCAGGGCGGATTGGCCTGAGATCCTGGAGGTATTTTGCCTTTCCCTGGGCACTGAGCAGGAGCCACTTGCTACGTGAATTGGCACATCCAGATCAATGTCAAAAAATCATCTTTAAAATATTGAAAATATTAAAAATAATAAAGATAAACAAGCATAAAAACAAATAAGAGATATTAAATGAAAAATAAATTTATTGATGAAAACTAGTTCTTGTTTCCTTTGCCTTTTTCACTGAAATATTAAGTACACTTCTATTTCCTGCTGTTGCTTGGATTCTATGAAAATGTGGCTTGCTCTGCCAGATAGCAAGGGATTTGGGCTTACATTTTAGAAATTTTGATTGTGTCAACCTTCTGCTTGAAGTTTTAAGTTTTGGATCTAATTGTTGGTGAAATAAAGCTCTCAATCACAATAGATTTTAGGTCTTGTAGCACCTTTGGGACTAACTGAAAGAAAGATGTTGGCAGCATGAGCTTTAGTAGACTTCAGTCGACTTCCTCAGAAATCAATGAAAGCTCTTTGAAAGACGTATGCTGCAGTCCCAGTCTGTGTCTGCCCAAAAGGACACCAGTTTATGAGTGTATCTACACTTGGGAACTTCAAGGCAGCCTTTTCACAAGGCTGGTTTATTTTGCTAGGGACAAACGCAGGTGGGGCTATAGCTCGGTGGCAAACGCACACGTTTTGCATGCTGAAGAGTCAAGCGGTGGCATGACCAGGTCGCACCAAGAAATACCTTTCTCCACCAAAGACTTTGGAGAGCTGCAGCCAGCTCCATTCCTTTAGTTAATGGTTCTTCTTGTTGTTGTGTGCATTCAAGTCATTGCCAACTTATGGTGACCCTAAAGTGAACCTTTCACAGGGTTTTATTGGAAAGTTTCTTCAAAGGGGGGTTTGCTGTTGCCTTCCTCTGATGCTGAGAGAGTGTGACTTGCCCAAGGTCACCCAGTGGGTTTCGTAGGTGAGCAGGGATCGGAACCCTGTTCTCCAAAGTCATAGTCCAATGCTCAACTAAGCATCTTCAAAGAGAGGCTAGACAGCTCCTGCTGGGGCTGCTCTGGAGTTCCTCCACTGATTCCATGCTCTTTACGAACTCTGTGGCTGCATCCACACTGTAGAAATCATCCTGTTTAACTGCCTTAGCTCCATGCTATAGAATTTTGGGAAATGTCATTTTGTGAGACATGTAGTTTTCTCTGTCATAGAGCTCTGGTGCCACAATAACCTACAAATCCCAGAATTTCATAGCATGGAGCCATGGAAGTTAAAGGGATATCAAACTGCAGTGCAGATGTAGTCTGTGATTCTATCCTTTGAATCACTCTTGTAACAAAACTCTAGGACAATGATGGAGTTGACTTGAAATCCCATGACATCACCGTTGCATTTAGCAACTCAGAAATATTTAAACCCAGGAAGGCTTATATCCTAATGCTGTTTTAAAGAGAAATCCTGCCCATCCCTCCCAGACAATAAACTCTGTGTCATAGAATATATAATTTATTTCAAATTCTTCCTGAGACTAATGGGCCTCTAAGCTACATTTAAGAGGCGCCGCTTTAATGAAAGAAGTGGGATGTTGCACAACAGATCCCCACAAAGCAAACTGACTTTTCTGCCCCGATGCTTTGGCTGGAGGTTCCTTTAGCCTCTTGAAAATTTAAGAAGGATGTCACCCTAATATAAATGGTTCTGCTCAAGAAAGATTCCATGCTTCATCTTCCCCAAACTTCATGCTTCAGGTTTTTTGCCTACTTCAATTTTTTGCTTTTTTTCTTCCCTTAAGGGTTTTCTTTTTGCAACACGATCCTGCTAGTAGTAAAATTTTATTCGGTCATTGACCAATAGTCACGAAATTATAACAACACATAGTTACAAAATTACAGTAAAAATTTGCGGGTTTCTGCCCACAATTATAAATAGTGCCATGCACCCTTATACAATCATTTGAATCATAATGAAATCCTTATCTCTTCAACTAATTCAGGCAATCCGGTACTAGTCGCCATCTCTCCTAAAATTCCCCTAAGGTCATACAGTTATACACATTTAAAATCATTAATTTCCAGTGCTCTTGGATTAATGTTTATGTCTTTAATACATATTGATTTCAAGACATAAGCAATAAAATAGCAATCTTGTTAGGAGACAACAGGTATAGCCAAGATCTGAAATATTATGTACCCCATCTTGGTTAACAATCATTTAGCTCAGGCAATTCCAAGCTGAGCTTCAAAAACCTCCCGCATTCTTTTCCTGGGTGTTTTAATCTGGCAAATTAACAGACTTAGACATGTTATTTCCCATTTACCATTTGCGATCGGAGTTTACATATAATATAACAGAACTTAGCTACCTTAAATATCACTTCAGGTGTCTGACTGTTTAATAGATTGCTAATATAAAAAGCATCAGAGTGGCCAGGGTATTTCCTCAAGAGAGGGGCAATCAGCTGGGAGCGGGTGTCTTTGTAAAACTGACAGTATAAAACGACATGTTCAATAGTTTCAATTGCGCCCGTATCACATGGACAGAGGCGGGATTTATAAGGCACTTTTTTAAACCTCCCTTCCAATACTGCAGTAGGTAGAGCATTAAACCGGGCCAAGGAGAACGCTCTCCTAAATTTAGGGAGAGTAATTTGGAGCAGATACACTGCGGGTGATGTAACCCGAATTTGTTTATTGACTATGATATATTTAGGAAAAGCAGCAGTCTCCAACTGGCCTTCAATATCCAGCAATCTTTGTTTGATAGTCAATTTTGCAGTGTCTAGATTTAATCTCAAAATAACATCTCTAGAGAAGCCTAAAGTGCTCAGTTTCTTATTTATTCCTGTTTCCCAAGAGGATTTATATAAATCGGCCAGGACAAGTTTAATCAACCCTCCTGGATTTTTGTTCAGTTTGAGCCAGTATGTGAGAATATTAAGCCACATACTTGTCTCCAGCTTACTAACCCCCGCTTCCCTTCTAATAACTGCATTAGGTGTACTGCAAGTTACTTGAAATATTTTCCTTAGAAACTTGGATTGAATTTGTTCTAATGGAGTGGGATCTTTATAGGGTCCTATTTGTACTCCGAAGAGTAATTGTGGTTTTACTTTAGCCAAAAAGAGTTTGATTGCAGCTGGGATAAACTGAGCTCCCTTAGTGAAAAAGAACCTTTGGATGGTATTAGTCGACCTCTGGGCATTTCGGGTGACATAGTCTAAGTGAGCTCTTCTGCTCCCTGTGGATTGAAACACAATTCCTAAATATTTAAAAAGTTTGACCTGATCAATAATTTGCTCTCCAAGCCTCCATTTTCTCATTTTTGGGTATTTAGTAAAAGAAAGGATTTTAGTTTTGGTGTAATTTATAGTTAGATTTTCTTCCATACAATAAGTAGCTAAGGACTTTAGAGCTCTTTTTAGACCTATTGGGGTCAAAGATAAAATCGCTGCATCATCGGCATATAATAATACATTAACATGTCTGTTTGCTATCTTAGGGGGGTGGTAAGTAAGGTTGTTCATGAATGGAATTAAGGAATTTATATAATAATTAAACAAAATTGGTGCCAAAACACACCCTTGTCTTACTCCATTCTGGACTTGAACTTCTTTGGATACATGTCCTTGATGACTGCATCTAACCCTCAGGCGGTTATTTTCGTGCAATTTAACTAACAATAGGAGAAGGCGTTTATCAATCGTGCTGTTCATTAATTTATCCCACAGTCTAACTCTAGAAACAGTATCAAATGCCGATTTAAAGTCTATAAATGCTACGTACAATGGTTGCCCTTTGCTAGAGTATTTCTCAACTAGATGTTGCAACACCAAGGCATGATCTAGTATTGACCTTCCAGCCCTAAATCCGGCCTGTTCATCCTTCAAAATCCCCTCTGTTTCCAGCCAGTCCATTAATTTATCTTGCAAGTGTTTTGCATATAGTTTACTGATCTGGCTAAGAAGACTAATGGGTCTAAAGCTCGCAGGGTCATTTCTTTTCCCTTTTTTATATATTGGGACTATGGTTGCAAGACCCCAATCAGATGGAATCCTCCCTGATCTATCAATAACCGTAAAAAGAGTGGATAACACAGGAACCCACCAATTTAGATTGTTTTTAAGTAACTCACATGTAATAAGGTCTGCACCAGGTGCTTTTGCAGGTTTGAGTTGGCTTATCAAGCTTTTGATTTCTGAATGTGAAACTGGGGGCCAGAGGGGCAAAGTGGTAGCTTCTAACAATTGTCCTATATGTGATTCCTCAGTATTTCCATATAGCCTAGCAAAATGATCTTCCCATGTGCTGGCTGGTATCTGAAACATGGAGTTTTGTACATTTTTAGGAAAGGATAACGCAACCTCTTTCCAAAAGGGAGTAGAATTCTTAATCCTAGCGGCTGTTATTAGTCTGTCCCAGGAGGCTTGAACAGCCTTCTTTTTTCTCTCTCTAAGTAACTGTTTATAATGCATCTTTTGTTTCATAAGATCAGGCAGAGAACATTTGGATGGATTCAGTTTATGTTGTTTAAATTGATCTTTCAGTAATGTCCATGCCTCTTTACAGTCAGCATCGAACCAACTTTCCTGGTCTTTTGTTTTATATCTATTGACATTGTTTTTAGGGTCAGATAGGAACGTTCTAATTAAGTTTGTTAAATTGTTAAAGCCTATCAGTATATTGGTATCCGCTTTACCTTCCACTATATCTTTATAGAGACTTCCCACTGCATCGCTACCGAGGAATTTTGTGAGGGCCTCGGCTGTATGTGGAGACCATTTTATCCGTGTGATATGAATTTCGTCAGGTTGAGCCGGATTTGGACAAACAGGCAGGAACAAGCAGTCGAAAGGCTTTAGACTTAGCTGCACCGGAAAGTGATCGCTTTCAGGGCGAACAGCAATAAAAATTTTTTGTATAAATGGGATTAGTTCTTGCGAGACTCCTATATAGTCCAATACTGAAGGTCTATTGCCCGTCCAATGGGTGTATTCTGCCGGATAGTCGTCATTTGTGGAGCCATTCAGAATAGCTAAGTTTAGCTCCTCGAAGACTTTTGCCAAACACAGACCTCTGAAATCACAGACCGTATCCTTAGACTGACGGCGCAACAATGGGTGGATAATTAATGATGGTAATAATTGACAGTTAAATTTGGAGAATAGTGTAGCATCATTTGCACCAATTCTTGCATTGAAATCTCCCGCCAGAATGAGTTTGGTTACCGGTGTAGTGATAGTGATGTTTTTAACAAAGCCTTTCAATTTGTCCCAGACCTCTTTTATCTTAACATGCCCTTGCAAAGGTGGTATATAAACATTTATCAGGCATATAAGATGATTCTTAAATTGTAGTACTATTGCTAAGGCATATTGGTCTAAGGTGGCTATTTTAAATATCTGTGTTTGTAATGAGGTGGATATTAAAATACCCAATCCTCCACAAAGCCTTCCATGGCCTTTACCTGGTGTTGCATCCAATACGATAGATTTATAGCCCTCAACGTACAGTTCTTCTGCTAACCAGGTTTCCTGGAGCAAAATGATGTCATGTTTAATAATAAAAGCCATGAAGGAAGGATCTTTGCTTCTGGATTTCCATCCAGCAATATTCCAAGAGATCAAGGTTAATGAGATGGGGGCCGGCGATGTTATTTGTCAGTCAATTATATTAGCAGTTGGCTCGATGTCTTTTGTCCCGCTCATGGAGCTGGATCTTCTCCTTTTCTTATTTGTAGGCATTGTTGACTGTGTAGATGATGGTAACGGTGTTATTGGTTTGTCAAGCAGGTTCATCTTACAATTGGGAGATAGGTATATTAATGGGAAGGTATTATCTGCTGTACTAAGTGGGGGATGTCTAGGGGTTCCGCACATCAGCGCTATCAGGGGTTCCTCAGAGCAATCGACAGATCTTTTAGGATCCTTTTTAGGTAAAGTCAGTGGATCAAATGCTGAGCAGGTGGAAGGTAACAGTTCGTTGATGGATTTAGTTGCAGCTGTTATGGAGCTTAATGTTGACTTAACATTTTCTAGCTTGTACAGAATGCGTTGCTGTTCTTCGGGAGAGATTGAGTTAAAAAGTTGAAAAATTTCCTCTTCGTCATCTGATGCATTAACGGGGATTTGTTTATTCCTGTTATTTTCCTCTCTGCTGGTAACTCCCTTACTATCCGTCTCCGTTCTCGTTGTGGTTTTCAGCAGTGGTCGAACATTGGTATTACATAATACTCTGGTTGGGATAATTTCAAATCTGTTTAACAGCCTTTTGTTATCAAAAATCAAAGTTGGGACAAATGAGTTCCTAAAAGTCAGTACAATTCTCATAATACCATTCCAAGATGGCAGCCAGAAAATTTCAAGGAGCTCGTCGACATACACCCTTCGTTGTAGAAGGGCAGACAGTGATTGAAGTGTCGTTCTTTTATTATGCCATCTGCCATTGTTGTATGAATTATTTACTATTTGCAAACCAATCTTATTTTCCTGCATGATTAAATTATCTTTGGTGTATACCTTTTGTAATGGATTGGGTTTCATCAGTTTATGTAGTTGAAGTTTGGATTTAGGACGACTGATTGCTTCCTTTACATTCTCATATTTAGAGGTTTGTTTAGGTGTAGGCTTAACTTTAGTTTTCTCTAGTATATCTTTTATCCCATCTATTTTCTGATTTATATTTGTCAGTTGTTCGAAGATTGCAATTACTGTTTTAGCTGTTAATAGACAGTTCTTAGCTACCAATTCCAAGTCTGTCTTCACATCTTTTGTAACATCTGAGCTTGTTTTATGTGCAGTGCTTTCACTTAACAGTAGGTTTTCCCCTTCGAGTGCAGGTGGAGTAGGGGAGCTTAAAAATGAATTTGAAATATAATCAATAGAAGTATCATCTATATCTTTGAATAGTAGCAGATCTTCCATTTTCAATTGTTTGAGAGTGGAAGCTGCTTTCAAAATTTCTGAGTTTCCTGATTTCCCCTCTGAGTTTTCCTTAATATTCTTACCTTTCTTAGGTTTCTTAGGTTTTGCATGATTAATCCCTGTGGTTGCTTTCCTCTTCCTTTTGAGATTACTTTTCATTGTCGTCCTTCCTACCGTGGTTTTATTTGGTGGTGGAACACTGAGGCTTGAGGCCGTGGTGGAGTAACTCCTCCCTTTTCCTCTCGCCACCGCAAGGCTAGGGCCCTTTCACCACCCTCTCCGTCGTCGGGGGAAGGGAAGGGAGGTTTTGAAGTCTCCCTCCCAGCTGGCTTCTCTCCTCCTTGCTGCTTGGGGTGAGGAATTATGGGAAGGGAGGTTTTGAAGTCTCCCTCCCAGCTGGCTTCTCTCCTCCTTGCTGCTTGGGGTGAGGAATTATGGGAAGGGAGGTTTTGAAGTCTCCCTCCCAGCTGGCTTCTCTCCTCCTTGCTGCTTGGGGTGAGGAATTATGGGAAGGGAGGTTTTGAAGTCTCCCTCCCAGCTGGCTTCTCTCCTCCTCGCTGCTTGGGGTGAGGAATTATGGGAAGGGAGGTTTTGAAGTCTCCCTCCCAGCTGGCTTCTCTCCTCCTCGCCCACGATCCTGCTATTAGGAAAGAAGCCAGGGAAATGCATCATATTCTACTGACCTGGGCAGAGGCCAAGAAGTTGTTTTTATTATTATTATTATTATTATTATTATTATTTCTTGGGAAACAGAGCGCTTTTAGAACTGCAGCATAAAACATCAGCTGTTCTGAATCAAACTGAAGTGGGAAGGCCAGGTCTGATTTCACTGATAACAATAATAATAAATTTTTATTTATATTCCGCCCCTCTGGGTAAACAATCGGGGCGGAGTACAACATTTTAAAATACATAAAGTTAAAATACAATTCGGTCTCCCCTCCCACCTGTTAAAAATGAATTAAACTAGGAATGAAATTTAAAGCAATGAAACATTAAAACATTAAACATTAATGGCTCTAAAACTTGGATACGTGGGCGGCCACAAGGGTATCAATGTCTCATTTAATGGGAGTGGAGGGACAATGAATGACAGAAAAGTTAGTCATTTTCTGGGAAGGCCTGCCGGAAGAGATGCGTCTTAGTGGCTCTCTTAAAGCTATTATTTTACTGTATTTTAAAAGTTTGTATCCCAGCTTTCAGCATAGGATTGCATATACTCCTCATTTGTCGATTGCAATGGCAGGGAGTAGGAAGTTGGGATTTGAGCCAGGTAGATGCTCAAACTATCCCTGGCACCCAGCATTTGGGTATAGGGTTGCCAGGTCAGTAGTTTCCCATTCTCTAACACTTCAGTGACAAAACCTGCGACCAGTGGGAATACTAGAGTTGGCATCACTTGGTGCGGTAACTCATGGTGTCACCCCATTCCCTTGACTGCCTCCCATATCACACCATACAGAATCCTTACCACAGTCAGCACTCTAACCATGGATTTTTTTTTATCAACAGATCTGACCACCCACGGCTTGAAAATATTGAAAATATTACCCAGTGAATACAATGTTCTTAGCAAGAGTGCTACGAGTGTTAACTTCAACCATTCCATTGATTCCTTGGGCAAGAGATCATGCCAGCGTTCTTCAAAGTTTTCTTCATCCACATCAGTTGTCAAGAATAAGGAATTTTTGCCAAACCATAACACTGATATATACATGCCTTTAACCATCAAGATAGAATTTGCCTATATGCTTCTAGCCCCAGGGGCCTCGGATTGTAGCATCTAAACACAGCTTCCGTTCTCCTGAACTGTTTAATCATTTACATGTAAAGCCTTACTGCTCTTTTGATAGCCAAGGAATGCCATGTTATATCCACCATTTCACTATGCCATTGTATGTAATGGGACTTGTGCATCCACTGATCTATGGGGGGGTCCTAGTAATCCTTGGTAATGCTGGGGTTCCCAAGAAATACTATGGGAGGAAGAAAGCATCATGTTGATCTCCAACATAAAACCAGTTATTATCCCTAATATATAAGCTACTGACACTAATGATACAGTCACCCCTCCGTATCCAAGGATGCTTTATCCATGGATTCAAGCATCAAAGCCTTGAAAATATTCAAAAATATCTTGAATTCCCAAAGCAAACCTTGTTTTTGCCATTTTGTATCCATGGAGGTCCTGGAACTAAAATCCAGTGGATACCAAGGGCCTACTCTAATGGTTTGAGTTTTTTTGTTTTTTGTTCTTTGGCATTAATGTTACTCATAAATCGTAATTGCCATATATCACTGAATGTAATCACAATAGTTGTGACAAAAATAATGAGCAAAATTAAAATTATAACTTTAAATTACAGTATCCTATGAACACCTAAATGTATTCACATGTACATAGTTAAAGGCCATCGAAATCCCATGGTGTAGTTGTCTGAGATATGATTCTGAAGACCAGAATTCAATTCCCAGCTTGGCCATGCAACCCACTGGGTGACCCTGGGCAAGTCACACTCTCTCAGCCTGAGGGGAAGGCAATAGCAAACCTGCCCTGAACAAATCTTGCTAAGAAAACCCCATGATAGGTTCGTCTTGGAAATGACTTAAAGGAACACAACAACAAAAAACAAAATCATAATTTAATAAAGCACCATATACTACATTCAAAACACTCTCTTGCCCCATGATTTAAGAACCAAAGATTTAAGAAAGAGACCAGAGAGAAGGCCAACTGAAGGGAGCATTTCATAGCTTGGGAGCAGCCACCACGAAAGCCCTCTCCCATGTCATCATCTGACAGGACTGGAAGGATGGTGAGAACCAAGAGAAATCCCTCCCTTGAAGAACTTAAAAATGGAGTTGTTGTTGTTGTGTCCTTTTGTGTCATTTCTGACTTACGGTGACCCTTTGATAAGGGTTTCTTGGCAAGATTTGTTTAGAGGAGGTTTGCCATTGCCTTCCCCTGAAGCTGAGAGCAAGTGACTTGCCCAAAGTCACCCAGTGGTTTTCGTGGCTGAGCTGGGATTTGAACCCTGGCCTCCAGAGTCGTAGTCCAATACTCAAACCACTAGGCCACACAGGCTCATAAAAAAGTCTTTGCTGTCCCCAGAAAGAGAGCAGAGAGGGGATCAACAAAAACTCCCAGGGGAGGGGGTTTCACAGCTTGGGAGCAGCCACCAAGAAGACCTTCTCCCATGTCCTCACTACGCAGATTTGTGATGGTGGTGGGACGAAGAGAAAGCCCTCCCATGAAGACCTTAAAATTTGGGCACACTCATATCGGGAGATATGGGCTAGTCTACATGTAAGTGTATTATGTAAATTGATGCAGATTTTTCCTCGTTCACATTGACGTTTAATTCTTCACTTTCCTGCGCATATTTCCTGCATCTCTCTCTCCCTCTCTTGAAAATGCACAGCTACCCAAATCCATGCAAAACAGATGGACAGCCACTTGTTTCTCCTCCAGAGTTTTTCTCCAGAGTTTAAGCAGATTTTTTTGGAGGGGGACACTGCAAAAAGCCGTAACTCCTGCAAATCATGTGTGGACGGATCATATTCCTACCAGCTAGAATGAGAAATTTTAATCAGACAAGCGCATGGTCTTTCAAAAGTTCTCGATCCAAGCCTTTCTAATGGTCTGGGTCCAAGCCTGTGAAAGGCCAACAAATGGGTGATATGGAAGAAACAGGAAGAAAAATAACCAGCTGAATATATATATATACCATCAAGTCTGTGAACTTGAAATGAGCGGACTTGGAAATCCACAGAGGGGCAACCGCTATTAATATCAATGGAGCATGTATGTGGTGCGCACTCCACCTTCATGCACATCCCATTTAAGCCTATGCGCTTGAATATGCACAAGATTTTGAACTCACCGGGGGGGGGGTCCAGAACAGATCCCCGACAAGTTTAAAGGGGCAACTCTGTGTGTGTGCATGTGTTTCTGTAATGAAGCCGCCTTGGCTCCTCTTTCGGAGAAAGGTGGAATAAAAATTAAATAATAAATAAATAAATAAATAAATGTGAAAGTGAATTTTCTTTGAGGATTGCAGAAGTCAGGGCTTGGAGTCCAAAAACAGCTTAGAGTCCAGAAACAGAACTAAAGGTGGATTGTTTTTTATGCAGTTTTTGCAATTACCTGTACTAACCGCCACTCTCCACATTGAATTCAAAGGGGAAAAGATCAGCATGTGGTTTATAGTCCATAGCAAAGCATTTGACTGTATAGATCATGAAAAGCTATGGACGGCACTCAAGGACATGGGGGTATTGTGGACAGCCAAAAACACAAATAAATCATTCTGTTGTTGATGTAATACAAGTTTCCAAAATCCAAACTATTCCATAATCCAAAATTATCAATATGGGAGAAAATGACATCTTTGTTTTCTGATAGTTCAATGTAAACAAATTTTATTTCATGCACAAAAATTATTAGTTGTTTTGGCTCCAGGCCTGGGAGAAAAGCAGCATAGAAACTAACAAATGTAATGTGTATAAAATTACCTTCAGGCTACGTGTAGAAGGTGTACATAAAACATAATTGAATATTATGTTTAGACTTGGGCCCCATTTCCAAGATATCCTATTATGTTGAAGCAATGTTTTAAAAACCCGAAGAACCCCGAAATTCAAAATATTTCTAGTTCCCAAGCCTTTTTGTATATGGGAGATTAAACTTGTCATATTCATAAACATCATCATGATTTCACTTAAATGTTGCCTTTCTCCTGGTGGGGGAGTCAGCTTTTCCAGTTTCTGATATCAATAATTATTTCATTTCATCTATATGCTCAGTAGGATCCAAATAGGATCACCAACAGAGTCAGGTAAAAAGAGTGAAATTTTAAAAATCAGTTGAAATCATCCTATTATGAGAAATGTAACCCATGAAATTGGACCTTATGGAGAAGTGGTCCTATGGGACCAGGCAGAATGGAGAGTGTTTGTTTGTTTGGTTTCCATGGAAACAACTGAGACTCTTCGCCAAGGTGGGAGTTGCGTCAGTTGAGGTTGAGAGGAGGTTGAGAGGTGGAGAGACCTCAAGACAAGAGGCATTTCTCTTGGTGGCTTTGCCTATTTTCTATTTGTTGGGAGTGTTTTGAGTCCAGGTTTGTTTCAGTGGACCCTACTCCTGCTTCTTGAAGGCTTGATCTGATCTGAAAGCATCCGTATTCACTCATTCATTTGGTACGTTCATTGAACTATAGGACTGTGTTCTTTATTAAATTTCATCCCCCCTTTCTCCAATGGGTGGGTCTCAAGGTGGCTTAGAGTACAAAAGATCGAATGAACAAAAGCATTTGTAAAACGTACACATGATAGTAAAAGAAAAGGATGGTGCTGTTGCTTCGGTTGGCAGTTAGTTCTCAAAGTTCTGCAAAGGACAATCTACAAATGTTAACTGGGAGGGAATTAGGAAACGGAAGGACAATGGCTTGCAGATATATCACATAGATAGATGTGAAGATAGAATAGAAATAAAGCGAAATGCCCTTGACCTAATTATATCTGGAGTTGAAAAGGGGTTAATGAGAAAGACTTACAAATTTCTATTGGAGAACAGATTTAAAAATGAAACGATTAAAGAAACTTTGATTAAATGGATGCAAAATATTGGCAGACCAATTTCAATGGAAATGCGGGGGGAAACGTGGAAAATTAATCACAAATTTACTAAAGCTTTGAAAGAAAACTATTTAAAGATATTTCACAGGTGGTATCTTATTCCATCAAGACTCTCAAAAATGAGCAAACACCTAGATTTTAAATGTTGGAAATGTAAAGATAAATTTGGCACAATGTATCATGTCTGGTGGCAATGTAAAATAATTAAAAAGTTTGGGCAAAAAATACACAAGGAAATGAAAGCAGTACTAAGATTGAATATTCCACTCATTCCAGAAGTATTTTTATTACACATAGTAGCAAAAATGCAATCAAATTGGTCTCCAAACCAAATAAGCGTGATCTTATATATGATCTCTGCCACCAGAATGGTGCTGGCTAGACACTGGAAATCTAGCACAATGCCTAGCATAGATGAATGGAAGTTAAGGGTAGCTGAACTATGGAATATGGAGAGATTATCAATGTATTTATCAGGGAAAACTATTCAAGATCCTGAGGAGAAATGGAAGGATGTAGTGACCGCATGATATTAATGCTTATATTTTTCGAATGATGACCTGCTTGCCTTAAGATACAGATAAAGAAGTTGTAATTGTATATACGAATAACAAATATCCTAACTTTTATTTTCATTTTCTATCTCAACAACCACCGATAATATATATATACATAGGTACATGGACATGTATACGTATGTGTGTATATATATGTATGTATATATGTATGTATGTATGTATGTATGTTTACAGGTGTATGTGTACATATACGAATGTCTATATTGTTTCTACTATGTCAAGTTTGTATTTGATTTCAATCATTAACCCACCTATTATTTGATATAAGGTAGATAATTTTAATATTTACGCACACAGTTGATACAAGATGTAATGTTCAATACAAGATTGTACTGTTATTGTATGGAAACATCAATCAAAATTATTATAAAAAAATAAAAAGAAAGACAGCGATAGATGTGATTTCCATACTAGTAGGTTGTCGAACCTGCTCTGTTCTTTTTGGTCTGAACTTTCTCTGGTGCTGACTCTATCTTGGAACTGGGCTTCAGCACCATGGAAGAAAAACTGGAGGAAATTCAATGCCCAATAACATGGAAGCCACAGTCTGTCACAGTGTACATGAATTGTGTGATATAGGATTTTTGTTTTGCTTTCGTCTGTCTTGGCTTTCCCAGCTCCACTAAATGACCCCAAGATCAAGCAATAAGAGAGAAGGAGGAAAACTGTTTCTCCTTCCACCTTCTCCACGCCATGCAGAAATTGATGCACCTCTTTCAGGGTCATGCCTATTCCCAGTTTTGCTCCTTAAACAAACAACAACAACAATGGTTGTAAATTTTCACAGAAGACATATTATTTGGGTGGCAGTCCAAGAAAAATCCTCTGAGGAAGGTGCCCTAAATTCCTTTTAGTAGGCATATAGGCTGGCTGTTGTTTTCATCCACAGTTATACGATGGGGATAACCAATGACAAACCTCCTATTAACAAATCTTGTCAAGACAACATAAGATAGGTTCCCCTTGGGCCGCTATGAATAGGAAAAGACTTGAAGTCACACCCCAACAACATTGTAAGAGTACCACAGTCCTATGAGATCAGGTATTTTTCTTATACCATGGAGCAAATGATACCTGGGAGACTGAGCAGTGGAGCAGCACCTTCTGCAAGCCATCTTCCTGACCCTTCCAGGTATCTACAGGCTCAGGCCAATGCAACCTCTTCATTTTTACAGGCTCAGACCTAAAAGGGATGAGCAAGATGGACAAATCATTTGGAATGGAGAGCAAGACCGATGATTCTAAAGATTTCAAGGGTCCAAGCTTCGAGAAATGGAGGTCCCAGATCATCAAAGAGGATCCAATGGAAGCATACGAAGCCTTGAGGTTGGTATTTAATCCAAAGTATCCTTAACTCTTCCTGTCAATTAAAATGCAGTATAACAATGCTAAAGAAACTCTCAAAGCACCTTTGCATGGGGTGATGGGATCTAATACACTGGGAGTGGCAGGTTCCCCCATAGTGGATTCCTGGCAAGTGTAACACAGCCATTGTAATATCAGCTAGGAGTTCTTAGCCAACAATCTCTTCAGGGCCAGAAGGGTTGCAAAGTAAAAATCAGTAGTGTAAAACTACTGTAGTGAGGAATATCTAAAACTTTTCTGTTTAACTTTTGGGCAGGAGATATTCAAGGAGAGCATGGAAGGTCTCTTGATCATTGGGGCTTTAGTTGTCTCAAAGAGTTTTAGAAGAAATCAGAAGCAACTTTTTAGTTTTCTCTAGTATTTTCAAAAACCAGAGGTGCAACATCCAAGCATCCAGGGTGGGATCGGTGACTCTATTGAATGGTTGCAGGGAAGCCTGCATGGACAGGCTGCAGGTGGTAGGACTGCTCAGTGCCCCATCCCAGGACACTAAGCATCCTGATTGTTTCCTTTGCTAGCTTCCCTCCTGAGTCAGACGCCCGTGACGATGAGCTGGAGGAGAAGTTTGCGGCTGAAATGACACCTTTAACTGACTGTCTTCAGAACTTCTTTGTACCGTACAAAGGTAAATAAATGACCTATGCCCCCTCAGCCTGCTGGTGTTTTAGGCCTTGGAGGTCTATATGACAGAGGTTTGGAGCAACCTCCTGAATACCTATTTGATTTTCCAGGTTGGTTCCTTTGCTGAGCTTTGAGGTTCCCCAATTGTGTTTCTGTGCCAGCTAAGTTGGAATTTTGGGAAGGAAGAAAAATTGTAATTTTGGTTTTTCATTTGTCTGTCCTAAATTTCCCAACTCCACTAAATGACCAAATGATCAAGTGATAAGAGAGAAAGCAAAACTGTATCTCCTTCCACTTTCTCCACCCCATTCACATATTGATGCACCTCTTTCATGGTCATGTTTATTCACAGTTTTGCTCCTTAAAAAACACAATGGTTGTAAATTTTCACAGAAGGCATATTACTTGTGCAGCTGTCCAAGAAAAATCCTCCCAGGAACGTGCCCTTAACTGGTTTTCCTAGGCATAGAGGCTGGTGGGTTTTTTCATCCACAGTTATACAGTGGAGGTGGCCTATGACAAACCTCCTATGAATAAATCATGCCAAGAAAAAATAAGATAGCTTCACCTTGGGCCACCATGAATAGGAAAAGACTTCAAGGCACACCCCAACAACATTGTAAGAATATCACAATCCCATGAAGCAAATGATACCACAATCTTATACCATACATCAAATGATACCTGGGAGGATAAGCAGTACAGTAGCACCTTCTGCAAGCCATTTTCTTGGCCCCTCTTAGTTTCTACAGGCTCGGGCCAATGAAACTGATTCGTTTCCACAGATTCACACTTCAAAGTGACGAGCATGATGGAAATATCATCTGGAGAAGAGAAGAAGACAGATTGGTCAAAATATATAAAGAGTCCAAAGTTCATACGGAAGCCCAAGAGCATCCAAAATAACCCAAAGGAAGGATCCGAAGTCAGGAGGTTGGTATTTAATCCAAGGGCCCATGGAAGATGTGCCTGTTTCTTTCTTTATTTCTCCCCTATTCAAGCATCAATGTCAGGACCCAAAGTATCCTTCACTCTTCCAGTTAATTAAAATATAATAATTCTAAAGAAAGTCTCAAAGCACCTTTGGATGGGGTGATGGGATCTAATACTAAGGAAGTCGCAGGTTCCCCTATAGTGGATTCCTGGCAAATGTAACACAGCAAATAATAATAATAATAATAATAATAATTATTATTATTATTATTATTATTTCTAGCCCGCTCCCCTATGGGACAGAATCGGAGCGGAGTACAACAAGATTAAAACATACAGAATTAAAATTTATCGACAACCCATTCCCAATGACCCACCCCTTAAAAATAAATTAAATTATCAATGATTTAAAACCATGACAAAATTAAAAGCGTAATTCATCCTCGACAGTTCTTAATTGAAGAAAGAGATAGCACCAAGCAAGGGCTCAGGTTTGATTGATAGATCCAGTTTTGGAGCTGGGATCTAAGAGGTTTTGGGAAAGGCCTGCCGGAAGAGATGCATCTTCAGAGCTTTTTAAAAGCAATCATGTAATGTTATAAGTCGCATCTCATCCGGCAAACCATTCCAAGGCTTGGGAAGAGTAGCGGGAAAAATCCTCTGGGAGGTCCGCGACAGTCTAGATTTCACAGGCTGCAACAGATTCCTCCCAGAGGATCAAAGTGTGCGGGGGGGGGGGGGTTCATACGGGGAGAGGCGGTCCCTAAGATAAGATGGACCCAAGCCATTGTAATTTCAGCCTGGAGTACTTAGCCAACAACCTCTTCAGGGCCTCCGTTTGCCCCAGCTGTCTTCGAAGAGAGGTAGGCATGGATTTGGTGGAGATCTCTGATAGCTCTTGCTACTGTTTTCTTTTAACAACACAAGTGTATGGTGTCCTGCATGAAGTTTGGCATTCCCTTGGAGCGACAAGTGCCTTTGGGTATTTCGAGAGATCCTGGGAATCTGGTTTCATTAGGAACTGCTGCTGTAATTGAAATTACTGTTGCGATAGAAACCTTTACTTCTATTCCACTTCAGTCCTCCCTCCAAAAAGCAGGACACTGGGCAATTTACAAATTGAGCAGGGAAGATCCAATACGATTGAAACATACCAGATGGAATGGCACGACACTATTAAAAACATCAGAAAAAGTCAGGGCACAATAGCTAAGAATAATAATAGAAAGATTTAGAAGTGATTGAAAGTAAGAATAAGTAGTGTAAAACTACTGCAGTGAGGGATATCTTAAAGTTTTCTTTTTCTCTTTTTGGCTGGAAATGTTTAAGGAGAGCATAGAAGGTCTCCTGATGATTGTGTCTTTAGTTTTCCCAAAGAGTTTTAGAAGAAATCAGAAGCAACTTTTTAGTTACTTCTGGTATTTTCAGAAACCAGAGGTGCAACATCCAAGCATCCAGGGTTGTTCTTTACCTTGGAAATATTTAGAGGCAGGGACGCCTGCATGGACAGGCTGCAGGTGGTAGGACTGCTCAGTGCCCCATCCCAGGACACTCAGCATCCTGGTTGTTTCCTTTCTCAGCTCCAGTCCTGAGTCTGTCACCCGGGATACTGAGATGCAGGACAAGGTGGAGGCTGATCAGAAACCTTTGGGGGAGAAGAGCTGTAAATCGGCCATGATCAATATGGAAGAGGATGTGACACAAAACCAAGGAGAAGGTAAATAAAGGAGCTGTGATCCTTCCACCTGCTGCTGGATTAAGCCTGGGGGGCGGGTGTGTATGTGGCAGAGGTTTGGAACAACCTGCACTATAGCTTTTTTTCACTTTCCAGCTTGGTTTTCTGGCTGAGTTTCAGGTTCCCGAGTTGTGTTTCTGTGCCAGCTAAGTTGGAATTCTTCAACTGACAAAAATTATGCAAAATATGAATTTGTATTTTTACAAGTTACACCATTTCTACCAACCCAGGGGCGTGCAATGCCTGGTGATGCTCTTCTGTAAACAACCATGGAAGAATGCAAAGCACAAAAACTCCTCTGGCCACCCTAACATTTTGGAAAGGAAGAAAAATGGCAAATTGTGATTTTTGTTTTCCATTTCTGTGCCCTGAATTTCCCAGCTCCACTAAATGACCCCAAGATCAAGCAATAAGAGAGAAAGAGGAAAACTGTATCTGCTTCCACCTTCTCCACCCCATGCAGAAATTGATGCACCTCTTTCATGGTCATGCTTATTCATGGCTGTACATTTTCACAGAAGACATATTATTTGGGTGGCAGTGCAAGAAAAATGCTCCCAGGAATGTGCCCTAAACTTGTTTTCCTAGGCATAGAGGCTGGTGGGTTTTTTCATGCACAGTTATACAGTGGAGGTGGCCTATGACAAACCTCCTATTAACAAATCTTGCTAAGAAAACATAGGATAGTTTCCCGTTGGGCTGCCATGAATAGGAAAAACCTTGAAGTCACACTCCAACCACATTATAAGAATGTGACAATCCCATGAGATGAGGTATTTCTCTTATACCATGGAGCAAATGATACCTGGGAGGCTAAGCAGTGGGGTAGCACCTTCTACAAGCCATTTTCCTGACCCTTCTTAGTTTCTACAGGCTCAGGCCAATGGAACTGCTTCGTTTCTACAGGCTCAGACTTCAAGGGGATGGACAAGATGGAAAATTCATCTGGAGCAGAGAGGAAGACAGATGACTTGCCAGATATCAAGAGTCCAAACTTCCAGCACTGGAGGTCCCAGATCATCGAAGATGACCCAATGGAAGAATACGAAGGGTTGAGGTTGGTATTTAATCCAAGGGCCCAAGGCAGAGATAGTTGTTTCTTTCTTTATTTCTTCCCTATCCAGCATCTCTGTCGGGATCCAATGTATCCTTAACCCATCCTGTTAATTAAAATATAATAATGCTAAAAAAACTATCTCAAAGCACCTTTGCACAGAGTGATGTGATATAATTCTAAGGAAGTCACAGGTTCCCCCATCTTGGATTCCTGGCAAATGTAACACAGCCATTGTAATATCAGCTGGGAGTTCTTAGCCAACAACCTCTTCAGGGCCACCATTTGCCCAAGCTGTCTTCGAAGAGAGGTAGGCATGGGTTTGGTGGAGATCTCTGATAGTTCTTGCCACCTTTTTCTTTTAACACTACACGTTAATTAAATCCTTCATGAAGTTTGGAGTTCCCATGAAGCGGCTAGTGCCTTTCGATATATTGGGATATGCTGAGAATCTGGTTTCATTAGGCACTGCTGCTGTTATTGAATTTACTGTTGTGATAGAAACCTTTACTTCTATTCTCCTCCCTTCCCCCCCCCCCACCCCCAAAAGAAGGACTCTGGACAATTCACAAATAGAGGGAGGAACACCCAATATTACTGAAAGATACGAGAAGGAATTGTATGAAACAATTCATAATATCGGGAAAAAATCAGAGCACAACAGCTAAGAGTAATAATAAATTTTTTAAAGAGGGGTTTCAAAGTAAGAATAAGTACTGTAAAACTACTGCAGTGAGGGATATCTTAAACTTTTCGGTTTAACTTTTTGGCAGGAGATGTTCAAGGAGAGCATGGAAGGTCACCTAATCATTCTGTTTTTAGTTGTCCCAAAGAGTTTTAGAGGAAATCAGAAGCAACTTTTCAGTTTTTTCTAGTATTTTCAAAAACCAGAGGTGCAACATCCAAGCATCCAGGGTGGGATCTGTGACTCTATTGAATGGTTGGAGGGAAGCCTGCATGGACAGGCTGAAGGAGGTAGGACTGCTCAGTGCCCCATCCCAGGACACTCAGCATCCTGGTTGTTTCCTTTCCCAGCTTCCCTCCTGAGTCTGTCACCAGAGAAGATGAGCTTGAGGAGAAGTTTGCGGCTGAAATGACACCTTTGACTAAGTATCTTGAGAACTTCTTTGTACCGTACGAAGGTAAATAAATGACCTATGCTCCCTCAGCCTGCTGGTGGATTAGGCCTTGGAGGTCTACATGGCAGAGGTTTGGAGCAACCTCCAGAGATATCTATTTGAATTTCAAGGTAGGTTCCTTAGCTGAGCTTTGAAGTTCTCCAGTTGTGTTTCTATGCCAGCTAAGTTGGGATTCTTCAACTGGCAGAAAGTATGCAAAATATGTACCTGTGTTTTGACAATTGACGCCATCTCTGCTAAGCCAGGAGTGCGCAATGCCTGGGGTTGCTCTTTTGTAGACCATGGAGGAATGTTAACTACAAACACTCCTCTGGCCACCCTAACATTTTGGAAAGAAGAAAATCGGCTAATTGTGATTTTGTTTTTTCTTTTCTCTGGCCTGAATTTGCCAGTTCCACTAAATGACCCCAAGATCAAGCAATAAGAGAGAAGGAGGTCAATCTTTCCACCTTCTTCCCCCAAAATTGATGCACCTCTTTCCTGGTCATGCTTATTCACAGTTTTGCTCCTTAAAAACATAATGGTTGTACATTTTCACAGAAGACATAGCACTTGGGCAGCCGTCCAAGAAAAATCCTTCCAGGAAGGTGCCCTAATTTTGTTTTCGTAGGCATAGTGGCTGGTGGGTTTTTTCATCCAGTTATATGGTGGTGGTGGTGGTAGGTTATGACAAACCTCCTATGAATCAATTATGTCAAAACATAAAATAGAGAAAGACTTGAAGGCACATGCCAACAACATTGCAAGAATATTACGATCCCATGGGATCAGGTACTTCTCTTTACCCATGTAGCTAATTGTACCTGGGAGTGTAACCAGGGGAGCAGCAACTTCTGCAAGCCATCTTCCTCACCCTTCTTAGTTTTACAGGCTCAGGCCAATGAAACTTCTTCATTTCTACAGGCTCAGACCTCAAAATGATGAGGAAGATCGATAAATCATCTGGAGAGGAGAGGAAGACAGATTACTCAAAATATTTAAAGAGTCCAAAGCTTAAATGGAAGCCCAAGAGCATCCAAAATAACCAAATGGAAGGATCAGAAGTCAGTAGGTTGGTATTTATTTCAAGGGCCCAAGGTAGAGGTGCCAGTTTCTTTCTTTATTTCTCCCCTATTCCAGCATCTTTGTCAGGATCCAATGTATCTTTAACTCATCCTGTTAATTAAAATGTAATAATGCTAAAGAAAGTCTCAAAGCACCTTTGGATGGGGTGATGGGATCTAATACTAAGGGACTCGCAGATTCCCCTAAAGTGATTCTTGGCAAATCTAGCCCAATCCCACTGCCCCATCCCAGGACATTAAGCATCCTGGTTATTTCCTTTCCCAGCTCCAGCCTCGAGTCCGTCTCCCAAGAGTCTGAACAGGTAGACAAGTTTGTGGCTCATAACAGCTATGTGTCTGTCGTGAAAGAAAATGAAGTTCAGGTGACCCACAACAACCCCAGAGAAGGTAAATAAAGGACCTGTGCTCCTTCAGCCATCTGGTGGAGAAGGCTTTGGATCTCTATGTGGCAGAGGTTTGTAGCAACCTCCCCAATACCCATTTGAATTTCCAGGTTGGTTCCTTGGCTGAGCTTTCAGGTTCCACAATTGTGTTACTAAGTTGTAATCCTTCAACTGCCAGAAATTATGCCAAATATGTACCTGTGTTTGTACAATTGACACCGTCTCTGCTAGTCCAGGGGTATACAATACCTGGGGATGCTCTTCTGTAGTCTATGGAGGAATGGAAACCAGAAACACTCCTCTGCCCACCTTACCATTTTGGGAAGGAAGAAAAATGGCAAATTGTGTTCTCCAGAAGCCTCTGGCGAAGGGAAGCTCGCATTTGAATGGGGATGCAGGGCTGCATTGAGCAGAGGAGAGCTGCCTGGGTCCATGATTTCCCCCAAAGCAGCAGATGTCAGCAAATTCCAAGAAGAGTGAGGTTGCAAAACACAAAAGATGCAAACAAATGGATAACTGCCAACAAATTGACTACTGGGGAACTTTTAAAAAGTTTACAATGAAAACAACAAATATTTATTGATATCCTGTCCCTCTGGGTGAGCAATCAGGGAATAAAGCATGAAGATAGTTCGACCTGATATACCCTATATCAAGATCTTCACTTACTTCTGCTGAGGTATAAGTGTATTCATTTGCTGGGAGGTTCTTAATGCTGTTGTTTAAACAAATTTTTTTTTAGAAGTAAGCCAGGGTGAAGAAATAGAGGAGAATGAAGAATTGGGGATAAGAACAACAGCAGACTCACCAGAAGGTGGGAAGAAGAAAAAAAAGAAAAGGTGTCGCAAAGCAAAAGGTAAATAAGCTTTTGCAAAGCAGATTAAATGGGCCAGCAAACTCAGAATTTACACATATTATCGTGGAATGTTAAAGGTCTGTACGAAAAAACAAAAGGAAAGAGATTTTCCATCTCCTCATAAAGAAAAAATATGACATTTTTTGTCTTATGAAAAGTTAAAAGACGAAAATGGGAATATAAATTGGTTTCTATACAGACAACTCTATGAGAGGTATAAAACCAACAAAGATGTATAAAAAGAAACAAAGAAGGTTCTGAAATTCTAATACTAACATGGAAGATATTTTATTGTTATCAGACCAAAAGATGCTCTCTAAGGTATACAAGAAGCTATTCAAATGGAACAGAGAGGATGAAATAGTAAAAGAGGCCATGATCAAAAGGGTGCCAAATTGTTGGAGGGTGATTGAACTAGAACAATGGGAGAAATCCTGGAACAGAAGGTTCAAATACTCCCTATCCCAAAATGTGAAGGAGAACTAAGATAAAATTCTATATAGATGGCATCTATCCCAGATAAAATAACTAGGTTATATAATACTGGTAAGCGAGAATGTTGGAAATGCGACCTATTATCATTTGTGGTGGTCTTGCGATAGAGCCTGTAAATTTTGGAAAGAAATACAAAGGGAAATTTTATAACATTCTGGGAATCAAATTAAAACTTGAAGGTGAGGTTATGTTATTAAATATATCCGAGGAAGATCAAGAAAAAAAGTTTGGTAAAACTGTGTTTCAAATGTTAACAGCTGCCAGATCTCTTTATGCCAGGTACTGGAAAATTGATAAGAAAATAGATATGGAAGAGTGGTTTGCTAAACTATATGAAATGATAGAATTAGACTGATTCTCATCCAAACTGAAACATGAAAGTAATTTCAAATGGAGAGAAGGATGGGAAAAGGTATTGATGTCTATGGCACAGAAATGGGAGAGCGTGGCAACTTTGGCAACAAGCCTAAGTTACCAGAGATGATGAGGAAAAGCAGCAGGGACAGGCATCAGGGACAGAGCAGGGGAGCCTGAGAATAGCACGAAAGGGAACAGCCACTGCTAAGCCTCGGAGGAGGCGTGTGGTGGTGGTGGGGGACTCCTTGCTGAGGGGTACAGAAGCAGTAGTTTGTGGGCCTGACAAGATGTCTCGGGAGGTGTGTTGTCTCCCTGGGGCAAAGATCCGTGATGTGATGGAGAGGCTGACAAGACTTGTCAAGCCTACTGACCGTTATCCCTTTCTTTTGGTTCATGTGGGAACCAATGATACTGCAAGGCACAGCTTTCAGAAGATCATAAGGGATTATGAGGATCTGGGTAGGAAGCTGAAAGAGATGGATGCACAGGTTGTCATCTCATCTCTTCTCCCAGTAGAAGGGCATGGTCCAGGAAGGGAGAAGAAAATAGCAGAGGTGAATAACTGGCTCCGTAGATGGTGCCGCCAAGAACAGTTTGGACTCTTGGATCATGGGCTGCGGTTCCATGAGGAGGGACTTCTGGCAAAGGATGGGCTGCATCTCACGCCAGTTGGCAAAAACATTTTTGCCAATAGTCTCAAAAATCTGATCAGGAGGGCTTTAAACTGAGTTATATGGGGGAGGGAGACATTATACTGGAAGGCAAAAGGGCTGGAGAAAATAGTCAAAATGACATAGAGGGAACAAAGCAAACAGTGCAAGGACCCAATAGTGGAAAGCAAAAAATTTTGCACAGGCAGCAAGATAAGGGAACACATCTTTTTAGATGTCTCTACACTAATGCACAGAGTATGGGAAATAAACAGGATGAACTTGAACTTCTAGCACAACAAAGCAAATATGATATAATAGGCACCACTGAAACCTGGTGGGATGAGTCTCATGATTGGAATGTAGAAATAGAGAGATATAACCTTTTTAAGAGAAACAGGCCAAACAGGAAAGGAGGAGGAATAGCATTATATGTCAGGGATATTTACACCAGTGAAGAGATCCAGGACATCAGTACTGGAAGCCAGGTGGAGAGCATCTGGATAAAAATTCAAGGAGAGGGAAACAACAGGGATGTTACTGTGGGAGTCTACTACAGACCTCCAAGTCAGACGGAGGAATTGGATGATGCCTTTCTAGGACAGATGACCACACACTCAGAAAGGAGAGATGTAGTAGTGATGGGTGACTTCAACTATCCGGATATTTGCTGGAAGTCAGACTCAGCCAAATCCTCAAGGTCTAGCAAATTCCTCAACTGCCTCAAAGACAGTTTCATTGTCCAAAAGATGGAAGAGGCAACAAAGGGATCAGCTATTTTAGATCTGATCTTAACCAACAGGGATGACCTAGTCAATGGGGTGCAAGTGGTTGGATCCTTAGGTGGAAGTGACCATGTTCTCCTGGAGTTTGTTATACAGCGGAAAGGAGAAGCCAGGCATAGTCAGACACGCACTCTAGACTTTAGGAGAGCTGACTTCAATAAACTTAGAGAAATACTGGGGGTGATCCCATGGTCAGGAAAACTAAAGGAGAAGGGAGTTCAAGACGGATGGGAGTTTCTCAAAAAGGAGATACTGAAGGCGCAATTTCAAACAGTTCCAATGAGGAAGAAAAATGGAAGATATCTCAAGAAGCCAGGATGGATGACTAAGGAACTTTCAACTGAGCTAAGTTTTAAACGGAACATGTATAAGAAATGGAAAAGTGGGGAAATCACGAAAGAGGAATTCAAACAAATAGCAAGCATGTGTAGGGATAAAGTCAGAAAAGCTAAAGCGCAGAATGAACTCAGGCTTGCTAGAGAGGTTAAGAACAATAAAAAGGGTTTTTTTTGGGTATGTCCGAAGCAAAAGGAAGAAGAAGGAAACAGTAGGGCCACTGCATGCGGAAGAAGGCAAAATGCTAACAGGGGACAGAGAAAAGGCAGAATTACTCAACACCTTCTTTGCTTCAGTCTTCTCAGAAAAGGCAAAGGGTGCTCAACCTAAGGATAATGGGGAAGAAGACAGAATAGGGGAATTTCAGCACAGAATAAGTAAAGAGATAGTACAGGAATACTTGGTTAACCTAAATGAATATAAGTCTCCAGGACCAGAGGAACTACATCCAAGGGTATTAAAAGAACTGGCAAATGTAATATTAGAGCCATTAGCAATAATTTTGAGAACTCCTGGAGAACAGGAGAAGTCCCAGCAGATTGGAGGAGGGCAAACGTTGTCCCCATCTTCAAAAAGGGAAAAAAAGTAGATCCCAACAATTATTGTCCAGTTAGTCTGACATCAATTCCAGGAAAGATTCTAGAGCAGATCATTAAGCAGAGAGTCTGTGAACATTTAGCAGGGAATGCCATAATCACAAAAAGCCAACACGGGTTTCAGAGAAACAAGTCTTGCCAGACAAATCTGATCTCTTTTTTTGATAAAATTACCAGTTTGGTAGATGAAGGGAATGCTGTGGATATAGTATATCTTGATTTCAGTAAGGCCTTTGACAAGGTTCCCCATGACATTCTTGCAAGCAAGCTTGTAAAATGTGGGCTAGACAAGGTAACTGTTACATGGATTTGTAATTGGTTGACTGGCCGAACTCAAAGGGTGCTCAACAATGGCTCCTTTTCAACCTGGAGAGAAGTGACCAGTGGGGTCCCACAGGGTTCTGTACTTGGCCCAGTGCTATTCAATATCTTTATTAATGACTTGGATGACAGAATTGGGGGCATACTTATCAAATTTGCAGATGACACCAAATTAGGAGGAGTAGCCAATACTCCAGAAGATAGGATTGAAATTCAGAATGACCTGAATAGACTAGAAAGCTGGGCCAAAGCTAACAAAATGAAATTCAATGCGGAGAAATGTAAGGTACTGCACTTAGGACGCAAAAATGAAATGCACAGATATAGGATGGGGGACATCTGGCTGAATGAAACTACGTGTGAAAGGGATCTAGGAGTCCAAGTAGACCATAAGTTGAACATGAGTCAACAGTGCGATGCGGCAGCTAAAAAGGCCAATGCTATTTTAGGCTGCATCGATAGAAGTGTAGCGTCTAGATCAAGGGAAGTAATAGTGCCACTCTATTCTGCTTTGGTCAGGCCCCACCTGGAATACTGGGTCCAGTTCTGGGCACCACAATTCAAAAAGGATGTGGAGAAACTGGAGCGGGTCCAAAGGAGGGCAACTAAGATGGTGAAGGGTCTGGAAACCAGGCCCTATGAGGAACGACTTAAAGAGCTGGGGATGTTTAGCCTGGAGAAGAGAAGGTTAAGAGCTGATATGATAGCCCTGTTCAAATATTTGAAGGGATGTCATATTGAAGAGGGAGCAAGCTTGTTTTCTGCTGCTGCAGAGACTAGAACGTGGAACAATGGATGCAAGCTGCAGGAAAAGAGATTCCACCTCAACATTAGGAGGAACGTCCTGACAGTAAGGGCTGTTCGACGGTGGAACACACTCCCTCGAAGTGTAGTGGAGTCTCCATCCTTGGAGGTCTTTAAGCAGAGGCTGGATGGCCATCTGTCGGGGATGCTATGATTGGGAGTTCCTGCATGGCAGGGGGTTGGACTGGATGGCCCTTGTGGTCTCTTCCAACTCTATGATTCTATGATTCTATGAAAATATTTGATCGTGATAAAGATGTTTAGTTTCAACTGTAGAAATTCCAGTAAATTGTGGAAAAAATTTGAAAGCTTACAAATCCATGGATAAATAAAGGGAAATCATGCGGGGGGGGGGGGGGGGCGAGAAAAGATTACTAAGTTGCAAAATACTATGTAATATTACCATGTGCACCCTGATCTGGATTTAGCAATTCTTTAAACCTCTTCAAAGGATTTTTTGTTGTTGTTGTTGATTAAAGTTATAAGCACGGGAGGTAAGAGAAGAATATTTCTGCGGTCATACAATGCCACAGAAAAAGATAAGATAGTAATCTAGATAAATTTCTTCGGGAATTAGGGGGAAGGGAAGTAGAGAAAAAGAAACCTGTGAATGAAAGAATGCAAAAAAATTATAAAGGAATGGGAACTGGGATAAAAATGCTTTATGTTTTATAGATGTCACAGTTTTTTAATCATTTATATTGAAATATGAATCAATAAAAATTTATTTAAAAATGTTTTACAGCCAATGGACCGGAAAAGGAGAAAGATCCCTTTACCAATTTGTCCAAAACCAAAGGCCCTACCGGATATATAGATCCTTTGAGGGTGCTGGAGGACCCAAAGAATAGAGCCAAGTGAGTCTGGGAGACTTTATCCAGTAGGTTCTTGGCCTTAGGAGAAAAGCCACAATATGGCAAAGGGGCACCACCTCATCTTTTTCCTCTTTGGTCCAATGGACAGGTTTTGTCTCACCTGCCGAGTGGAAGCAGCCCTTCATGAACTCAGCCAGGGCTTGGAGGGAGACTCACATGTGATGCTGGAAAGGGACAAGTGTGGCTACAGGAACTGGCAGCTGATCCCATCTGACCACGACCTGACACTAGCTGACCAGGTACAAAAGAAGCCTGTGGTCTTTGAGATGGGGCAGGAAGTTTGCATCTGGTGCAAAGAATATTTATACCTCACACCTCCTGAGCACTTTTCAATCTCCCCTGTGCATAATCAATAAATAATAAAATCTTCATTTATATTGCACTCCTCTCCCAACGGATTGAGAAATTGATCCTAGTAGGGGAACTTTGCTTCAAGAAAATCTAAAATTTCATTTGACTGCTTCCTTGCACCTCAAAGAAAGTTTCTAGACTAGCATGGAGCAATAATTGAAATTCCTGATCCTTGTGGTCCAGGCAATTGGCTGCATTGTCTTTGTGGCCAAGTTCAGAGCCTAACCCTGCAGTTCTATATCCCATTGACTTCAATGGGGATGCCATTTAATGTATAAGTTTGTAGGAGTGAGAGGTGGTTTCTGAGTCAGGGGAACGAATGTGGATTCACTGTCCCACTAGGATGGAAGCCACTAGGGGGTTAGAGACAATAGGGAACAGACCTTTGTCTTTAGTGAGAGCCGTGCCATGAATTTTACGAGGCAAGTCAGGTTTATTTAAATACCACCTTTATACAGGAATAATAATAATAATAATAATATAGCAAGTGAATTCCCAAGAAAAACAAAAAACACAACTAGGTAACAGATACAAGGGAATATTTGAGTCTCTAATTTTTTGTTAGGGATTTGGGATATCTGCAATGCATATGTAAACAAAAACAGGCACATTTCCCTTTAAAAATGCTGCATCTATTTGGAGAATCGTACACCGGTCCAAATTATTTGTCTTGCTGGGTTTTGATCTTTTAGTTGATTTGGAGATCGTTGTCAAAACTCATTTGTTTGTATATTGCATCGTTTTCTTTATGGAACTGTTACTTCTCCTTGTTATACTTATTAATTCAGAATGAGAGGGAGAAAAACTGTGCAATCACAGATCATGCATTGTGGAGTTTCTATTCTAAACAAACAACCAGTAATACCATCATGATCATGTGAACCAGATCTGTCAGCTACAACATGCCCCCCCCCTAAAAAAAAATAATGTTCACATCAGGTTCAGAAACTCACCTTCTTACCTTTGCTTCCCTTGCTCTGGTAGGGGACTTCTTTAAATATATATGGAATTTTATTTTGTTTTTGTGTATTTTCCCATCCAAAGATCCTGCCAAATGAGACAGTCAAAATGTCACAAGAGAAGCAGCTCCAAGCTCAGCTTGAATACATGAGGAATTCGGTCAAGCAAAGGAAGGAGGCAAAAGAGCGTTTGCAAGAGAAAATCTCGGAGGTGCCACAAGATCCCTTTGTAAATTTAAACAAGAGTGATTTAAGTGGGCTAAACCTATTTTCAGAAATATGGCAAATTAAAACAGAAGAGCCCCCAGCCTTTTAAAACAATTTGAAGCCAAACACATGCACAAATGGGGATTAAGTCCAATAGCAGCAGAAAGGGAAAAGCCATGTTTTATTTGGTGAGTTGTGCCGAAAACTCAACGGAGAAGCCAAGAGGTGCTGGACCAGGTCTTGTGCCTGCAAAAGAAGTTGTAGCATCAGCTTTTGTAGACTTGATCTCCTTCCACAGATGCATGGAGTGAGAGGGTGCTCAGGAGGGATCCATGCATCTGAGAAAGGAGAACAAGGGGCTGTACAGATGGGCAGGAAGGAGTGGTGAGACGCCACCCCTTTCTGCCCAGCATCCTTGCCACGGCGACCTCACGGTGCTGGCAACAACATGCTCCAAAAGGGAGCCACAAAACACAGCAGCTATCCACGCGGTTACTAAGATGCCCAAAGCTCCCTGAAGTAGCTTGGTGATATCTCTTGCGCCGTGCCATTTGGACAGGATGCAAAAGGCATGTCATCAGCACATGAACCTTCTCAATGCACGCATGCCCAATGTGGCTCCGGGAGAGCCCAGAGCATGCCGACACTCCACTCTCCCGAGCCCTAATTTCCAACGCGTTCTGAGTTCTCTCCAATCCATCCAGTAATGTCCCCAGAAAGTCACTGTTACTAATTAGTACTAACTCTGTACTGGGCCCAAGTCTACAAAAGTTTATGCTTCAACTTCTTTTAGAGGAGCTACCAGATGTGTTGTGAATTAAAACAAAAGTGAAATTTAGTAGTTTAAATCTATCTTCCAAAAATAAGGCAAATTAAAACAGAAGAGCCAACCAAGTTTTCAAAAAAAAAAAAAAAAAAAAAAAACAATAGCGAAAGACATGTAGAAGTGTGAATTCAATCCAGTGGCACTGGGAAAGCTCTTGCAAAAAGCCATGTTTTATCAAATTGGTATTGGTGCCAATTAGACCCCTAAAGGTGCCCCAGCACAAAAGGCCCTCTCTCCCATCCACCTAAAATATACAGCTCCCACGGGTGGAGCATGGAGGAGGCCCCCTGCAAAAGACTTTAGTCCTCAGACAGATGGGTACATGGGAAGCAATCAATAGGTTCCCAAGCCACTGAAGTCTTGAAATACCTATAAAATTTAAGTTCCTAGTTCCCATGGGGGCAAAGGTATTCTTGCAAACATGCAGGAAGCACTTTAATCTGTTGAAGCCCAAGAGAAGGTTGATTGAAATCTGCACTTCGCCATGGAAACTTTGTGGACAAATCACGCTCTCTCAGCCTCAGTGGAAGGCAATGACAAACTTCCTCTGAACAAAACTTGCCAAAAAAAACTTAGGATAGTTTCTCCTTTGGGCCACCAAGCGTAAGAGGCTAAGCAGTGGAGTAGCACCTTCTGAAAGCTATTTTACTGAAGCTTTGTGGTTTCTCCAGCTTCAGGCTATGCTTAGCGAGCCAGACCTCAACATGGAGAGAGAGCTGGAGAGATCATCTGGCTCCGAGAACGAGACGGAGGACTTGAATGATATGAGGCCAAAGCTGGAAGGGGAGTCCCTGAGCATCCACATGAGCCCAGCGGAAGGCTTCACAAACTCCAAAGACAGGAGGTTGGTATTCAATTCGATAGCCCATAGCAGAGGTGCTGGCTTCTTTCTTTCTTTCTCCCCTATTCCAGCATCTCATCAGGATCCAATGTATCCTTAACTCATCTAGTTAACTGAAAAGATAGTGATGCTAACAAAAAATCTCAAAGCACCTTTGCACAATGTGATGTGATCGATTTCTAAGGGAGTCGCAGGTTTCCTCATAGTGTATTCCTGGCAGATCTAACACAGCCAATGTAATATCAGATGGAAGTGGTTTTCCAGCAACTTCTTCAGGGCCACAGTTTGCCCCACCAGTCTTAGAAGAGAGGTCGATGGATCATGAGTCAATTGATGGGTCCAACTATCCTGACTAGCCATGGCTTCATTCTGTCCTAGCACTACAGTCAATGTGGTTTAGTCTTTGAATGTTGGACTATGACTCTGGAGACCAAGGTTCAATTCCCAGTTGAGCCATGAAACCCACTGGGCGGCCTTGGGAAAGTGACCTCAGATGATGGCAATGGCAAAGTCCCTCTGAAGAAGCTTGCCAGGAAAACCTTGGGATGGGTTTAACTTAAGATCGCCATCAGTCAGAAAAGTTTGAAGGCACGCAACAAGAGCAACAACTCCTACAGCTGGGGAGTAGTTATGGATGGAAACTGGAAAACTGCAATATCAGAGATTGGAACATCCTATGGCATCCTGGGATATGCAGTCTAGTGAGGCAGTTTAGAGTTAATGGCTGAGGATTCTAAATATGCTTTGTTAACAGCCAGTTCCATGATTCCATGGGAAGGAAAGCACAGAAGATAAGTTAATTGTTTTGTCTTTAGTTCTCCCAAAGAGTTTTAGAGGGGAAAAAAAGCAACCTTTTAGTTCCTTCTTGCAGGTTCGGAAAGCAGAGGTGCAACATCTGAGCTTCCAGGGTGGGGTGTGTGACTCTGTTACAGTGGTTGTTGTTTACTTAGGAATCTTTTCGGGGCAGATAAGCTTGCATGGACGGGTTGCAGGTGATAGGACTACTCATTGCCCCATCCCAGGGCACTAAGCATCCTGGCTCTTTCTTTCCCAGCTCCAGTCTCGAGTCCGTCTCCCGAGAGTCTGAACTGCTAGACATGTCCGTGGCTCATAACAGCTGTGTGTCTGTTGTGAATGAAAATGAAGTGCAGGTGACACACGACAACCCCGGAGAAGGTAAATAAAGGACCTGTGCTCCTTCAGCCATCGGGTGGAGAAGTCTTTGGAGCTCTATGTGGCAGAGGTTTGAAGCAACCTCACCAATACCTATTTGAATTCCCAGGTTGATTCCTTGGCTGAGCTTTGAGGTTCCACAACTGTGTTACTATGACAGCTAAGTTGGAATCCTTTAACTGGCAGAAATTATGCCAAATATGTACCTGTGTTTTCACAATTGACACCATGCTCCAGGATGCTCATTGGTAGACCATGGAGGCTTGCAAACCACAAACGCTCCTCTGGCCACCATGAAATTTTGGGAAGGAAGAAAAAAGGCAAACTGTGATCTCCAGAAGCCTCTGAGGAAGGGCAGCTTGCAATTTAATGCGGATGCCGGGGTCCATTTTTCACAGGAGGGCTTCCTGGGGGACATGATTTAGAAATGATATATATATAAATTTAATAATTGTTTTCCATTCAAAGGATGGAAAAAGAAGAGAGGTCCATTCATCGATTGGTCAAGGCCCTTCAAGGTCAACAAAAACAACCCTTGCCCATACGAGGAAGAGAAAAAAATTCCTCCAAAGCCAAAGGAAAGAGCTAAGTGAGTCTAGGAGACTTTTCCCAATAGGTTCTTGGCCTTAGGACAAAACCTACAATATGGAAAAGGGGCACCACCTCATCTTTCTACTCTTTGTTCAAATGGACAGATTTTCTCGGAACTCCCGAGACAAAGAAGACCATTTCGTTCTCGAATGGGAATCGGAGGATGAGGATGACCCACTTTTCCTGAGGGTGACTACCGAGCAAGGTGAAAGGCGCTGGAAGCTCATCGAATCAGGCCATGACCTGGAACAAACTGACAAGGTACAGAAGAAGCCTCATGCACTTGCTGTGGTCTTTTAAGTTTGGGCAGCATGTTTGCATCTGGCTATCTTGCAAAGACAGTTACTTATTCCTCCCCAATGACAATAAAGGAGGTCAGGGCAGGAGTGTTGCAGCGATTATGCAAAACTGGGCGCTTAATGTAGGGACCTGCCGGGGGAAACTGAACACTAGTTTTGTCATCTGATTAGCAATCTCTTTTGTTTTCAACTGCACTGCATAGAAGAGGCTTTAAAAAGTAAAGGCAGAAATATGGAAGAAGATAAAAGGAGGGGAGAGTGTCCCAGAAGCTTCGACCGTGGGAGATATGGCTATGTTGTGCTGCTCTTTTCTGGGGGCTGCTGGTGCACAGAATATCTATACCTTTAAGATATAGGATCTAGGATCCTTCCTGGGCACCCATTGACTCCACACATCTGAGGAAGGAGACCAAGTCTATAAACGTTTCTGCTTTGACTTCTTTTGCTCAGTTAGTCCCACATGTGCCACAAGATTTCTTTGCAAAATTAAACAAGAGTGATTTAAGGAAGCTAAACTTATGTGGAGGTCCTCTCCAAAAGACTTTATTCCTTAGCCAGATGAGTCCATGGGAAGCACTCCTTCAAGTACTGGGCATCCCAAGCTATTTAAATAAGGAGAGTTGCATAGGCCTCCCTGCCAATCTCCTATGCAGGTCAACCAATTCTTTCAAAATGGGTATTGTTATTGCTACTTTATTGCTTGTTCTTTGAAAGAAAAAAGGAATAAAAAGGGTTTCCTTTGTCTCCTTTCCTCCATCCTGACTGTTTAAGCGTTAAACTAGGACTCTGGACTAAAATGAGAGACCAGTGTCCAAGGGAATGTAGACCCAGGAGCATTCATGCCAGCTGGCAATAAATCTGCCCTGGGCTTTAGTCCCAAGTTTAAAAGACTGTCCCGAGTGCTTTCCTTACATTGGGTGTAGTACCTTTGAGAGTTCCTCTGGAATTCAGATTAGAACCTAGAGTGAATTTACTGCATCCTCCACATATGGGGAGGGGGGAATCTAGGGAAATCACCCCCCCCCCCATTCCTATCCTGGCTTCAGTAGCTCAGTCAGGAAGCAGAAACCTTTTTGGACTGTTTCCTCTCAAGTTTTCTACTAACTTCTCTCTCTCCATGCTCTTTTGCTCTTGATATGAATAGACAAATGCGGAGGATCTTGTGGGAATCAAGGAGCCATCTCAGCCAGAGCCTTATGGGACCAGCCAGGAATCGGTAGTCCCTCGGACACCTCATGGTCCTCCTCCAAAGGTCCACCAGTCTCCTCCTCCCCAGATGCATGGAAACCAACGCGGCAATTATGACCACCCAAACAGAAGATACTCTAGACGTGGAGGTAAGAGACCAGGTAGAATCTGACACACAGCACCTCCTGTTAATTCGCGCTAATAAAGTCAGATAAAGTCATCATCATCATCATCATCATCATCATCATCTTTATTTCTACTCCGCTCCTCTGTAGAACTCAACCGTAGCGAGGTACAACAAGATTAAAACATACAAATTATATGAAAAGAAGGGCTACTGAAGTTATTGAGGTTTCAGGTTTTTGGGGGCCTCGCATGGTGCCACACTGCCCAAATCAAGTGTTTTGGAGGCCATTTTTAATATCCATGACTGAATGCTATAGAATCCTGAGATTTGTAGTTTGGTGGAGCACCAGAGGTCTGTGAAAGGGAAGGCAAAATATTTCACAAAATGACCAATTCAGACTCCCTTACCATTGTCCAGCATAAATGTTTGTACTGTAGCCATTCACTCACAATACCAGCCAGGGGCGCTGTGGGTCAATGAGTGCCCACCTTGTTGGCGACTATGAGGAGGAACTTCCTGACAGTAAGGGCTGTTCGACAGTGGAACACACTCCCTCGGAGTGTAGTGGAGTCTCCGTCCTTGGAGGTCTTTAAGCAGAGGCTGGATGGCCATCTGTCGGGGATGCTTTGATTGGGAGTTCCTGCATGGCAGGGGCTTGGACAGGATGGCCCTTGTCATCTCTTCCAACTCTATGATTCTATGATTCTATGCTATTGGGTCATGGCTGTTAATGTTCTGGCAAACTCCTTCATTTCTGCAGTGTAGATACACCCTTTGAATAGCAATACCAGAAAAAAATAACTGAATTTGTGTGTAGCCATCCATTGATTTGTAATTGTATAACTGATGCCTCATAGGACTAAAACAAATCTCAGCAAAATGATAAAAATGCAATTGTCTGTTTGGTGCATCACACAAGCAACCCATAAAACAACCTGGCAATTGCATGTTACTTAATCATTCTTGCAGGAGGTTGCCCTTACTGATTTATTCTGGCAGAAGTGCCCTTTATAGCTCAGGCAGAACCCCAAAGGTTGCATGCAATCTTGTTCAAGGAAAAAAAAAACCAGCAAAATTACTCAACTCCTGGGTGTCTTGCAAAAGAGACTGAGCCCTTTCCCTGATCCCTTCCTTTATTTGCAGGGCGAGGCAGGTGGCAGCGGGACTCCAAGTTCGAACCCTGCCCCTGGTAGAAGCAGCACCGCCGACCACATGAGGAGCCTCCCTGCAGCTTCAGTAACCACCAGACATCAACCAATCCTGCAAAAGGCCATATGACAATCTTGGGGGAGACAAAGACAGGCTTCTTCTATCCATCCTCTCCTGAAAGTGGAGGACTCTTCCCTACATCCATTACCATCTTGTGGGAGACAAAGACAGGCTTCCTCCTTCTAGCCTTGTCTGAAAAGAGGAGGACTCTTCCCTATATCCCTCACCATCTTGGGGGAGACAAAGACTGGCTTCCTCCTTCTAGCCTTGTCTGAAAAGAGGAGGACTCTTCCCTATATCCATGACCATCTTGGAGGAGACAAAGACTGGCTTCCTCCTTTTAGCCTTGCCTGAAAAGAGGAGGACTCTTCCCTATATCCATGACCATCTTGGGGGAGACAAAGACAGGCCTTCTCCATCCTCTTGGGGTCCAGAGGCTCCATCCTGGCTGCTGGGCCTGGAAAGCTCGCTCTGGCCAATCGAATTCCAAGGGAATCGGCGACCCAGGGCCGGGGCTTGGGTTTTGGAGCCCCGTTCCCAGGCCCCACAGCTGGAATGGAGACTTTGGGCTTTGAAATCCAAGCTCCGGCCCTGGCCATGACTCCATTGGATCCCCGTTGGCCAGAGGAATAGATCTCAGTTCCAGCCTAGCAGCTGAGATGGAGTATATACTCTCCACAGAAAAACAAAGGGAAATTTTACCAAAAAATACATCGACAAATTGAAGAACAAGACTTTGATGTTTTAATAATGACAGGTGATTGGAACAGAGTTATAGATCCAAAGATATATAAAACAACTAATAATAAAAAACTAAATAATCAGGGGAAACTTCCAAAATCCTTTTTAAAACTGCTGGAAGAATTCTTTTTAATTGATGTTTGGAGGAATAAAAACGAGAATGAAAAAGACTTTACTTTCTATTCAAATAGACACAAAATGTTTTCAAGAATTGACTTTTTTTTTATTTCAAAAAGATGGGCAAATTTGGTTAGTAATTCTGAGATCTTAACAAGAACGATGTCGGACCATGCACTAATAACCCTTAAAATACAAAACAATAGGAAAAAAGAATATGCATGGAGATTAAATGGAAACTTAATAAACAAAGAAGAGATCATACTTGATGTTAAGAAACAAATAAAATGGTATTTTGAAGAAAATATTGGGAAAGGACAGAATATGGCAACTGTTTGGGATGCTGGAAAAGCTGTAATAAGAGGCTATTTTATGAAGAAAAATTTTGAATACAAAAAAATAAAAGAAAAAAAATGGACAGAATTATCTCAAAAATTAAAAGAAAAAGAACAAGAATTACAAAGAAATCCAAAAGATAAAAAGATGCAAACAGAAATGGAAATGCTACAAAAACAACTTGATACTATTTTAACAGAAGAAATGGCAAAGAATCTCAAATTTGTTCGCCAAAGATTTTTTCAATTTGCTAACAAACCGAGTAAGTGGTTGGCTCATATGCTAAGAGAGAAAAAAGAAAAAAAATAATTAATAAACTTGAACAAAATAATAAATCTATAACATCACAGTCTGGAATAAAAAAGACTTTTAAAAAAATTTTTCAACAACTGTATAAAAAGACACAAATATCCATAAAGGACATTGATCAATATTTTAAAGAAACAAAAATAAAACCCTTAACAGATCAAGATAGAGAAGTACTGAATCAACCTATAACAAAAGAAAAATTAACACAGGCTATAAAAAAAGCAAAAGCCGGGAAAACACCAGGTCCAGACGGATTGCCATCCGGCTATTATAAAACTTTTAAAGAAGAACTACTGGACCCGCTATATCAAACTATGAATGAAATCTTGGGCGGAAACTTCCCTGGATCTTGGGAACAAACAAATGTTGTAGTGATCCCTAAAGAAAACAAAGACCACACAGATCCCAAGAATTATAGGCCAATCGCATTGTTGAATGTGGATTACAAGTTACTTGCGATAATATTAGCAGAAAGACTAAAGAAAATACTTGTCCAGAAAATTCATAAAGATCAAAGTGGTTTCTTGCCTCAAAGACACATGTATCATAATACAAGACATATCATAAATTTATTGGAGTATCATGAAAAAAAATTTGATAAAAAATTAGCCTTAATCTTTGTTGATCTTGAAAAGGCATTTGATAGTATAAGTTGGGATTTTTTATTTGCCTTTTTGAAGTTTATTGATGTGGGTGAAAACTTTGAAAAATGGGTAAGAGCAATATATCACAAACAATATGCACAAATAATTATCAATAGAGAGAAAACTGAACAGATAAATATCTCTCGAGGTACAAGGCTAGGATGTCCTCTCTCCCCATTACTATTTATATTAATTTTGGAGTTTCTACTGGCAGATATAAGAGAAGATAAAAACATAAGAGGAATTAAAATAAAAGGTACAGAATTTAAGACCAAGGCTTTCGCAGATGATATCGTAATTTCACTAAGTAATCCAATTGAAGACATAAATATATTACTAACAAAATTCAAGAAATTTGGTGAAATATGGAGAAAACGGTTATCTTGCAAAAAAATCTAGATCATCAAGAAAAAACAAGACTGGAAAATTTATCAAAACTTAAAATAGTGAAAAAAGTAAAATATTTGGGCATAGAGATCACTAATAAAAATTCGGAATTATTTTATAATAACTATCAAAAATCCTGGGGAAAAATCAAAATGCAATTGAAAAAATGGAAAAAACCTTCAGTTATCAATGTTAGGACGAATTTCTGCATTCAAGATGGTAATCCTCCCCAAAATTCTTTTCTTATTTCAACATCTACCAATATTAACAAACAGCAAACCATTTAAAGATTGGAATAACGAACTCGCAAATTTTATTTGGAATGGCAAAAAGCCTAGGATTAAACTAAAATATCTACAAGATAGCCAAGAAAGAGGGGGACTATCTCTACCTAAGTTTATATTATGAAGCATTTTGTTTAAATTACATCAAAGACTGGATCCAACTAAAAGACAAAGACTTATTGAGAGTAGAAGGGGCAGACTTAAAATTTGGTTTTCATGCGTTTCTCTTTTATGAGAAGGAAATAGCTAATAAAGGTATAAATAACCATTGCATAAGAAAACCCTTACTACAAGTTTGGAAAAAATATAAAAGATATATAAGTGAAGGTATACCCACTTGTGTGTCACCTCACGAAGCACTATACAAAAGTGACCCCTGGTTGAACGAGACATGGTGGAGATATAGAAATGTCTTAAAACAAAATGGAAACAAGATTATATTAAAAACACTAGAGGAAATCAGAGAAGAAGGTGGGAAATGTAGTTGGTTTATGTACTGGCAAATTAAACAAAGGTATGATAAAGATAAAAAAGAAACTGGTATAGATATAAAAAATTCAGAATTAAGTTCCTTACTAAGTGAAAGCACAGGATCATTGGTATCTAAGATCTATAAAATTCTACTTAAATATGAAATGGAAAAAGAGGTAGTGAAAGATAATATGATGCAATGGGCCAGAAATTTTGGTTATAATATAGAGATCGAGCAATGGGAGACCACCTGGAAATATAGATTAAAATATACAGCAAGTCAGGCAATAAGAGAAAATTATTACAAAATATTTTATAGGTGGTATATTACTCCTGAAAAGCTAAACAAGATATCAAATAAGGACTCAGATAGATGTTGGAAATGTGGAAAAGAAAAGGGAACATTATTTCATCTTTGGTGGTCTTGTGTAAAAGTTAAAAAATATTGGAAAGCAGTGTATAAAGAAATGTGTAAAATATTAAAAACGGATCTGAAATTTGTTCCAGAAATGTTCTTGTTGAATATTGTGGAGAAGGATCTAGAAAAGCCACATGCCAGCTTGTTATTCTATTTAATATCTACAGCGAGAATGACTTTAGCACAAGTCTGGAAGCAACCCTATACACCGAAAATAAAGGATTGGATGAAGAAAGTTTTCGAAGCAATGGATTCGGACAGATTAACCAGAATTTTGACTAAACAAAATGAAAAAAAAACTACTAGAAGATTGGAGTAAAGTAATTGAATATATTAATCAGGAATGGAATATACAATATGCTCTTTGTTAAGATAACAAGATATAGATTATGCATGATGTTTTCTTTGTTTAACAGAACTATAAATATTTCAATTTCTCAATCTTCTTATAAATCTCCTCTATAAACTCCTTCTCTAAAAGACAAATCGATAACTTCATAATAATTAAAGGGAGAAATTTCAAGAGAATAAGGGGGGGGGGGAAATAACCTTAAAGGTTCAATATATTATTTCTATACTACTGTTATATAAAGTATTATTTAATAAACAAAATTCTTTATACCTAAAACGAGAAATAAGACTTAAAGAAAGTCCTAAGTTGAAAATGTAATAGATACAAATAGAAGAGGTACGGAAGAAATTTAAAGCAATATACTAACGACAGCAGAGAAGTTACTTTCTTTGAGAAGTCCATTCTAAAGGATAGAAATACAACAAATATAGAAATGATGTAAGGTTATTAATCTTTACCTTTTCATATGTTTTTAAGGTTTGGTAGGCCATCAGAAACCATTTTGTACCATGCCATATAGAATATTGTTTGTATGTAAGGCATGATGTGTTGAATTGTAAGATTTATTCTATGGAATGTTTGTCTATCTGTATGTCAAATTTCTTTTTAAAATAAATAAATTTCTTAAAAAAAAATCAATATTCAATCTATGAATCAGAATTAAGTAGCCCTGGCCCTTGCTGACTAGGCAGTAGACAATGCTCCGCAGTCAAGCTGGGGCAGAAGGGAAGGAGGAAGGAGGGACGGAGGGAAGGATGGAAGGATGGAAGGTGGGGGAAGAGGGGAAAGAGGGAGGGAGGGAGGGAGGGAGGGAGGTAAGGAGGAAGGAGAAGGGGGAGGGTGAAAAAGGGTGGGACTTTCCACCCCAAATAGTGGCACGGGTCCATGCGCGCCCTCATTAAGGACAATACGGGCTTGCCATGCACAGATGACCAAATCCAGGGATTCTCAAATCCGCAGATGGCAAATCAGCATATACTGAGGGCCCACTGTATATATAAACCACAGCTAAGGAAAATCACAACGAAAAAGATTGAAAGGAATATAAGATATTGGTTATCAAATATTAATTAAAATGTTTTATCGAATGGGAAAAGATCAGCTAGTTCTATAGCCTGGTATTATTATGATTAAAGGAAGAAAGAAACATAAATAAACGAACAGTACTTAAATTAATGTATATTTGGGACAACACTTTGCCATTGTCCTAGTGGTTTCTGATCTAAATATGTTGTCTTGAGAGTAAATATGTTGTTTAGAGAGTTATACAGTTTATTAAATTTAGAAATTATTAAAATGTCCATCACTTTAAAACATCTGTTCTTTGAATTCTTCTGTATTAAAATGTGAGATGGACTTTTCACAAATCTGCTGGCTGGCTTGTGATTTTTTTAGGTTGCTTGTTGTATTTTTGGGTATTCATTTATTGACATATTAATTTGGTGATCAGTAAAAGGAAGATGCATACTATAGCTATTATGAATTCTTATTTAGCTCTTTGCTGGACAGAATAAGTTTTGTGCACCTGAGTTTTACAGCTGGTTGTTTTCAAGCTCTCAATTGCAGAAAGATTACAAAATACTTCAAACACAGACCACATCACTTGCCTTAGAGGTGAGTTGTAAAATGAATGAATGAATGAATGAATGAAAACATGGGTGTCATTTTTCATAGAGAGTGCAATGGGATATTGTAGCAGCTTTGAGACTAACTGAAAGAATGAAGCTGGTAGCATGACTTTTTGTAGACTTAAGTCTATTTCTTCAGAAGCAGATGTTGACTCAAATCGATGACTTCTCATGTCACTGATTTAATCTCAAAGGTGCTCCAAGATCCCTTTGCACACTGAATTTCCCCCAAAAAGAGGGCAGTGCCTTAGAATTTTCCATACAGGGTGGATGTTCTCTGGAGGACTGTCCAATTTAAAATAATTTCATTACATTTTAACACAGGACACGACTAGACTATGTATTGGGCATGTTTGTGAGAGTAAGAAACATGGGGGATAATGAAGAGCAAGTACTTGGATGCCATCATCTCTTAAAAACGTTTAATATTGTCTGTGGAAGATTCTCAAATCTGAAAGTTTAATCTAATCCTGTGCCTGTCTGATCATCCAAACCTCAAGCCACATACATCCCTGAGTGATGTTACAGGGATTTCTCCCTCTTAGGCTTAGCAGAAGTCGAAAAATCTTCCGTCCTCATTATTTTAAAGACACTTACAAAATGGACCTTCCGTGAATTGTTCTCTTGCTTTCTTCAATCAGTATTCCATTAGATACACAAGACCTTTCTATCCAAAGCCTTTAGGAACTGATTGTTAACAAGAGAAGGGTTTTTATAATGCTGTGCGGTTTTTAAAAAAATATTAAAGAGGACCCCAGAGGGGGATACTTTGAGTTCCTACAGGACTATTTTCTCCCCCAAGATCTTAGGCCCTCCAAAATTGATCTGGGATTTCTGCAGAAAGACAATGAGAGCTGCATATCAATGCTTATGCGGCAATGCAATGCAGGCTCAGAATTCCTTTTCCTTGCTTTATGCTGCTTCATGTTTTATTTCATTTTGTTACAGATTGTGCTCAAACAGGGATCCATTCTCAACAATAGGATTGTTGTTGTGTTCCTTCAAGTCATTCCCAACTTATGTCAACCCTAAGGCAAACCACTCATGGGGTTTTCATGACAAGATTTGACCAGAGGAGATTTCCCATTAACTTCCCCAGAGGCTGAGAGCATGTGACTTGTCCAAAGTTACCCAGTGGTTTTCATGGCTGAGCTGGGATTTGAACTCTGGCCTCCAGAGTCGTAATCCAATACTCAAACCACTAGGCCACACAGGCTCATAAAAAAAGTCTTTGCTGTCCCCAGAAAGAGAGAAGAAAGAGGACCAACAAAACCTCCCAAAGGAGGGGGTTTCACAGCTTGGGAGCAGCCACCAAGACCTTCTCCCATGTCCTCACTAGGCAGATTTGTGATGGTGGTGGGACGAAGAGAAAGCCCTCCCATGAGGACCTTAAAACTTGGGCACACTCATATGGGGAGATATGGGCTAGTCTACATGTAAGTGTATTATGTAAACTGATGCAGATTTTTCCTCGTTCACATCAATGTTTAATTCTTCACTTTCCTGCTCATATTTCCTACATCTCTCTCTCTCCCTCTGTTGAAAATACACAGCTACCCAAATCCATGCAAAACAGATGGACAGCCACTTGTTTCTCCTCCAGAGTTTTTCTCCAGAGTTTAAGCAGGTTTTTTTTGGAGGGGGGACACTGCAAAAAGCTGTAATTCCTGCAAATCATGTGTGGAAGGATCATTTTCTAATCAGCTAGAATGAAAGTATTTTAATCAGACAAGCCCATGGTCTTTCAAATGTTCTCGATCCAAGCCTTTCAAATGGTCTGGGTCCAAGCCTGTGAGAGGCCAACAAATGGGTGATATGGAACAAACAGGGAGAGAAAGAACCAGCTCTCTCTCTCTCTCTCTCTCTCTCTCTCTCTATTTATATATATATACACCGTCACCTCTCCAAGTCTGTGAACTTGAAATGAGCGGACTTGGAAATCCATAGAGGGAAACTGCTATTAATCTCAATGGGGCATGCATGTGGTGTGCATTCCACCTTCATGTACCCCATTCAAGCCTATGGGCTTGAATATGCACAAGATTTTGAACTCACGGGGGAGGGGGTCCAGAACAGATCCCCCACAAGTTGAAAGGGCCAAATCTGTGTGTGTGCGTGTGTGTCTGTAATGAGCTGCCTTGGCACCATTTTTGGAGAACGGCGGAATAAATATTAAATAGTAAATAAATAAATAAATAAATAAGAAAGTGGATTTTCTGTGAAGATTGCAGAAGTCACGGCTTGGAGTCCAAAAACAGCTTGGAGTTCAGAAACAGAACTAAAGGTAGATTGTTTTTTCTGCAGCTTTTGCAATTACCTGTACTAACCACCGCCCTCCACATTAAATTCAAAGGGGAAAGGATCAGCTTGTGCTTTATAGTCGATAGCAAATCATTTGACTGTATAGATCATGAAAAGCTATGGAACACAGTCAAGGACATGGGGGTATTGTGGACAGCCAAAACCACAAATAAATCATTTGTTGTTCAAATAATACAAGTTTCCAAAATCCAAACTATTCCAAAATCCAAAATTATCAATACGGGTGACAGAGAAAATGACACCTTTGTTTTCTGATAGTTCAATGTAAACAAATTTTATTTCATGCACAAAATTATTAGCCTTAGTCTTGGCTCCAGGCCTGGGAGAAAAGCAGCACAGAAACTAACTAACTAACTAACTAACTGACTAACTAACCAACTAATTAACAAATGTAATGTGTATTAAATTACCTTCAGGCTATGTCTAGAAGGCGTGCATAAAACATAACTGAATATCGTGTTTAGATTTGAGCCCCATTTCCAAGATTTCTTCTTATGTTGAAGCAGTGTTTTAAAAAACCGAAGAACCCCGAAATTCAAAATAATTCTAGTCCCAAGCCTTTTGGATATGGGAGACTCAACTTGTAATATTCATAAATATAATCATGATTTCACTTAAATGTTGCCTTTCTCCTGGTGGGGGAATCAGCGTTTCCAGTTTCTGATACTAATCATGATTTCATTTCATCTATATGCTCAGTAGGATCCATAGTGGATCACCCAAAAAGCCAGGAAAAAGAGTGAAATTTTAAAAATCAATTGAAATCATCCTATTATGAGAAATGTAACCCATGAAATTGGACCTTATGGAGAAGTGGTCCTATGGGACCAGGCAGAATGGAGAGTGTTTGTTTGTTTGGTTTCCATGGAAACAACTGAGAATCTTCACCAAGGTGGGAGTTGCGTCAGTTGAGGTTGAGAGGAGGTTGAGAGGTGGAGAGACCTCAAGACAAGAGGCATTTCTCTTGGTGGCTTTGCCTATTTTCTATTGGATGCGAGTGTTTTGAGTCAGGTTTGTTTCAGTGGACCCTACTCCTGCTTCTTGAAGGCTTGATCTCATCTGAAAGCATCTGTATTCACTCATTCATTTGGTACGTTCATTGAACTATAGGACTGTGTTCTTTATTAAATTTCATCCCCCCTTTCTCCAATGGGTGGGTCTCAAGGTGGCTTAGAGTACAAAAGATAGAATGAACAAAAGCATTTGTAAAACGTACACATGATAGTAAAAGAAAAGGATGGTGCTGTTGCTTTGGTTGGCAGTTAGTTCTCAAAGATCTGCAACGGACAATCTACAAATATTAAATGGGAGGGAATTAGGAAATTGAAGGACAATGGCTTGCAGATATATCACACAGGCAGTGATAGAGCAAAAACCTAGATTTTAAATGTTGGCAATGTAAAGATAAAATCGGCACAATGTATCAAGGCTGGTGGCAATGTAAAATAATTAAAAAGTTTTGGCACAAAATACGTAAAGAAATGGAATTAGTACTAAGATTAAATATTCCACGCATTCCAGAAGTATTTTTATTAAATATCGTAGCAAAAAAACCAATCAAAATTGTCTTCAAACCAAACAAGCGTGATCTTATATATGATCTCTGCCACCAGAATGGTGCTGGCTAGACACTGGAAATTTAGCACAATGCCTACCATAGATGAATGGAAGTTAAGGGTAGCTGAACTATGAAACATGGACAGACTATCAATGTATTTATCAGGGAAAACTATTCAAGATTATGAGGAGAAATGGAAGGATGTAGATACCGCATGGTTTTAATGCTTATATTTTTCCAATGATGACCTGCTTGCCTTAAGATACAGATAAAGAAGTTGTAATTGTATATACGAATAACAAATATCCTAACTTTTATTTTCTTTTTCTATCTCAGTAATCACCGATAATATATATATATGGATACATGGACATGTATACATATGTTTTATATATTATATATATATATATATATATGTTTACGGGTGTATGTGTACATATACATATGTTTATATTGTTTCTACTATATCAAGTTTCTATTTGATTTCAATCGTTAACCCACCTATTATTTGATATCTGGTGGTTAAATTTATTGTATACGCACACAGTTGATATAAGATGTAATGTTCAATACAAGATTTTACTGTTATAGTATAGAAATATCAATCAAAATTATCATAAAAAATAAAAAGAAAGACAGCAATAGATGTGATTTCCATGTTAGTGGGTTGGCGAAACTGCACTGTCTTTTAGTCTGAACTTTCTCTGGTGCTGACTGTATCTTGGAACTGGACTCCAGCACCATGGAAGAAAACCTGGAGGAAATTCAATGCCCAATAACATGGAAGCCACAGTCTGTCACAGTGTACATGAACTGTGTGATATATGATTCGTCTCTCCTGAATTTCCAAACTCCAATAAATGACCCCAAGATCAAGCAATAAGAGAGAAGGAGGAAAACTGTTTCTTCTTCCACCTTCTCCACGCCATGCAGAAATTGATGCACCTCTTTCAGGGTCATGCCTATTCCCAGTTTTGCTCCTTAAAAAAAAAAGGTTGTAAATTTTCACAGAAGACATATTATTTGGGTGGCAGTCCAAGAAAAATCCTCTGAGGAAGGTGCCCTAAATTCCTTTTAGTAGGCATACAGGCTGGGTGTTTTTTTCATCCACAGTTATACGATAGGGGTAACCTATGACAAACCTCCTATTAACAAATCTTGTCAAGAAAACATAAGATAGGTTCCCCTTGGGCCGCTATGAATAGGAAAAGACTTGAAGTCACACCCCAACAACATTGTAAGAGTACCACAGTCCCATGAGATCATGTATTTTTCTTATACCTGGGAGGCTAAACAGTGAAGCAGCACCTTCTGCAAGCCATCTTCATGTCCCTTCCTAGTATCTACAGGCTCAGGCCAATACAACCTCTTCATTTCTACAGGCTCAGACCTCAAAGGGATGAGCAAGATGGACAAATCATTTGGAGCGGAGAGCAAGACAGATGATTCTAAAGATTTCAAGAGTCCAAGCTTCCAGAAATGGAGGTCCCAGATCATCAAAGAGGATCCAATGGAAGAATACGAAGGCTTGAGGTTGGTATTTAATCCAAAGAATCCTTAACTCTTCCTGTGAATTAAAATATAACAATGCTAAAGAAACTCTCAAAGCACCTTTGCATGGGGTGATGGGATCTAATACACTGGGAGTGGCAGGTTCCCCCATAGTGGATTCCTGGCAAGTGTAACACAGCCATTGTAATATCAGCTGGGAGTTCTTAGCCAACAAGCCCTTCAGGGCCAAAGGGGTTGCAAAGTAAAAATAAGTACTGTAAAACTACTGCAGTGAGGAATATCTTAATGTTTTCTGTTTAACTCTTTGGCAGGAGATGTTCAAGGAGAGCATGGAAGGTCTCCTGAACATTGGGGCTTTAGTTGGCCGAAAGAGTTTTAGAAGAAATCAGAAGCAACTTTTTAGTTTTTCTAGGATTTTCAAAATCTAGAGGTGCAACATCCAAGCATCCAGGGTGGGATCTGTGACTCTATTGAATGGTTGGAGGGAAGCCTGCATGGATAGGCTGCAGGTGGTAGGACTGCCGAGTGCCCCATCCCAGGACACTAAGCATCTTGGTTGTTTCCTTTCCCAGCTCCCCTCCTGAGTCAGACACCCGAGACGATGAGCTGGAGGAGAAGTTTGAGGCTGAAATGACACCCTTGACTAAGTGTCTTCAGAACTTCTTTGTACCATACAAAGGTAAATAAATGATCTATGCTCCCTCAGCCTGCTGGTGGATTAAGCCTTGGAGGTCTATATGACAGAGGTTTGGAGCAACCCCCTGAATACCTATTTGACTTTGCAGGTTGGTTCCTTGGCTGAATTTTGTGGTTCCCCAATTGTGTTTCTGTGCCAGCTAAGTTGGAAATTTTCAACTGGCAAAAATTATGCAAACTATGTACCTGTGTTTTCACAGTTGACATTAAGGACCAAAACCGACGTTTCTCGTCATGTGCTAGAGTTGGCTTGGGGTAGAGTATACACACATCCGATGACCCTAGCATTTTATGAGGGCATCGTAGCTGCGCAGCGCCGTATAGAAAGCATGCGCAGCTGTGACATCGCAGCTGCGCAGCTTCTATCCAGCACTGTACAGCTGTGATGTAATAGAGGGACCCTATAGTGCTTTTTCTGATTTTTTGGAAGTCACAAGCCCACTTTTTGGGGCTACTTTTTTTTTTTTTTGTCCGCACCTTCGCCACTCCATGCACTTGCTGTGACATAGGTTTGGACTAAAAAGAGGTATCGCCAGACCACCCTTTTTGGGAGGTGTGTAAAGCCCCTATATCTGCTAACCCAGGGATGCGCAATGCCTGGGGATTCTCCTCTGTAGACTATGGTGGAATGCAGATCACAAACACTCCTCTGGCAAACCCTAATATTTTGGGAAGGAAGAAAAATGGCAAATTGTGATTTTGGTTTTTCATTTGTCTGTCCTGAATTTCCCAACTCCACTAAATGACCCTAAGATCAAGTAATAAGAGAGAAAGAGCAAAACTGTATCTCCTATGTGACCTCATAATGTGACCCTAGCACATTATGAGGGCATCACAGCTGCACAGGGCCGTATAGAGAGCATGCGCAGCTGCTATCCGCCGCTGTGCAGCTGTGATTTAATAGAGGCGCTCTATAGTGCTTTTTCTGATTTTTTTGAAGTCACAAGCCCGCTTTTTGGGGCTCCTTTTTTTTTGTCCACACCTTTGCCACTCAATGCAGTTGCTGTGACTAAGGTTCGGACTAAAAAGAGGTATCGCCAGACTGCCCTTTTTGGGAGGTGTGTAAAGCCCCTATATCTGCTAACCCAGGGGTGTGCAATGCCTGGGGATGCTCTTCTGCAGACTATGGAGGAATGCAGACCACAAACCCACTTCTGGCAACCCTTAACATTATGGGAAGTGAAAAAAAATGTCAAATTCTGATTTTGGTTTTTCATTTGTCTGTCCTGAATTTCCCAGCTCCAGTATATGACCCTAAGATCAAGTAATAAGAGAGAAGGAGGCAAACTGTATCTCCTTCTACTTTCTCCACCCCATTCACAAACTGATGCACCTCTTTCATGGTCATGCTTATTCACAGTTTTGCTCCTTAAAAAACAGAATGGTTGTACATTTTCACAGAAGGCATATTACTTGGGCAGCAGTCCAAGAAAAATCCTCCCAGGAACGTGCCCTGAATTGGTTTTCCTAGGCATAGAGGCTGGTGGGTTTTTTCATCCACAGTTATACAGTGGAGGTGGCCTATGACAAACCTCCTATGAATAAATCGTGCCAAGAAAACATAAGACAGGTTCACCTTGGGCCACCATGAATAGGAAAAGACTTCAAGGCACACCCCAACAACATTGTAAGAATATCACAATCCCATGAAGCAAATGATACCACAATCTTATACCATACAGCAAATGATACCTGGGAGGCTAAGCAGTAAAGTAGCACCTTCTGCAAGCCATTTTCCTGGCCCTTCTTAGTTTCTACAGGCTCGGGCCAATGAAACTGATTCTTTTCCACAGATTCACACTTCAAAGTGACGAGCATGATTGAAAAGTCATCTGGAGAAGAGAAGAAGACAGACTGGTTAAAATATAGAAAGAGTCCAAAATTCATATGGAAGCCCAATAGCATCCAAAATAACCCAGAGGAAGGATCCGAAATCAGGAGGTTGGTATTTAATCCAAGGGCCCATGGAAGATGTGCCTGTTTCTTTCTTTATTTCTTCCCTATTCAAGCATCTATGACAGGATCCAATGTATCCTTAACTCTTCCAGTTAATTAAAATATAATAATACTAAAGAAAGTTTCAAAGCACCTTTGGATGGGGTGATGGGATCTAATACTAAAGGAGTCGCAGGTTACCCTATAGTGGATTCCTGGCAAATGTAACACAGCCAATAATAATAATAATAATAATAATAATAATAATAATAATTATTATTATTATTTCTAGCCTGCTCCTCTATAGGACACGATTGGAGCGGAGTACAACAAGATTAAAACATGCAGAATCAAAATTTATCAACAACCCATTCCTAACCACCCATCCCTTAAAAATAAATTAAATTAGCAATGATTTAAAACCACGACAAAATTAAAAGCGTAATTCATCCTCGACAGTTCTTAACTGAGGAAAGAGATAGCACCAAGCAAGGGCTCAGGTTGGATATGATAGATCGAGTTTTTGAGCCGGGATCTAAGAGGTTTCAGGAAAGGCCTGCCGGAAGAGATGCATCTTCAGAGCTTTTTAAAAGCAATCAAGCGATGTTATAAGTCGCATCTCAACCGGCAGACCATTCCAAAGCTTGCGAGGGGTAGCGGAAAAAGTCCTCTGGGAGGTCTGCGACAGTTTAGTTTTCACAGGCTGCAACTGACTCCTCCCAGAGGATCACAGGGTGCGGGGGGGGGGGAGGTTCATACAGGGAGAGTCGGTCCCTGAGATGTTAGACCCAAGCCATTGTAATATCAGCCTGGAGTTCTTAGCCAACAACCTCTTCAGGGCCACTGTTTGCCCCAGCTGTCTTCGAAGGGAGGTAGGCATGGATTTGGTGGAGATCTCTGATAGCTCTTGCCACCTTTTTCTTCTAACACCACAAGTTTATTAAGTCCTGCAAGAAGTTTGGCGTTTCCTTGAAGCGACAAGTGCCTTTTGGTATTTTCGAAGATGCTGGGCAGCTGGTTTCATTAGGAACTGCTGCTGTTATTGAACTTACTGTTGTGATAGAAACCTTTACTTCTATTCCACTTCAGTCCTCCCTCCAAAAAGCAGGACACTGGGCAATTTACAAATTGAGCAGGGAAGATCCAATACGATTGAAACATACCAGATGGAATGGCACGACACTATTAAAAACATCAGAAAAAGTCAGAGCACAATAGCTAAGAATAATAATAAAAAGATTTAGAAGTGATTGAAAGTAAGAATAAGTAGTGTAAAACTACTGCAGTGAGGAATATCTTTTTCACTTTTTGGCTGGAAATGTTTAAGGAGAGCATAGAAGGTCTCCTGATGATTGTGTCTTTAGTTTTCCCAAAGAGTTTTAGAAGAAATCAGAAGCAACTTTTTAGTTACTTCTGGTATTTTCAGAAACCAGAGGTGCAACATCCAACCATCCAGGGTTGTTCTTTACCTTGGAAATATTTAGAGGCAGGGACGCCTGCATGGACAGGCTGCAGGTGGTAGGACTGCTCAGTGCCCCATCCCAGGACACTCAGCATCCTGGTTGTTTCCTTTCTCAGCTCCAGTCCTGAGTCTGTCACCCGGGATACTGAGGTGCAGGACAAGGTGGAGGCTGATCGGAAACCTTTCGGGGAGAACAGCTGTAAATCGGCCATGATCAATATGGAAGAGGATGTGACACAAAACCAAGGAAAAGGTAAATAAAGGAGCTGTGATCCTTCCGCCGGCTGGTGGATTAGGCTTGGGGGGTGGGGTGTGTGTATGTGGCAGAGGTTTGGAACAACCTGCACTATAGCTTTTTTCACTTTCCAGCTTAGTTTCCTGGCTGAGTTTCAGGTTCCTCGGTTGTGTTTCTATGCCAGCTAAGTTGGAATTCTTCAACTGACAGAAATTATGCAAAATATGAACTTGTATTTTTACAAGTTACACCATTTCTACCAACCCAGGGGCGTGCAATGCCTGGTGATGCTCTTCTGTAAACAACCGTGGAGGAAAGCAAAGCACAAATACTCCTCTGGCCACCCTAACATTTTGGAAAGGAAGAAAAATGGCAAATTGTGATTTTTGTTTTCCATTTCTGTGCCCTGAATTTCCCAGGTCCACTAAATGACCCCAAGATCAAGCAATAAGAGAGAAAGAGGAAAACTGTATCTGCTTCCACCTTCTCCACCCCATGCAGAAATTGATGCACCTCTTTCATGGTCATGCTTATTCATGGCTGTACATTTTCACAGAAGACATATTATTTGGGTGGCAGTCCAAGAAAAATCCTCCCAGGAATGTGCCCTAAACTTGTTTTCCTAGGCATAGAGGCTGGTGGGTTTTTTCAAGCACAGTTATACAGTGGAGGTAGCCTATGACAAACCTCCTATTAACAAATCTTGGGCTGCCATGAATAGGAAAAACCTTGAAGTCACACTCCAACCACATTATAAGAATGTGACAATCCCATGAGATGAGGTATTTCTCTTATACCATGGAGCAAATGATACCTGGGAGTCTAAGCAGTGGGGTAGCACCTTCTGCAAGCCATTTTCCTGACCCTTTTTAGTTTCTACAGGCTCAGGCCAATGCAACTGCTTCGTTTCTACAGGCTCAGACCTCAAGGGGATGGACAAGATGGACAATTCATCTGGAGCAGAGAGGAAGACAGATGACTTGCCAGATATCAAGAGTCCAAACTTCCAGCACTGGAGGTCCCAGATCATCGAAGATGACCCAATGGAAGAATACGAAGGGTTGAGTTTGGTATTTAATCCAAGGGCCCAAGGCAGAGGGAGTTGTTTCTTTCTTTATTTCTTCCCTATCCAGCATCTCTGTCGGGATCCAATGTATCCTTAACCCATCCTGTTAATTAAAATATAATAATGCTAAAAAAGCTATCTCAAAGCACCTTTGCACAGAGTGATGTGATATAATTCTAAGGAAGTCACAGGTTCCCCCATCTTGGATTCCTGGCATATGTAACACAGCCATTGTAATATCAGCTGGGAGTTCTTAGCCAACAACCTCTTCAGGGCCACCATTTGCCCAAGCTGTCTTCGAAGAGAGGTAGGCATGCCACCTTTTTCTTTTAACACTACACGTTAATTAAATCCTTCATAAAGTTTGGAGTTCCCATGAAGCGGCTAGTGCCTTTCGATATATTGGGATATGCTGAGAATCTGGTTTCATTAGGCACTGCTGCTGTTATTGAATTTACTGTTGTGATAGAAACCTTTACCTCTATTCTCCTCCCCCCCCCCCCACCAAAAGAAGGACTCTGGACAATTCACAAATAGAGGGAGGAACACCCAATATTACTGAAAGATACGAGAAGGAATTGTATGAAACAATTCATAATATCGGGAAAAAATCAGAGCACAACAGCTAAGAGTAATAATAAATTTTTTAAAGAGGGGTTTCAAAGTAAGAATAAGTACTGTAAAACTACTGCAGTGAGGGATATCTTAAACTTTTCGGTTTAACTTTTTGGCAGGAGATGTTCAAGGAGAGCATGGAAGGTCACCTAATCATTCTGTTTTTAGTTGTCCCAAAGAGTTTTAGAGGAAATCAGAAGCAACTTTTCAGTTTTTTCTAGTATTTTCAAAAACCAGAGGTGCAACATCCAAGCATCCAGGGTGGGATCTGTGACTCTATTGAATGGTTGGAGGGAAGCCTGCATGGACAGGCTGCAGGAGGTAGGACTGCTCAGGGCCCTATCCCAGGACACTCAGCATCCTGGTTGTTTCTTTTCCCAGCTTCCCTCCTGAGTCTGTCGCCAGAGAAGATGAGCTTGAGGAGAAGTTTGCGGCTGAAATGACACCTTTGACTAAGTATCTTGAGAACTTCTTTGTACCGTATGAAGGTAAATAAATGACCTATGCTCCCTCAGCCTGCTGGTGGATTAGGCCTTGGAGGTCCATATGGCAGAGGTTTGGAGCAACCTCCAGAGATACCTATTTGAATTTCAAGGTAGGTTCCTTGGCTGAGCTTTGAAGTTCTCCAGTTGTGTTTCTATGCCAGCTAAGTTGGGATTCTTCAACTGGCAGAAAGTATGCAAAATATGTACCTGTGTTTTGACAACTGACACCATCTCTGCTAAGCCAGGAGTGTGCAATGCCTGGGGTTGCTCTTTTGTAGACCATGGAGGAATGTTAACTACAAACACTCCTTTGGCCACCCTAACATTTTGGAAAGAAGAAAATCGGCTAATTGTGATTTTGTTTTTTCTTTTCTCTGGCCTGAATTTGCCAGTTCCACTAAATGACCCCAAGATCAAGCAATAAGAGAGAAGGAGGAAAATCTTTCCACCTTCTTCACCCAAAATTGATGCACCTCTTTCCTGGTTATGCTTATTCACAGTTTTGCTCCTTAAAAACATAATGGTTGTACATTTTCACAGAAGACATAGCACTTGGGCAGCAGTCCAAGAAAAATCCTTCCAGGAAGGTGCCCTAATTTTGTTTTCGGAGGCATAGTGGCTGGTGGGTTTTTTCATCTACAGTTATATGGTGGTGGTGGCCTATGACAAACCTCCTATGAATCAATTGTGTCAAAATATAAAATAGAGAAAGACTTGAAGGCACATGCCAACAACATTGAAAGAATATTACGATCCCATGAGATCAGGTATTTCTCTTTAACCAGGGAGCAAATTGTACCTGGGAGTGTAACCAGTGGAGCAGTAACTTCTGCAAGCCATCTTCCTCACCCTTCTTAGTTTCTACAGGCTCAGGCCAATGAAACTTCTTCATTTCTACAGGCTCAGACCTCAAAATGATGAGGAAGATAGATAAATCATCTGGAGAGGAGAGGAAGACAGATTACTCAAAATATTTAAAGAGTCCAAAGTTTAAATGGATGCCCAAGAGCATCCAAAATAACCAAATGGAAGGATCAGAAGTCAGTAGGTTGGTATTTATTTCAAGGGCCCAAGGTAGAGGTGCCAGTTTCTTTCTTTATTTCTCCCCTATTCCAGCATCTTTGTCAGGATCCAATGTATCTTTAACTCATCCTGTTAATTAAAATATAATAATGCTAAAGAAAGTTTCAAAGCACCTTTGGATGGGGTGATGGGATCTAATACTAAGGGACTTGCAGATTCCCCTATTGTGGATTCTTGGCAAATCTAGCCCAATCTCAGTGCCCCATCCCAGGACACTAAGCATCCTGGTTATTTCCTTTCTCAGCTCCAGCCTCGAGTCCGTCTCCCAAGAGTCTCTACTGGTAGACAAGTTTGTGGCTCATAACAGCTGTGTGTCTGTCGTGAAAGAAAATGAAGTTCAGGTGAACCACGACAACCCCAGAGAAGGTAAATAAAGGACCTGTGCTCCTTCAGCCACCTGGTGGAGAAGGCTTTGGAGCTCTATGTGGCAGAGGTTTGTAGCAACCTCCCCAATACCCATTTGAATTTCCAGGTTGGTTCCTTGGCTGAGCTTTCAGGTTCCACAGTTGTGTTACTAAATTGTAATCCTTCAACTGGCAGAAATTATGCCAAATATGTACCTGTGTTCGTACAATTGACACCGTCTCTGCTAGTCCAGGGGTACACAATACCTGGGGATGCTCTTCTGTAGTCCATGGAGGAATGGAAACCAGAAACACTCCTCTGCCCACCTTAGCATTTTGGGAAGGAAGAAAAATGGCAAATTGTGTTCTCCAGAAGCCTCTGGCAAAGGGAAGCTCGCATTTGAATGGGGATGCAGGGCTGCATTGAGCATAGGAGAGCTGCCTGGGTCCATGATTTCCCCCAAAGCAGCAGATGTCAGCAAATTCCAAGAAGAGTGAGGTTGCAAAACACAAAAGATGCAAACAAATGGATAACTGCCAACAAATTGACTACTGGGGAACTTTTAAAAAGTTTACAATGAAAACAACAAATATTTATTGATATCCTGTCCCTCTGGGTGAGCAATCAGGGAATAAAGTATGAAGATAGTTCGACCTGATATACCCTATATCAAGATCTTCACTTACTTTTGCTGAGGTATAAGTGTATTCATTTGCTGGGAGGTTCTTAATGCTTTTGTTTTTTTTTAAAAAAAATTTTTTAGAAGTAGGCCAGGATGAAGAAATAGAGGAGAATGAAGAATTGGGGATAAGGACAACAGCAGATTCACCAGAAGGTGGGTAGAAGAAAAAAAAAGAAAAGGTGTCGCAAAGCAAAAGGTAAATAAGCTTTTGCAAAGCAGAGAACATGAGCCATCAAACTCAGAATTTACAAATATTATCGTGGAATGTTAAAGGTCTGTACGAAAAAACAAAAGGAAAGAGATTTTCCATCTCCTCATAAAGAAAAAATATGACATTTTTTGTCTTATGAAAATTTAAAAGAGGAAAATGGGAATATAAATTGGTTTCTATACAGACAACTCTATGAGAGGTATAAAACCAACAAAAGAAGTATAAAAAGAAACAAAGAGGGTTCTGAAATTCTAATACTAACATGGAAGATATTTTATTGTTATCAGACCAAAAGATGCTCTCTAAGGTATACAAGAAGCTATTCAAATGGAACAGAGAGGATGAAATAGTAAAAGAGGCCATGATCAAAAGGGTGCCAAATTGTTGGAGGCTGATTGAACTAGAACAATGGGAGAAATCCTGGAACAGAAGGTTCAAATACTCCCTATCCCAAAATGTGAAGGAGAACTAAGATAAAATTCTGTATAGATGGCATCTATCCCAGATAAAATAACTAGGTTATATAATACTGGTAAGCGAGAATGTTGGAAATACAACCTATTATCATTTCTGGTGGTCTTGCGATAGAGCCTGTAAATTTTGGAAAGAAATACAAAGGGAAATTTTATAATATTCTGGGAATCAAATTAAAACTTGAAGGTGAGGTTATGTTATTAAATATGTCCGAGGAAGATCAAGAAAAAAAGTTTGGTAAAGCTATGTTTTAAATGTTAACAGCTGCCAGATCTCTTTATGCCAGGTACTGGAAAATTGAAAAGAAAATAGATATGGAAGAGTGGTTTGCTAAACTATAGGAAATGATAGAATTAGACTGATTCTCATCCAAACTGAAACATGAAAGTAATTTCAAATGGAGAGAAGGATGGGAAAAGGTATTGATGTCTATGGCACAGAAATGGGAGAAGGTGGCAACTCTGGCAACAAGCCTAAGTGAAAATATTTGATCGTGATAAAGATGTTTAGTTTCAACTGTAGAAATTCCAGTAAATAGTGGGAAAAAAATTAAAGTTTACAAATCCAGGGATAAATAAAGGGAAATCATGCGGGGGGGGGGGGGAGGGAAAAGATTACTAAGTTGCAAAATACTATGTAATATTACCATGTGCACCCTGATCTGGATTTAGCAATTCTTTAAACCTCTTCAAAGAATTTGTTGTTGTTGTTGTTGATTAAAGTTATAAGCACGGGAGGTAAGAGAAAAATATTTCTGTGGTCATACAATGCCACAGAAAAAGATAAGATAGTAATCTAGATAAATTTCTTCGGGAATTAGGGGGAAGGGAAGTAGAGAAAAAGAAACTTGTGAATGAAAGAATGTAAAAAAATTATAAAGGAATGGGAACTGGGATAAAAATGCTTTATGTTTTATAGATGTCACAGTTTTTTAATCATTTATATTGAAATATGAATCAATAAAAATTTATTTAAAAATGTTTTACAGCCAATGGACCGGAAAAGGAGAAAGATCCCTTTACCAATTTGTCCAAAACCAAAGGCCCTACCGGATAAATAGATCCTTTGAGGGTGCTTGAGGACCCAAAGAATAGAGCCAAGTGAGTCTGGGAGACTTTATCCAGTAGGTTCTTGGCCTTAGGAGAAAAGCCACAACACGGCAAAGGGGCACCACCTCATCTTTTTCCTCTTTGGTCCAATGGACAGGTTTTGTCTAACCTGCCGAGTGGAAGCAGCCCTTCATGAACTCAGCCAGGGCTTGGAGGGAGACTCACATGTGATGCTTGAAAGGGACAAGTGTGGCTACAGGAACTGGCAGCTGATCCCATCTGACCACGACCTGACACTAGCTGACCAGGTACAAAAGAAGCCCTTGGTGTTTGAGATGGGGCAGGAAGTTTGCATCTGGTGCAAAGAATATCTATACCTCACACCTCCTGAGCACTTTTCAATCTCCCCTGTGCATAATCAATAAATAATAAAATCTTCATTTATATTGCACTCCTCTCCCAACGGATTGAGAAATTGATCCTAGTAGGGGAATTTTGCTTCAAGAAAATCTAAAATTTCATTTGACTGCTTCCTTGCACCTCAAAGAAAGTTTCTAGACTAGCCTGGAGCAATAATTGAAATTCCTGATCCTTGTGGTCCAGGCAATTGGCTGCATTGTCTTTGTGGCCAAGTTCAGAGCCTAACCCTGCAGTTCTATATCCCATTGACTTCAATGGGGATGCCATTTAATGTATAAGTTTGTAGGGGTGAGAGGTGGTTTCTGAGTCAGGGGAACGAATGTGGATTCACTGTCCCACTAGGATGGAAGCCACTAGGGGGTTAGAGACAATAGGGAACAGACCTTTGTCTTTAGTGAGAGCCGTGCCATGAATTTTACGAGGCAAGTCAGGTTTATTTAAATACCACCTTTATACAGGAATAATAATAATAATAATAATATAGCAAGTGAATTCCCAAGAAAAACAAAAACACAACTAGGTAACAGATACAAAGGAATATTTGAGTCTCTAATTTTTTGTTAGGGATTTGGGATATCTGCAATGCATATGTAAAAAAAAAAACAGGCACATTTCCCTTTAAAAATGCTGCATCTATTTGGAGAATCGTACACCGGTCCAAATTATTTGTCTTGCTGGGTTTTGATCTTTTAGTTGATTTGGAGATCGTTGTTAAAACTCATTTGTTTGTATATTGCATCGTTTTCTTTATGGAACTGTTACTTCTCCTTGTTATACTTATTAATTCAGAATGAGAGGGAGAAAAACTGTGCAATCACAGATCATGCATTGTGGAGTTTCTGTTATAAACCAGTAATACCATCATGATCATGTGAACCAGATCTGTCAGCTACAACATGCCCCCCCCCCTAAAAAAAAATAATGTTCACATCAGGTTCAGAAACTCACCTTCTTACCTTTGCTTCCCTTGCTCCGGTAGGGGACTTCTTTAAATATATATGGAATTTTATTTTGTTTTTGTGTATTTTCCCATCCAAAGGTCCTGCCAAATGAGACAGTCGAAATGTCACAAGAGAAGCAGCTCCAAGCTCAGCTTGAATACATGAGGAATTCGGTCAAGCAAAGGAAGGAGGCAAAAGAGCGTTTGCAAGAGAAAATCTCGGAGGTGCCACAAGATCCCTTTGTAAATTTAAACAAGAGTGATTTAAGTGGGCTAAACCTATTTTCAGAAATATGGCAAATTAAAACAGAAGAGCCCCCAGCCTTTTAAAACAATTTGAAGCCAAACACATGCACAAATGGGGATTAAATCCAATAGCAGCAGAAAGGGAAAAGCCATGTTTTATTTGGTGAGTTGTGCCGAAAACTCAACGGAGAAGCCAAGAGGTGCTGGACCAGGTCTTGTGTCTGCAAAAGAAGTTGTAGCATCAGCTTTTGTAGACTTGATCTCCTTCCACAGATGCATGGAGTGAGAGGGTGCTCAGGAGGGATCCATGCATCTGAGGAAGGAGAACAAGGGGCTGTACAGATGGGCAGGAAGGAGTAGTGAGACGCCACCCCTTTCTGCCCAGCATCCTTGCCACGGCGACCTCACGGTGCTGGCAACAACATGCTCCAAAAGGGAGCCACAAAACACAGCAGCTTTCCACGCGGTTGCAAAGATGCCCAAAGCTCCCTGAAGTAGCTTGGTGATATCTCTTGCGCCGTGCCATTTGGACAGGATGCAAAAGGCATGTCATCAGCACGTGAACCGTCTCAATGCACGCATGCCCAATGTAGCTCCGGGAGAGCCCAGAGCATGCCGACACTCCACTCTCCCGAGCCCTAATTTCCAACGCGTTCTGAGTTCTCTCCAATCCATCCAGTAATGTCCCCAGAAAGTCACTGTTACTAATTAGTACTAACTCTGTACTGGGCCCAAGTCTACAAAAGTTTATGCTTCAACTTCTTTTAGAGGAGCTACCAGATGTGTTGTGAATTAAAACAAAAGTGAAATTTAGTAGGTTAAATGTATCTTCCAAAAATAAGGCAAATTAATACAGAAGAGCCAACCAAGTTTTCAAAAAAAAAAAAAAAAAAAAAAAAAATAGCGAAAGACATGTAGAAGTGTGAATTCAATCCAGTGGCACTGGGAAAGCTCTTGCAAAAAGCCATGTTTTATCAAATCGGTGTTGGTGCCAATTGGACCCCTAAAGGTGCCCCAGCACAAAAGGTCCTCTCTCCCATCCACCTAAAATATACAGCTCCCACTGGTGGAGCATGGAGGAGGCCCCCTGCAAAAGACCTTAGTCCTCAGGCAGATGGGTACATGGGAAGCAGTCAATAGGTTCCCAAGCCACTGAAGTCTTGAAATACCTATAAAATTGAAGTTCCTAGTTCCCATGGGGGCAAAGGTATTCTTGCAAACATGCAGGAAGCACTTTAATCTGTTGAAGCCCAAGAGAAGGTTGATTGAAATCTGCACTTCGCCATGGAAACTTTTTGGGTAAACTTGGACAAATCACGCTCTCTCAGCCTCAGAGGAAGGCAATGACAAACTTCCTCTGAACAAAACTTGCCAAAAAAAACCTAGGATAGTTTCTCCTTTGGGCCACCAAGCGTAAGAGGCTAAGCAGTGGAGTAGCACCTTCTGAAAGCTATTTTACTGACGCTTTGTGGTTTCTCCAGCTTCAGGCTATGCTTAGCGAGCCAGGCCTCAACATGGAGAGAGAGCTGGACAGATCATCTGGCTCCGAGAACGAGACAGAGGACTTGAATGATATGAGGCCAAAGCTGGAAGGGGAGTCCCTGAGCATCCACATGAGCCCAGCGGAAGGCTTCACAAACTCCAAAGACAGGAGGTTGGTATTCAATTCGATAGCCCATAGCAGAGCTGCTGGTTTCTTTCTTTCTTTCTCCCCTATTCCAGCATCTCATCAGGATCCAATGTATCCTTAACTCATCTAGTTAACTGAAAAGATAGTGATGCTAACAAAAAGTCTCAAAGCACCTTTGCACAATGTGATGTGATTGATTTCTAAGGGAGTCGCAGGTTTCCTCATAGTGTATTCCTGGCAGATCTAACACAGCCAATGTAATATCAGATGGAAGTGGTTTTCCAGCAACTTCTTCAGGGCCACAGTTTGCCCCACCAGTCTTAGAAGAGAGGTCGATGGATCATGAGTCAATTGATGGGTCCAACTATCCTGACTAGCCATGGCTTCATTCTGTCCTAGCACTACAGTCAATGTGGTTTAGTCTTTGAATGTTGGACTATGACTCTGGAGACCAAGGTTCAATTCCCAGTTGAGCCATGAAACCCACTGGGCGGCCTTGGGAAAGTGACCTCAGATGATGGCAATGGCAAAGTCCCTCTGAAGAAGCTAGCCAGAAAACCTTGGGATAGGTTTAACTTAAGATCGCCATCAGTCAGAAAAGTTTGAAGGCACGCAACAAGAGCAACAACTCCTACAGCTGGGGAGTAGTTATGGATGGAAACTGGAAAACTGCAATATCAGAGATGGGAACATCCTATGGCATCCTGGGAAATGCAGTTTAGTGAGGCTTTAGAGTTAATGGCTGAGGATTCTAAATATGCTTTGTTAACAGCCAGTTCCATGATTCCATGGGAAGGAAAGCACAGAAGATAAGCTAATTGTTTTGTCTTTAGTTCTCCCAAAGAGTTTTAGAGGGAAAAAAAAGCAACCTTTTAGTTCCTTCTTGCTGGTTCAGAAAGCAGAGGTGCAACATCTGAGCTTCCAGGGTGGGGTGTGTGACTCTGTTACAGTGGTTGTTGTTTACTTAGGAATCTTTTCGGGGCAGATAAGCTTGCATGGACAGGTTGCAGGTGGTAGGACTACTCATTGCCCCATCCCAGGGCACTAAGCATCCTGGCTCTTTCTTTCCCAGCTCCAGTCTCGAGTCCGTCTCCCGAGAGTCAGAACTGCTAGACATGTCCGTGGCTCATAACAGCTGTGTGTCTGTTGTGAACGAAAATGAAGTACAGGTGACACATGACAACCCAGGAGAAGGTAAATAAAGGACCTGTGCTCCTTCAGCCATCGGGTGGAGAAGTCTTTGGAGCTCTATGTGGCAGAGGTTTGAAGCAACCTCCCCAATACCTCTTTGAATTTCCAGGTTGATTCCTTGGCTGAGCTTTGAGGTTCCACAACTGTGTTACTATGACAGCTAAGTTGGAATCCTTCAGCTGGCAGAAATTATGCCAAATATGTACCTGTGTTTTCACAATTGACACCATGCTCCAGGATGCTCATTGGTAGACCATGGAGGCTAGCAAACCGCAAACGCTCCTCTGGCCACCCTAAAATTTTGCGAAGGAAGAAAAAAGGCAAACTGTGATCTCCAGAAGCCTCTGAGGAAGGGCAGCTTGCAATTTAATGCGGATGCCGGGGTGCATTTTTCACAGGAGGGCTTCCTGGGGGACATGATTTAGAAATGATATATATATATATAAATTTAATAATTGTTTTCCATTCAAAGGATGGAAAAAGAAGAGAGGTCCATTCATCGATTGGTCAAGGCCCTTCAAGGTCAACAAAAACAACCCTTACCCATACGAGGAAGAGAAAAAAATTCCTCCAAAGCCAAAGGAAAGAGCTAAGTGAGTCTAGGAGACTTTTCCCAATAGGTTCTTGGCCTTAGGACAAAACCTACAATATGGAAAAGGGGCATCACCTCATCTTTCTACTATTTGTTCAAATGGACAGATTTTCTCAGAACTCCCGAGACAAAGAAGACCATTTCGTTCTCGAATGGGAATCGGAGGATGAGGATGACCCACTTTTCCTGCGGGTGATTACCGATCAAGGTGAAAGGCGCTGGAAGCTCATCGAATCAGGCCATGACCTGGAACAAACTGACAAGGTACAGAAGAAGCCTCATGCACTTGCTGTGGTCTTTTACATTTGGGCAGCATGTTTGCATCTGGCTATCTTGCAAAGACAGTGACTTATTCCTCCCCAATGACAATAAAGGAGGTCAGAGCAGGAGTGTTGCAGTGATGATTCAAAACTGGGAGCTTAATGTAGGGACCTGCCGGGGGAAGGTGAACACTAGTTTTGTCATCTGATTAGCAATCTCTTTTGTTTTTAACTGCACTGCATAGAAGATGCTTTAAAAAGTAAAGGCAGAAATATGGAAGAAGATAAAAGGAGGGGAGAGTGTCCCGGAAGCTTCGACCCTGGGAGTTATGGCTATGTTGTGCTGCTCTTTTCTGGGGGCTGCTGGTGCACAGAATAGCTATACCTTTAAAATATAGGATCTAGGGTCCTTCCTGGGCACCCGTTGACTCCATGCATCTGAGGAAGGAGACCAAGTCTATAAATGTTTCTGCTTTGACTTCTTTTGCTCAGTTAGTCCCACATGTGCCACAAGATTTCTTTGCAAAATTAAACAAGAGTGCTTTAAGTAAGCTAAACCTATCTTCAAAAAGATGGCAAATTAAAGCAGAACAGCCCCCAGCCTTTTAAAACCATTTTAAGCAAAAGACATGCACAAATGTGAATTAAATCGAATGGCACTGGGGATGGGAAAAAGCCATGTTTTAAAAATCAACCCACTTTTTGTGCCAATTAGACCCCTAAAGATTCTCTCGACGAAACGGTCTTTTCTCAGATTCTCCCACCATCTACAGTGCCAACTGGTGGGACAATGTGGAGGTCCTCTCCAAAAGACTTTATTCCTTAGCCAGATGAGTACATGGGAAGCACTCCTTCAAGTACTGGGTGTCCCAAGCTGTTTAGGACTTTAAATAAGGAGAGTTGCATAGGCCTCCCTGCCAATCTCCTACGTGGGTCAACCAATTCTTTCAAAATGGGTATTGTTATTGCTACTTTATTGCTTGTTCTTTGAAAGAAAGAAGGAATAATAAGGGTTCCCTTTGTCTCCTTTCCTCCATCCTGACTGTTTAAGCGTTAAACTAGGACTCTGGACTAAAATGAGAGACCAGTGTCCAAGGTAATGTAGACCCAGGAGCATTCATGCCAGCTGGCAGTGAATCTGCCCTGGGCTTTAGTCCCAAGTGTAAAAGACTGTCCCGAGTGCTTTCCTTGCATTGGGTGTAGTACCTTTGAGAGTTCCTCTGGAATTCAGATTAGAACCAAGAATGAATTTACTGCATCCTCCACATATGGGGAGGGGGGAATCTAGAGAACCCCCCCCCCCATTCCTATCCTGCCTTCAGTAGCTCAGTCAGGACCCAGAAACCTTTTTGGACTGTTTCCTCTCAAGTTTTCTACTAACTTCTCTCTCTCTATGCTCTTTTGCTCTTGATATGAATAGACAAAGGCGGAGAATCTTGTGGGAATCAAGGAGCCATCTCAGCCAGAGCCTTATGGGACCAGCCAGGAATCGGTAGTCCCTCAGACACCTCATGGTCCTCCTCCAAAGGTCCACCAGTCTCCTCCTCCTCAGATGCATGGAAACCAACGCGGCAATTATGACCACCCAAACAGAAGACACTTTAGTCGTGGAGGGAAGAGACCAGGTAGAAGCTGACACAAAGCACGTCCTGTTAATTCGCTCTAATAAAGTCAGGTATCCAAATACAGGGAATCATCATCATCATCATCATCATCATCATCATCTTTAGTTCTAGTCTGCTCCTGTGTAGAACTCAATTGTAGCGGGGTACAAAAAGATTAAAACATCCAAATTAAAACAATACAACAGCCCATTCCCAGCCGCTCACCCCTTAAAAGGGAATTAAGTTAACAATGATTTAAAACCACAACAGATTAAAACATAAAATATCTTCAACAGTTCTTAAACGAGGAAGGGGATAGCACCAAGCAAGGGGTCAGATTAGATTAATTCATCCCGTTTTGGAGCCGGAATCTAAGAAGTTTCAGGAAAAGCCTCCCGGAAGAGATGTGTCTTTAGAATTTCGCATTGATGGAGCCACAGAAAAGAAGGCTCTTTCCCATGTCTTTGTTCTGTCGGCTGGCTGGAGCAAAAACGGAAGAGGGCTCCTCTTCCTTTAATGCTTGTGCAGAAGAAGAGATTTCAACTGCCCTGCCCAATGTATATGAAAAGAAGGCCTATTTAAGTTATTGCGGTTTCAGATTTTTGGGGGCCTTGCATGCTGCCACACTGCCCAAATAAAGTGTTTTGGACGCCATTTTTAACATCCATGACTGAATGCTATAGAATCCTGAGATTTGTAGTTGGGTGGAGCACCAGTAGTCTGTGAAAGGGAAGGCTAAATATTTCACAAAACGACCTATCCTGAATCCCTTAGCATTGTCCAGCATAAATGCTTGTACTGTAGCCATTCACTCACAATACCAGCCAGGGGCTCTGTGGGTCAATGAGTGCCCACCTTGTTGGCGACTATTAGCTTACACTTTGTAAACTGCTTAGGGAGTGCTTAAGTGCACTGAGAAGCAGTATGGAAAAGTACGTGCTATTGCTATTGGGTCATGGCTGTTAATGTGGTGGCAAACTGCTTGATTTCTGCAGTGTAGATACACCCTTTGAATAGCAATACCAGAAACAAATAACTGAATTTTGGTGTAGCCATCCATTGATTTATAATTGTATAACCAATGCTTCATAAGACTAAAAAAAATCTCAGCAAAATGATAAAAATGCAATTGTCTGTTTGATGCATCACACAAGCAACCCATAAAACAGTTTGGCAATTGCATGTTACTTAATCATTCTTGCCGGAGATTGCCCTTACTGATTTATTCTGGCAGAAATGCCCTTTATAGTTCAGCAGAACCCCAAAGGTTGCATGCAATCTTCTTCAGGGGGGAAAAAAAACCAGCAAAATTACTCAACTCCTGGGTGTCTTGCAAAAGAGACTGAGCCCTTTCCCTGATCCCTTCCTTTATTTGCAGGGCGAGGCAGGTGGCAGAGGGACTCCAAGTTCGAACCCTGTCACTGGTAGAAGAAGCACCGCTGACAACATGGGGAGCCTCCCTGCAGCGTCAGTAGCCACCAGACAACGACCAGTCCAGCAAAAGGATATCCGACCATCTTGGGGAAGACAAAGACAGGCTTCCTCCATTCTCGCTTGAAAGAGAAGGACTCTTCCCTACATCCATTACCATCTTGGGGGAGACAAAGAAAGGCTTCTCCTTCTAGCCTTGTCTGAAAAGAGGAGGACTCTTCCCTATATTCATCACCATCTTGGGGGAGACAAAGACAGGCCTTCTCCATCCTCTTGGGGTCCAGAGGCTCCATCCTGGCTGCTGGGCCTGGCCAGCTCCCTCTGGCCAATGGAATTCCAAGGGAATCGGGGACCCAGGGCCAGCGCTTGGGTTTTGGAGCCCCGTTCCACAGCTGGGGTGGAGTCTTTGGGCTCTGAAATCCAAGCTCCCCTCCTGGCCATGACCCCCTTGGATCCCCGTTGACCAGAGGAATAGATCTCAGTTCCAGCCCAGCAGCCAAGATGGAGCCTTTGGGCTTCCAAACCCAAACCTCGCCCTTTGCCCTGACTTCCTTGGGACCCCGTTGGCCAGAGGGAGCCGAGGCCAGGCTCGGTGCTTGGGGTTCGAAGCCCAGAGGCCCTGTCCTAAATTGGGATAGAATGTAGAAAATATATATACAGATTTATGTATTTTATTATAATCAATATTCAATCTACGAAGCATAATAAAGTTTATTTTCCAAAAAAGAAAAGAAAAAAAGAGGCTCTGTCCTGGCTGTTGGACCTGGGGATGGGGCTCTGAGACTCAAGCCTCGGCCCCGGTTCCAGCCCCGGCCCTGGCCCTGGCTGACTAGGCAGTAGACTATGCCCCGCAGTCAAGCCAGGGCAGAAGGGAACGAGGGAAGGAAAGAAGAACGGAAGGCCGGGGAAGAGGGGAAAGAGGGAGGGAGGGAGGTAAGGAGGAAGGAAGGAAGGAAGGAAGGAAGGAGAAGGGGGAGGGGAAAAAAGACAGGGACTCTTCCCCCCAAATAGTGGTGCGGGTCCATATGCGCCATCATTAAGGACAATATGGGCTTGCCATGCACAGATGCCCAAATCCACAGATTCTCAAATGCACTGATAGCAAATCAGTGTATACGGAGGGCCCACTGTATATGTAAACCACAGCTAAGGAAAATCACAACGAAAAAGTTTGAAAGGAATATAAGATATTAGTTATAAAATATTAATTAAAAAAATGTTTTATTTAATGGGAAAAGATCACCTAGTTCTATAGCCCGGTATTATTATGATGAAAGGAAGAAAGAAACATAAATAAACGAAAAGTACTTAAATTAATTTATATTTCGGACAACACTTTGCCATTGTTTTAGCGGTTTCTGATCTAAATATTTTGTCTTGAGAGTAAATATGTTGTTTAGATATTCAATTTATTGAATTTGGACATTATTCAAATGCCCTTTGCTTTAAAACAGCTGTTCTTTGAATTCTTCTGTATTAAAATGTGAGATGGACTTTTCACAAATCTGCTGGCTAGCTTGTGATTTTTTTAGGTTGCTTGTTGTATTTTTGGGTATTCATTTATTTACGTATTTATTTGGTGATCAGTAAAAGGAAACTGCATACTATAGCTATTATGAGTTCTGTTTTAGCTCTTTGCTGGACAGAATAAGTTTTGTGCACCTGAGTTTTACAGCTGGTTGTTTTCAAGCTCTTAATGGCAGAAAGATTACAAAACACTTCAAACGCAAAAAACTTCAAACCCTTGCCTTACAGGTGAGTTGTAAAATGAATGAATGAATGGATCAAAACATGGGTGCCATTTTTCATACAGAGTGCAATGGGATATTGTAGCAGCTTTGAGACTAACTGAAAGAATGAAGCTGGTAGCATGACTTTTTGTAGACTTGAGTCTATTTCTTCAGAAGCAGATGTTGACTCAAATCGATGAATTCTCATGTTACTGATTTAATCTCAAAGGTGCTCCAAGATCCCGTTGCACACTGAGTTTCCCCAAAAAAGAGGGCAGTGCCTTTGAATTTTCCATACAGGGTGGATGTTCTCTGGAGGACTGTCCAATTTAAAATAATTTCATTACATTTAAACACAGGATACGACTAGACTATGTATTGGGCATGTTTGTGAGAGTGAGAAACATGGGGGATAATGAAGAGCAAGTACTTGGATGCCATCATCTCTTCAAAATGTTTAATATTGTTTGTGGAAGATTCTAAAATCTAACAGTTTAATCTAATCCTGTGCCTGTCTGACCATCCGGACCTGAAGCATTTGGCCACATACATCCCTGAGTGATGTTACAGGGATTTCTCCCTCTTAGGCTTAGCAGAAGTCTGAAAATCTTCCGTCATCATTATTATTTTAAAGACATTTACAAAATGGACCTTCCATGAATTGTTCTCTTGCTTCCTTGCTTTCTCCAATCAGTCTTCCATTAGATACACAAGACCTTTCTATCTCAAGCCTTTAGGAAGTGATTGTTAACAAGAGAAGGGTTTTTATAATGCTGTGCAGTTTTAAAAAAAGTTTTAAAGAGGACCCCAGAGGGGGATGCATTGAGTTCCTACGAGGACTATTTTCTCCACCAAGATCTTAGGCCCTCCAAAACTGATCTGGGATTTCTGCAGAAAGACAATGAGAGCTGCATATCAATGCTTATGCGGCAACGTAATACAGGCTCAGAATTTCTTTTCCTTGCTTTATGCTGCTTCATGTTTTATTCAATTTTGTTACAGAGAGTGTTCAAACAGGGAGCCATTTTCAACAACAGAATTATTGTTGTGCTCCTTCAAGTCATTTCCAACTTATGAAAACGCTAAGACAAACCAATTATGGGGTTTTCATGACAAGATTTGGCCAGAGGAGATTTGCCATTAACTTTCCCTGAGGCTGAGAGCATGTGACTTGCCCAAAGTCACCTATTGGTTTGCATGGCTGAGCTGGGATTTGAACCCTGTCCCCCAGAGTCGTAACAGATGGAAACAGATCTGCGAAACAGATGGACAGCCACTTGTTTCTCCTCCAGAGTTTTTCTCCGGAGTTTTAGCAGGTTTTTTTGGAGGGGGACACTGCAAAAAGCCGTAAATCCTGCAAATCATGTGAGGACGGATCATATTCTAATCAGCTAGAATGAGGGTATTTTAATGAGACAAGCCCATGGTCTTTCAAATGTTCTCGATCCAAGCCTTTCAAATGGTCTAGGACCAAGCCTGTGAAAGGCCAACAAATGGGTGATAATGAAGAAACAGGGAGAGGAAAAAACAGCTGAATATATATATATATATATATATATACACACCGTCACCTCTCCAAGTCTGTGAACGTGAAATGAGCGGACTTGGAAATCTGCAGAGGGGCAACCGCTATTAATCTCAATGGGACATGCATGCGATGCACACTCCACCTTCATGCACCCAATTCAAGCCTATGGGCTTGAATATGCACAAAATTTTGAACTCACCGGGCGGGGGGGGGGGTCCAGAACAGATCCCCCACAAATTGAAAGGGGCAACTCTCTGTGTGTGTGTGTGTGTGTGTGTGTGTGTAATGAGCGGCCTTGTCTCTTTTTCGGAGAAAGGCGGAATAAAAATTAAATATTAATTAAATAAATACACGTGAAAGTGGATTTTCTGTGAGGATTGCAGAAGTCAGGGCCTGGAGTCCAAAAACAGCTTGGAGTCCAGAAACAGAACTAAATGTGGATTGTTTTTTCTGCAGCTTTTGTGACTACCTGTACTAACCGCCACCCTCCACATCCTATTCAAAGGGGAAAAGGTCAGCATGTGCTTTATAGTCGATAGCAAAGCAATTGACTGTATAGATCATGAAAAGCTATGGAACGCACTCAAGGACATGGGGGTATCGTGGACAGCCAAAAACACATATAAATCATTCTGTTGTTCATGTAATACAAGTTTCCAAAATCCAAACTATTTTAAAATCCAAAATTATCAATATGGGTGACAGAGAAAATGACATATTTGTTTTCTGATAGTTCAATGTAAACAAATTTTATTTCATGCACAAAATTATTAGCCATCTTGGCTCTAGGCCTGGAAGAAAAGCAGCATAGAAACTAACTAACTAACTAACTAACTAACGTAATATGTATAAAATTACAGTGGTCCCCCGGGTTACGAAAATAATCCTTTCCGGATTACCTTTCGTGACCCGGAAGTCTTCATAACCCGGGGGACCGCTTTATTTGATGCACAGTGCAGCGGAGAGCGCTGATTTAAAGGGGCCGGGTTGCTTTTTTTTCCCGCAACCCCGGGATTTTTTCGGAAGCCGGGGCCGTTTTTCCGGCCCCGGCTCTTTCGGATCCCGGCGATTACGTATCCTGGGGGATTCACAACCCGGGGGACCACTGTACCTTCAGGCTATGTGTAGAAGGTGTACATAAAACATAACTGAATATCATGTTCAGCCGCTCGTTGGTCTCCTTACTGAAGAGGCCTTCAGTGTCAAACGGCATGTCCTCGATGGCCGCCTTCGCATTCGTCTAAGGGCAATGGCAGTCATTACTGAGCCTGGCAGAAGTGATCAAGAGACCTCCGATAGCGTGTGCCTCTTCCCTTGTCGTTGGGGATTTCAGCCAGAAGAGGGGACATCCGCTCCATCAAGTGCTGCACGTAGGCCCCCACGCAGGCATTGTAGTTGGTGATCCTGAGACAGAGAGCCGAAGCCTTGAAGGATTTCTTTGCCAGGCCGTCTACCTTCCTGGCCTCTCCGTCAGTTGGGGAAGTAGAGGTTTTCAGCGTGAAGACTCGTTGAGAGCCCTCAACGATTGCTGAATTCTGCACCGTATGCGAATGCTACCAGGAAGCTGATGTAGGGGTGATCCGGTACAGTCCATCAATCTTCCTTGAGGTGGAAGGGATTGAAGCCGGTGTTTGCCAAGAACGCTTGGCCATCTTTTTCAAGGAAGGCAAAAAGGGGATAGCGGCCAAAGTAGGGGCCGTACCCTGGATCCGTCTCTCAACATAATCCACAGCCTCGTCCTCTGAACATGTGACATCCAGCTCCAGGGCATTTGCAATCTTAATGACGTGTTCCCTAAAGAGGTGGGCATTGTCCGTTGGAGAGACAGGACCTGGCTGGTAGAAGTTCTGCGCGGAACGACACATCACCTTCCTGAGATGGGGCCGGTCCCTCCTGGTTGGAGTACTCCGGTACCGAACGTGAGTCGTCCTCACCAAGGAAGACCACAGATGCTGATGGAGACTATCCAGTCTGAGTGGCAATATCTCCCTTCGGAGCGGCATCTCTGCTCAGTACCGAAGTTCCCTCCGAGACTTCCAAGGCAACCCAACGACGGTCCTGATGTCTCCAGAGCTTTTGACATCTTCAGGAGGTGTTCCCCGAAATGTTGTGTGTTGTCCGTGGGTGAGACTGGACCAGGCTGGTAAAAGTTCTGCGGGGACTGAGATCTTTCCTGCGCCATGTCAGAGTCCTCGCCCGGGGATAGAACTGAGCCCTCTTGCTCCGAGCCTTCGGGCTCCGAATTCGAAACATCTCCCAAACAGAGTATGGATTCAGCGGGAGAATAAGGGACCTGCATACCCGTCTCTTTCCCTTTTTCCCAAAACGGTAGCGGAGTCATCGAGGGGCACCCAACGCCGGTCCTGACGTTTCTCAGTGGAGGAAGAACCCCTTCTTCCCTCCAAGGCGGATGGGTCCACAGCAACATAGCATATTCCGGTGTCGCTGTCGTAAAAGAAATCCCGGTGATCGGATCCTTGGGCCAAAACGGACCTAACCATAAGTGTCGAGGAGCGGCGGTCCCGAGAAGATGACTGGTGCTCCATACTCGGCCTCGGTATGGCCTCCTCCTGCAGGGGCTGCGAGGGGAGCTCCTGACGCGGAGAGGCTGCTGGTGTGGAGTCGGGCTTCGATGCGGCGGGAGTTTCAGTCGGCTTCGAGCGCCACGCTTGTCAGCATGGGATCCCTCGTCGGAGTCAGAATGGGCTTTTTCCTGGAGGGTCTCCCCCTGAGAGGAATGCTTCCTCATGGCAGAGGCCTTAGCGCTCGACTCCAGATGGGAGGAAGAGCCACCTGCCAAGCCCTTAGAAGGTGTCTCCTTCAAACTCCGCTCAGCATCCCTCCAGTCTGAGTCCGATTTGGACTTCTCCTTCCTCTTTTTCTTAGAGGACTTGGGCTTTTGCTCATCACCCAATTTCTCGGACAGGTGAGCCTCCGTCTCACGGGGAGACTTGGAGGTCGGACCGGCAGGGGAAACAGATACCTTCTCCGCGGCCTCTCGGGACATCTTTGACACCGACTTCGATGTCGAAAGCAGAACTCTTGCGGGGCAACACTTCATCCAGGACGAATGATTTAAGAAAGGACGTCCGGTTTTTCCTCACCTGAGGAGTCAAAGATCTGCAGAGGGCACAGCTCTGGATATTGTGGGTTTCACCTAAGCAGATCAGGCACTTCTTGTGCCGGTCCGTCCGAGAGACTTTGGCCCCACAAACAACACGGTTCTTAAACGGAGCCAGAGACATCAAATCCAAATCGATTCCAAAACGAGGTCAAACAAGCCGAGCGGTCTAGGAATAGGCGCCAAGACGGAGAAGAGCAAGAATGGTTGAAAGCCAGCCAAAGATAGAAAACTGAACAGGACCACTAACAGGGATTTTCCAAGCCCAGTTCCTTCGAGTAGGCTATGAAGTTCTGCTTTGCCCAGTGATTCCAAGAAGGTTCCGAATTTGACCCGTTTGTATGTATTCGCAGAGACCACGAAGTATTCCAAATATTCCCAAATACTTCTGAACCCAGGAATTTCAGACAATAAGGGAGACTCAACCTATACATGAAACATAAATGGATTTTATGTCTAGAGATGCATCTCACTTCCAAAGATATCTCATTAGGTACATGTAAATATTCCATATATGTATATATAGTATTTTTCTGTCCGCATGTGTATGTGTGTATACGCAAACACACACAGATACACAGAGTGTGTGTTAATGCAGCCTCTGTCAATCAACCTCCCGGTCTGTCAATCAACCAGCCTTTCTTGCCAACGTTCCGCTTCCCCTTATGATTGTTCTAAGTGTTCTAGAACCCATCCTAGAACCCAGGTCAGGGTCTGTGTGCGCTTTGCGGCCGGACCCTGCCCTTCGTGTCTCTGAGTTGGTGTGCGTTTCAGTGTCACAATGTCAGGAGCGAAGGAGTTTTTCCAAGCCGTTGGAGGAGAGGTCAAGCATTGGGTCGTTTCTGGTGGCCAGAAATGCCGGAAAGTGGCCACAAGGATTGTACCCCGCCGGAGGCGCCCAAAAGTGATGGACTTTTCTGGGATACTGGAGCCAACGCTCAGGTCAGCCCCCATTTTGTGGGAAGCGAGCAGAAGGCTTTCATAGCTTTTTATGGGGTTTTCAGTCTATGGGGCCGTGTTTTAGAAGACTTTATTCCCGAGGTATCGCTGTGGTACTTGGGAATGTGTTTATGTGTGTGTGTGTATGTCTCTGTGTATACACACACACACACACACACGAGATTAAGAATGGGAAGGATGGCTATGGAGGAACTGGAGAAGATCCCAAAATGCAAAGATATACAGTTGAGGCACAAAAACCAGAATCATTCAAGCCATTGTCATTCCCTATTATTGCTACGGATGGATGTGAGAGATGGACAAGGAAGAAGGATGACCAAAGTCATGGTTCGGAGGCATCTGGAGAAAGAAGGAAGAAACGACTCCTCAGAAAAGATGAAACGATGCTGGGAAGGAAAGAGGGAAGGAGAAAGAGAAGAACAGGGAGGATGGACTGCATCATGAGGACTGTGGGGTTTATGGGGTTTGATGGAGGATCCTGGAACTGAGCCCCAGCAGATAGCAAGGGCCCACTGCCATAACAATAATAATTATTATAATAGTTGTAATAATACTAATCCAAGCCCTTTCCTGCCCCACTGCAGACTCCCCGAAGGCATTAAGACTCGGGCGATGGATGAGGAGGCGGAGGAAGGTCCATCCCGTCCCTTCCAAAAGGAAGAGACACCAAAAAGCTCGGTAGGAAAATAAACATTACATGCTATTGTTTACACACACACACACACACATATAACCTAACATGTGGGGATAAATACAATACGAGGGTTGGTTGGTTTCTTCTTGTTGTTTGGGTTCCAACTGGGAGTCTCCTTTATAAGGTGATGGGATGAAAGAGGAAAGAGGGTCAGAAAGATCAGGGCAATCTCTGGTCGCTTCTCTCACGTCTGCCTCCAATTCACTTATTTGTAGCTCTTAGAAGCTGGAGTCCGTAAAGCGGAAGCGAAGCAGGAAAAGGAGGAGGAAAAGAAGGAGGAAAGGAAGGTGGAGGAGAGGAAGGAAAAGGAGGAGGAAAAGAAGGTGGAGGAGGAGAAGGTGAAGAAAGTGGAAAGGAAGAAGGTGGAAGGGAAGAAAAAAAAGAAGGCGGAGGAGTGGAAGGAAAAGGAGGAGGTAAAGAAGGTGGAAGAGAAGAAGGTGAAGAAGGTGGAAGGGAAGAAGGAAAAGAAGGGGGAAGAGAACAAGGAAAAGAAGATGGAGGAGAGGAAGGAAAAGAAGGAGGAAAAGAAAGTGGAAGAGAAGAAGGTGAAGAAGGTGGAGGAGAGGAAGGAAAAGGAGGAGGAAAAGAAGGTGGAGGAGGAGAAGCTGAAGAAGGTGGAAGGGAAGAAGGTGAAGAAGGTGGAAGAGAAGAAGGTGGAAGGGAAGAAGGAAAAGAAGGTGGAGGAGTGGAAGGAAAAGGAGGAGGAAAAGAAGGTGGAAGAGAAGAAGGTGAAGAAGGTGGAAGGGAAGAAGGTGGAAGAGAACAAGGAAAAGAAGGTGGAGGAGAGGAAGGAAAAGAAGGAGGAAAAGAAGGTGGAAGAGAAGAAGGTGAAGAAGGTGGAGGAGAGGAAGGAAAAGAAGGAGGAAAAGAAGGTGGAAGAGAAGAAGGTGAAGAAGGTGGAGGAGAGGAAGGAAAAAGAGGAGGAAAAGAAGGTGGAGGAGGAGAAGGTGAAGAAGGTGGAAGGGAAGAAGGAAAAGAAGGTGGAAGAGAAGAAGGTGGAAGACAAAACAGAGTCTCTTCCCAGGTAAGCCCCCATTTTGGGGAAGCCAAAGGCCTTCAGGGCCGGCATAGGTAGGTCTTTGTGGGCTTTTCGGTCTCCTTGGCTGTGTTTAAAAAGAGTTGATTCCTGACGTTTCGCCGGTCCCTATGTTCTGGGAAAGGTGGCACGGAAGAGAGTGGGGTGTCTTTGTATATACACAGACACACATATACACATATACATACACACATATACTGTGTGACTCTGGGCTGGGAGGAGTGACCCAAAGATAGATAGATAGAGATAGATAGATGAAAGACAGATAGATAGTGGAATAGTAGATATTTCAAGGACAGGTGAGGGATAGATAACAGATATCCCTCTTTTGCAAACACTTTCCTTGAACGGCGTCCTCTTTGGGCCCCATTCGTTCCCAAACGCAACCCAAAGCCTTGGTAAAAGCATTCCCATAACTTGGGATCAAACACGGATAAAAATGGGGACCACAGCCAGGAAACCAGAAGGAGATGAAGAACGGGAAGGACGGCCACGGAAGAAATGGAGAAGATCCCAAAATGCAAAGATATGCAACGGAGCACCAAGGTCAGATTCATTCAAGCCATTGCAATTCGCTGTTATTGCCACAGATGGATGTGAGAGATGGACAGGGAAGAAGGATGGGAAGAAACGGCATTGGTTTGAGATTATCTGGGGCTGAGGGTCCCACGGACGAAGCAATGGGTCCCGGAGCAGATGAAGCCAGAAACCTCCCTGGAAGGAGCCAAGATGACCAAAGTCATGCTTTGGAGGCATCTGGAGAAAGAAGGAAGGAAGGACTCCTTGGAAAAGAGAAAATGATACTGGGAAGGAAAGGAGGAAGGAAGGAAGGAAGGAAGGAAGGAAGGAGGAAGAGAGGAAGAGGGAGGATGGGCTGCATCAAGGAGGGGACTGTGGGGCTGATGGGGCTTGATGGAGGATGCTGGAACCAAGCCCCATCAGATAGCAAGGGCCCACTGCCATATTAGTAATAATAATGAGAATAATACTAATGGTACCCTTTTTCCTGCCCTGCTGCAGACTCCCGGAAACCTGGAAGACTCTGGGAATGTATGGGGGATTGGAGGAAGAGGATGAGGAAGAGACAGAGGAAAGCTCGGTAGGAAAATCAAGATTACATGCCATGCTTTCTATCTATCTATATATTATAGAGCTTGATACGTTTATTTGGGAATAAATGCAATACAAGGGTTCTTCTTCTTTTGGGAATCTCTTTTCTGAGAGATTCGCCACCGGAAGAGTCCCAGAAAGCGTGATGGCGGCGCATAGGTTTAGGCCGTCCCAGGTTTAGGTTTGTTCGAAGGAAGCATGTCCCAATTGAACCTTGTTTTGTCTTCATTCAATTCTATGAAGCTGGAGGTGGAGCCTTTCACACCAAGACTGGAGGATGTCCTTGAAGGCATCAATGTCCAGGAAAGGTAATGTTTCCCAAGTGGATCTTCATTTAGGATCAGGAGGTGACCCTCTGTTCCTTGCATTCTCCGCATCCAGAGGGTCGCCATGGGTCCAGATCGACTCCAGGGCACCGTTTTGTGAGGTCCAGGGGGTCCAGGATCCTGGAGCCAGGGCCCAGGAGATACCAAGGGGACTGTGGGGTTTATGGGGTTTTAGGGAGGATCCTGGAACCAAGCCCCAGCAGATACCAAGGACCCACTCTAATAATCCTTATAATAATTCTACCCTTTTCCTGCCCCGCTGCAGACTTCCAGAAAGCAAGAAGAGTCGGGCGATAAGTGTGCAGGAAGGTCCATCTCCAGCGACGCAGAAGGAAGAGACCCAGAAAAGCACGGTAGGAACATAAGTAGTACATGCCATTGTTTGTGTGTGTATATATATATATATAGCCTGAAGCGTTTATTTGGGAATAAATACGACACGAGGGTCTGTTGGTTTCTTCTTCTTCTTTTGGTTAAAACTGGGAGTCTTCTTTATAAGGTGAAGGGATGAAATAGGAAAGAGGGTTAGAAAAACCAGGGCAATCTCTTGCAGCTTCTCTGATGGGCCACCATTCTCAAGGGTAAGTAGAGCCTCCCGGGAAGTGCGATAGCGGTGCATGCGTTTAGGCCGTCCCGGGTTTAGGTTTGTTCAGAGGAAGCAAGTCCCCACTGATTCCCCATTTCTGGAGTCGAAGACTTCTCCTTTTGTCTTCATAGAAACATAGGAAGGAGCGTCGCGCATCAAGAGCCAGAGGCCAGGCCCCACAAAGGTAATTTTCCAAGGGATTTCTGGATCGCCTTGCGCACCTGGGAGCCACTTCTCAGACCTGGTTCCGGTTTGGGGGATGCAAAGCGGGGCGCATAAGGATGCCCTTGTTCTGTTGGGCCGCACTGGTGGCCAGGGGGGGAAGGTCCACCTTTCGTGGCCCTTTGTGTGTATTTCAGAACCCTGAAGCCGGATCCAGGGGCTCCTACGAAGGACACCGCTGTGCAGACGCTGCCTTTGGATCCAGAACCCAGAAAAGACGCCGCAAGTCAGACCCTGGCCTTCGATGTGGGGCCGGACCGCCATTTCTTGGTAAGGAAAGGGAGGCTTGCTGCTGACCCAGAGGGCGGTCATCTTGTCCCTTCCCCTTCCTGCACAGACTGAGAAGAGCCTTTAAGGCTGAAGAGCAAGTGGGTTGCAAATACCATAAAGAAATTATTCATTAATACTGATGACTTTCACTTCTCTCCTATCTATTGATAGAAAGACTTGGAAAATGTGGACCGGGGTTACAAGCCCATCCTTTCAACCGAACACGAAAGGTAATGTCTTTCTATTACTGTCGTAGGAGTAGGAGTAATACTAATACCAGTAACGATTAATAATAATGATGATGATAATACCCCATTGTACTTAACAGGACTTGAGGATCCGTGGATTTTGGTGTCCGCAGAGAGTTCTGCAACCAAAGGATACCAAGGGTCGACTGTAATAGTAATGATAATAATGATTTTATAAGGGACGATGTCCAGAGAGGTGACCCTGGCTCTCTCTTCTTGGCAGGGAAATCCTGGAGACGGTTCGGTCCCTGAGGGTCTGGCTGGACATGATGCACCACCTGACCTCCCACCTTTACAGGATGGATGCCCCGCGGTGACCTCTGACCATCACTGAGCCCTCCCTCCATGCAACACCATCTGGCCCAGGAGGGAGTGAAGGAGAGGCCTCCACGCTTTCCCTCGGAGGACCTTGGGGTCTCCTTCCTCGGAGTTCCTTAAGCAGAAGCTGGAGGGGGGCTTCGACGGGGAGTTCCTGCATGTCCAAAGGGGCTTGAAGAGAAGAGCCCTACCTCCATGACAAGACCATCTGGCCCAGGAGGGAGTGAAGGAGAGGCCTAGCAACACCATCAGTCCTGGCCTCAAGTAGAAGAGCCCTCCCTCCATGACAAGACCATCTGGCCCAGGAGGGAGTGAAGGAGTGGCCTAGCAACACCATCAGTCCTGGCCTCAAGTAGAAGAACCCTCCCTCCATGACAAGACCATCTGGCCCAGGAGGGAGTGAAGGAGAGGCCTAGCAACACCATCAGGCCTGGTCTCAAGTAGAAGAGCCCTCCCTCCATGACAAGACCATCTGGCCCAGGAGGGAGTGAAGGAGAGGTTTCCACACTTTACCTCAGAGGGGCTTGGGGTCTCCTTCCTCAGAGGTCGTTAAGCAGAAGCTGGAGGGGGGCTTCGACGGGGAGTTCCTGCATGTCCAAAGGGGCTTGGCCTGGCTGTGGCTTTTCGTGGGAGGGGGTCTCTTCCATCCCTTCCAGACCTCAGCCGCTCTTGGGCCACCGCTGGGCCGCTCTCCAGGACCCTGACCCTCTTCTCAGATGGGGGGCACCCCTTCTCCCCTCCTCTCCCCGGGACCCCACTTCCTCCACCCCACTCCAGACCCTGCACCCCCTTCCTTGCAGGCTTCCTCCTTCTTTCCTTCCTTCTTTTCTTTTTTCTTCCTTCCTTCTTTACTCCCTTCCTTCCTGTTTCTTTCTTCTTTGCTTCATCTTCCTTCCTTCCTTCCTTCACTCCCTTCCTTCCTTCTTTTTTCTTTCCTTCCTTCTTAATTCCTCCTTTCTCAATCTGTTTTCCTTCCTTCCTTTTTTTCTTTCTTCTTTCCTTCCCTCCTCTCTTCTTAATCTCTCTCTTTTCCTTCCTTCTTTCCTTCCTTCCTTCCTTCTTTTATTTCTTCTTCGCTTTCTTCCTCCTTTTTCTCGTCCCAGTCTCTCTCTTTACTTTCCTTCCTTCTTTATTCCGTTCCTTCTTTTTTGCTTTCTTCTTCCCTTCCTTTTTCCTTCCTCTCTTCTAAATCTCTTTTTTCTGCCCCAACACTGAATCTGCTCTCTATTCTCAGCACCATATCTATATCATCCCTCTATACATCATAGGCAGATTATATATGTATATATAAATGAGAGAGATGAGAGAGAGAGAAAGAGAGAGAGAAAGTAGCAGACAGATAGATAGATAGATAGATAATAGATCAATATTTGGATGGACAGATACATAGGATTAGATATATAGATAATAGTTTGGAGAGATGTATACTGTACTTAGATGATATATATATATATATATATATATATATGTATGGGAGGAGAGAGAGATAGGCAAACAGACAGACAGATATTTGGATAGACAGGTAATAGATCAATATTCGGATGGATAGGTACATACAGTAGATAGGTATTTGGATTAGATAGATGATAGATAAAGATAGATGAATAATAGTTTAGAGAGATGTATATGTAGATGATATACATATAAGAGAGAGAGAGAGGAAGATGGGCAGATGGACAGATAGATATTTGGAAAGATAGATAGGTAATTGATCAATATTCGGATGCATAGGTAGATAGATAGATAGATATTTGGATTAGACAGATGATAGAGATAGATAGATGAATAATAGTTTAGAGAGATGTATACGTAGATTATATATATATATATGAGAGAAAGAGAGAGAGGCAGACAGATAGATAGATACATGGATAGATCGATCGATCAATATTTGGATTGACAGATACATAGGTAGGCCTTTGGGTTCAGTGGTGGGGCAGGGCCTGGCCCCCCTCTTGCCCCCCTCCTGCCTGGACGTTCCCCTCCTTCTTCCTGTGCACTTCTGGGGCGCAGGGTCTGGTGTGGAGCGGAGGGAGGGGGGTCCCGGGGAGAGGAGGGGAGAAGGGGTGCCCCCCGTCCGGGAAGGGGGTCAGGGCCCTGGAGGGTGGCCCGAGAGCGGCTGAGGTCTGGAAGGGATGGAAGAGGCCCCCATGAAGGGCCACAGCCGGGCCAAGCCCCTTCGGACATGCAGGAACTCCCCGTCGAAGCCCTCCCTGGGACTGGTGGCCCTCCAGCTTCTGCTTAAAGACCTCTCTATGGTCCTACGATTCTATGAGACTCTGTTCCTCTCCGAGGGAACCACCGTCACCCTCCGCTGTCACTCACTGTCGCTCGCCGTCAATCACTGTCACTCGCTGTCAATCACTGTCACTCCCTGTCAAGACGCTCTTCTTCTCTGGGTCTCCGCCGGTCGCAAAACACGCCAAAAATTTCGGGGGACAACGGCGAACGCCTGCGAAAGGAGACCGAGGAGAGAGCGGCGGGTCACAGCGGGCAGTTTTATTATTGGACATGTGTATATATATATATATATATATTAATTAACTTGTTTTCCATAATTGCAGTTGTTAATTTCTGGGTTGTCTTGGTATTACCTTTTAATATATGAACATATATAATTATTATTATTTTTATTTATATAGCGCTGTAAATTTACACAGTGCTGTACATACAATCATAAATTAGACGGATATATATATATATATAAAAGCTTTTAAACAGAATAATAGTTTAGATGGCTGGATTTGTCACGATGTTTTATTCTGTATATCTTTGTATGTAATACATATTTTCCTGTGTGGAATAAAATTTGGAATTGTTTACTCTCTTTGATACCTTATTTGAGTTATCCTCCCCCCCCCCCCCCCAATTTTGAACTCAGGTATTGTATGGCTTTCCCCCAGACTTTTAATCACTTCTATTAGTCTAGAATCGCATTGGCCTTTTTAGCTGCTGCATCACACTCTTGACGCCAGTGCTGGGAGGCTACTTAAGGCTACTCAAGGCTAGCAGAAGCTGCATTTCCTTTAAGGAGGAGAAAGAAAAGGAGGAGGCTGTAGTCCATGTGCTTGGGTGAGATCTAATTTAATTTACACTTGAGCCAAGGCTAGCAGGCTAGCAGAAGCTGCATTTCCTTTAAGGAGGAGAAAGAAAAGGAGGAGGCTGTAGTCCATGTGCTTGGGTGAGATCTAATTTAATTTACACTTGAGCCATTGCATTCTGGGAGCCAGTGCTGGGAGGCTACTTAAGGCTACTCAAGGCTAGCAGAAGCTGCATTTCCTTTAAGGAGGAGAAAGAAAAGGAGGAGGCTGTAGTCCATGTGCTTGGGTGAGATCTAATTTAATTTACACTTGAGCCATTGCATTCTGGGAGCCAGTGCTGGGAGGCTACTTAAGGCTACTCAAGGCTAGCAGAAGCTGCATTTCCTTTAAGGAGGAGAAAGAAAAGGAGGAGGCTGTAGTCCATGTGCTTGGGTGAGATCTAATTTAATTTACACTTGAGCCAAGGCTAGCAGGCTAGCAGAAGCTGCATTTCCTTTAAGGAGGAGAAAGAAAAGGAGGAGGCTGTAGTCCATGTGCTTGGGTGAGATCTAATTTAATTTACACTTGAGCCATTGCATTCTGGGAGCCTGTGCTGGGAGGCTACTTAAGGCTACTCAAGGCTAGCAGAAGCTGCATTTCCTTTAAGGAGGAGAAAGAAAAGGAGGAGGCTGTAGTCCATGTGCTTGGGTGAGATCTAATTTAATTTACACTTGAGCCATTGCATTCTGGGAGCCAGTGCTGGGAGGCTACTTAAGGCTACTCAAGGCTAGCAGAAGCTGCATTTCCTTTAAGGAGGAGAAAGAAAAGGAGGAGGCTGTAGTCCATGTGCTTGGGTGAGATCTAATTTAATTTACACTTGAGCCATTGCATTCTGGGAGCCAGTGCTGGGAGGCTACTTAAGGCTACTCAAGGCTAGCAGAAGCTGCATTTCCTTTAAGGAGGAGAAAGAAAAGGAGGAGGCTGTAGTCCATGTGCTTGGGTGAGATCTAATTTAATTTACACTTGAGCCAAGGCTAGCAGGCTAGCAGAAGCTGCATTTCCTTTAAGGAGGAGAAAGAAAAGGAGGAGGCTGTAGTCCATGTGCTTGGGTGAGATCTAATTTAATTTACACTTGAGCCATTGCATTCTGGGAGCCTGTGCTGGGAGGCTACTTAAGGCTACTCAAGGCTAGCAGAAGCTGCATTTCCTTTAAGGAGGAGAAAGAAAAGGAGGAGGCTGTAGTCCATGTGCTTGGGTGAGATCTAATTTAATTTACACTTGAGCCATTGCATTCTGGGAGCCAGTGCTGGGAGGCTACTTAAGGCTACTCAAGGCTAGCAGAAGCTGCATTTCCTTTAAGGAGGAGAAAGAAAAGGAGGAGGCTGTAGTCCATGTGCTTGGGTGAGATCTAATTTAATTTACACTTGAGCCATTGCATTCTGGGAGCCAGTGCTGGGAGGCTACTTAAGGCTACTCAAGGCTAGCAGAAGCTGCATTTCCTTTAAGGAGGAGAAAGAAAAGGAGGAGGCTGTAGTCCATGTGCTTGGGTGAGATCTAATTTAATTTACACTTGAGCCATTGCATTCTGGGAGCCAGTGCTGGGAGGCTACTTAAGGCTACTCAAGGCTAGCAGAAGCTGCATTTCCTTTAAGGAGGAGAAAGAAAAGGAGGAGGCTGTAGTCCATGTGCTTGGGTGAGATCTAATTTAATTTACACTTGAGCCATTGCATTCTGGGAGCCAGTGCTGGGAGGCTACTTAAGGCTACTCAAGGCTAGCAGAAGCTGCATTTCCTTTAAGGAGGAGAAAGAAAAGGAGGAGGCTGTAGTCCATGTGCTTGGGTGAGATCTAATTTAATTTACACTTGAGCCATTGCATTCTGGGAGCCAGTGCTGGGAGGCTACTTAAGGCTACTCAAGGCTAGCAGAAGCTGCATTTCCTTTAAGGAGGAGAAAGAAAAGGAGGAGGCTGTAGTCCATGTGCTTGGGTGAGATCTAATTTAATTTACACTTGAGCCATTGCATTCTGGGAGCCAGTGCTGGGAGGCTACTTAAGGCTACTCAAGGCTAGCAGAAGCGCGCGCCTAACGGCGCGCGAATTTTGATTTTTTTTTTATCTAGTCAAGGAGGTGTTTAGAGAATAGAAGAGGAGCCGGCCTGAAGCATCAGAGGAAGTGAATCAGAGACTTGCCTTTGGAAGGAGCTTTTAGCCAGGAGCTCTCTACATAACTATAGGCCCCGTGACTTGAACTCAGTGACAGAGCTTGGGAATAAAGGCCAAGTCTAGCAAGGGAAGCCCACAGTCTTGTTTCAGTGCCTCCTTAAGACTTCTCAGTATGGACACTGAAGGCCCTGCTGCAGTCACCTGCAACACCTGTGGGATGTTTGTCTTCTTGCCTACAGAGGTGGCGAACTACACCTGCCACAAGTGCAAGTTGGTAGTCCTCTTGGAAGAGAAAGTACAGCAGCTAGAGGAGCAGATATCTGCACTCCAGCATCATAGAGAGCAGGAGAATCTCCTGAACAGAACAGGCCAGAATGTCTTGGGTGGGAAACAGACAGAGGAAGTTGTTGGGGTGGAGGAGGTCACTCCACATACAACAGAGGTAGAGGCTTGGAGGGAGGTCACACACAGAAGTAAGGAAACCAGGGAACGTTCTGTGAGCGGCTTGCAGCTACAGAATCGCTTTGAATCTCTCTCTGTTGTCAGAGATGATGAGGAAAAGCAGCAGGGACAGACATCAGGGACAGAGCAGGGGAGCCTGAGAGTATCACGAAAAGGAACAGCCACTGCTAAGCCTCGGAGGAGGCGCGTGGTCGTGGTGGGGGACTCCTTGCTGAGGGGTACGGAAGCAGTGGTTTGTGGGCCTGACAAGATGTCTCGGGAGGTGTGTTGTCTCCCTGGGGCAAAGATCCATCATGTGACGGAGAGGCTGACAAGACTTGTCAAGCCTACTGACCGTTATCCCCTTCTTTTGGTTCATGTGGGAACCAATGATACTGCAAGGCACAGCCTTCAGAATATCAAAAGGGATTATGAGGCTCTGGGAAGGAAGCTGAAAGAGATGGATGCACAGGTTGTCATCTCATCTCTACTCCCGGTAGAAGGGCATGGTCCAGGAAGGGAGAGGAAAATAGCAGAGGTGAATAACTGGCTCCGTAGATGGTGCCGCCAAGAACAGTTTGGATTCTTGGATCATGGGCTGCGGTTCCATGAGGAGGGACTTCTGGCAAGGGATGGGCTGCATCTCACGCCAGTTGGCAAAAACGTTTTTGCCAACAGTCTGAAGAATCTGATCAGGAGGGCTTTAAACTGAGTTATGTGGGGGAGGGAGACATTATACTGGAAGACAAAAGGGATGGAGAGAATAGTCCAAGTGGCATAGAGGGAACAAGGCAAACAGTGCAAGGACCCAATAGTAGGAGGCAAAAAAATGTGCAAAAGCAGCAAGTAAAGAGGACACATGGTCTTAAATGTCTCTACACTAATGCACAGAGTATGGGAAATAAGCAGGATGAACTTGAACTCCTAGCACAACAAGGGAAATAATAGGCATCACTGAAACCTGGTGGGATGAGTCTCATGATTGGAATGTAGAAATAGAGGGATATAACCTTTTTAAGAGAAACAGGCCAAACAGGAAAGGAGGAGGAATAGCATTATATGTCAGGGATATTTACACCAGTGAAGAGATCCAGGAAGTCAATACTGGAAGCCAGGTGGAGAGCATCTGGATAAAAATTAAAGGAGAGGGAAATAACAGGGATGTTACTGTGGGAGTCTACTACAGACCCCCGACTCAGGCAGAGGAATTGGATGATGCCTTTCTAGAACAGATGACCACACAATCAGGAAGGAGAGATGTAGTAGTGATGGGTGACTTCAACTATCCGGATATTTGCTGGAAGTCAAACTCAGCCAAATCCTCAAAGTCTAGCAAATTCCTCACTTGCCTGGAAGACAATTTCATTGTCCAAAAGGTGGAAGAGGCAACAAGGGGATCAGCCATTGTAGATCTGATCTTAACCAACAGGGAAGACCTAGTTGATGGGGTGCAAGTGGTTGGATCCTTAGGTGGAAGTGACCATGTTCTCCTGGAGTTTGTTATGCAGTGGAAGGGAGAAGCTAGGCATAGTCAGACACGCACTCTAGACTTTAGGAGAGCTAATTTCAATAAACTTAGAGAAATACTGGGAGTGATCCCATGGTCAGGAATACTAAAAGAAAAGGGAGTTCAAGACGGATGGGAGTTTCTCAAAAGGGAGATATTGAAGGCACAATTTCAAACAGTTCCAATGAGGAAGAAAAATGGAAGATGTCTCAAGAAGCCAGGATGGATGACTAAGGAACTTTCAAATGAGCTAAGTTTTAAACGGAACATGTATAAGAAATGGAAAAATGGAGAAATCACGAAAGAGGAATTTAAACAAATAGCCAGCACATGTAGGGGTAAAGTCAGAAAAGCTAAAGCGCAGAATGAACTCAGGCTTGCTAGAGAGGTTAAGAACAATAAAAAGGGCTTTTTTGGATATGTCCGCAGCAAAAGGAAGAAGAAGGAAACAGTAGGGCCACTGCGTGCAGAAGATGGCAAAATGCTAACAGGGGACAGAGAAAAGGCAGAATTACTCAACACCTTCTTTGCTTCAGTCTTCTCAGAAAAGGCAAAAGGTGCTCAACCGAAGGATAATGGAGCAGAAGACAGAATAGGGGAATTTCAGCACAGAATAAGTAAAGAGATAGTACAGGAATACTTGGTTAACCTAAATGAATATAAATCTCCAGGACCAGATGAACTACATCCTAGAATATTAAAAGAACTAGCAAATGTAATATCAGAGCCATTGGCAATAATCTTTGAGAACTCCTGGAGAACAGGAGAAGTCCCAGCAGACTGGAGGAGGGCAAACGTTGTCCCCATCTTCAAAAAGGGAAAAAAAGAGGATCCCAACAATTATCGTCCAGTTAGTCTGACATCAATTCCAGGAAAGGTGCTAGAGCAGATCATTAAGCAGAGAGTCTGCGAACATTTAGAAGCCAATGCCATAATCACAAAAAGCCAACATGGGTTTCAGAAAAAGAAGTCATGCCAAACGAACCTGATCTCTTTTTTTGATAAAATTACCAGCTTGGTAGATGAAGGGAATGCTGTGGATATAGTATACCTCGATTTCAGTAAGGCCTTTGACAAGGTTCCCCATGACATTCTTGCAAACAAGCTTGCAAAATGTGGGATAGACAAGTTAACTGTTACATGGATTTGTAATTGGTTGAGTGGCCGAACTCAAAGGGTGCTCAACAATGGCTCCTTTTCATCCTGGAGAGAAGTGACCAGTGGGGTGCCACAGGGTTCTGTCCTGGGCCCAGTGCTATTCAACATCTTTATTAACGATTTGGATGACAGAATTGGGGGCATACTTATCAAATTTGCAGATGACACTAAACTGGGAGGAGTAGCTAATACCCCAGAGGATAGGATCAAAATTCAAAATGACCTGAATAGACTAGAAAGCTGGGCCAGTGCTAACAAAATGAAATTCAATACGGAGAAATGTAAGGTTCTGCACTTAGGGCGGAAAAATGAAATGCACAGATATAGGATGGGGGACACCTGGCTGAACGAGACCACATGTGAAAGGGATCTAGGAGTCCAAGTAGACCATAAGCTGAACATGAGTCAACAGTGTGATGCGGCAGCTAAAAAAGCCAATGCAATTTTAGGCTTCATCAATAGAAGTATAGTTTCTAGATCAAGGGAAGTTATAGTGCCACTCTATTCTGCTTTGGTCAGGCCCCACCTGGAATACTGTGTCCAGTTCTGGGCACCACAATTCAAAAAGGATGTGGAGAAACTGGAGCATGTCCAAAGGAGGGCAACTAAGATGGTGAAGAGTCTGGAAACCTTGCCCTATGAAGAACGCGTTAGGGAGCTGGGGATGTTTAGCCTGGAGAAGAGAAGGTTAAGAGGTGATATGATAGCCCTGTTTAAATATTTGAAGGGATGTCATATTGAGGAGGGAGCAAGCTTGTTTTCTGCTGCTGCAGAGACTAGAACGCGGAACAATGGATGCAAACTGCAGGAAAAGAGATTCCACCTCAACATTAGGAGGAACTTCCTGACAGTAAGGGCTATTCGACAGTGGAACACACTCCCTCGGAGTGTGGTGGAGTCTCCTTCCTTAGGGGTCTTTAAGCAGAGGCTGGATGGCCATCTGTCAGGGATGCTTTGATGTGGAGTTCCTCCATGGCAGGGGGTTGGACTGGATGGCCCTTGTGGTCTCTTCCAACTCTATGATTCTATGATTCTATGATTCTATGATTCTATGACTCATGTTCAACTTTTGGTCCGTTTGGACTCCTAGATCCCTTTCACACTTATAAGTCTTGTTAAGCCAGGTGTCCCCCATCCTATATCTAGGCATTTCCAAAAACTAGACACCCCATCGGTCACTTCTTTCCAGATGCAGATTATTGATTTCTATTCCATTTAAGACAGGAGCGAAACTCGAGGGCAGGCTTAGGGCCTGCTAGGCTTCAGAGCCTGAGGGCCAAAGAAGGCCTTCTCCTCCCTCTTTTTTTCCCTCACAGACCTGAATGAGAAAGGGCCCCATTATTATTATTATTATTATTATTATTATTTTAATTAATTAATTAATTTGTTTGTTTCACTTGACATCTTCGTTTTGGACTTCATTTCCCAGCAGCCCCAGCCGAGGCAGCCAATGGCGACGGACTATGGGAAATGGAGTCCAAAGAGGGCCAAAGAGGGTTGCTTAGGCCTGCTAGGCCTCAGTCACTTTTGTAAGGCAAATTTTCAGAATTGCTCTGCAAACTACAAATCCCAGGAAACCCAGATCATGGCTCTGCACTGTGAGAACCCTGGGATTTGTAGTTTTGCAGGACACACACCTTTTGCTCCATCATCCACAACATTATTACAAAAAAGATTGTGTATAAAATTACCTTCAGGCTAAGTGTATAAAGTATATATGAAACATTAAATGAATAAATAAATAAAATGAATTTTCATGTTTAAATTTGGCTCCCGTCTCCCTCTCATTATGTATTTGCAAATATTACATAAATATATTCCAAATATTCCCAAATACTTCTGGGCCCAGGAATTTCACAAAATAAGGGAGTCTCAACCTATACATGAAACATAAATGGATTTTATGTTTAGAGATGCATCTCACTTCCAAAAATATCTCATTATGTAGGTGCAGATATTCTATATACATGTATGTGTGTGTGAGTGTGGGTGTGTATATATATATATGTTCCAAATATATATATAGTATTTTGCCGTCCGTCCGCAAAAGACCAAGGGACACAAATGGCAAGACCTTGAATGGCATGGGATGACTGTGTGTGTATATATACATATATATGTGTTTCTGTGTGTGTGTATAAGGACAGGTTGCTTACCCGTAACAGTATTTCTCCGAGTGCTCATCTGCGAATACATACAAATGGGTTCTACTGCGCCTGCGCAATCCAATTTGGAACCTTCTGGAATCACTGGGCAAAGTAGAGCTTGCAATCTTTTGCAACTTTTTGGCGGGAGCTCCGACCCTCCTCTATAGAAGCCCAGTTCCCGCTCTTTTCCCCACTTCCGAAATTTTTCCGCCGCAAAGGGACGGAGGAGCCGAACCAATCTGAGCTGAGGACACTGAGGGGAGGAAGGGCGGGATTTGTACGTATTCGCAGATGACCCCTCGAAGAAATACTGTTAAAGGTAAGCAACCGGTCCTCCTTCTTCGTGGTCTCTGCGAATCATACAAATGGGTTAGACTAGGAAGCTGAGGTCAGCGGCGGAGGGAGTGTCATGACAGCAGTTGTAAGATGAAACAAATGACATTTATTGGTCAACAATAAAAATGACACAGTGGACCAAACACCTGTTTGTCTCTCCCCCCCCCCCCCCATATACAAACCCAAAAACTGTTTTGATAATATACTCAATGGAGGAAACATATAACACCATACTCCATTGAGTAAACTTCTGAAATGTTATGCATGAATAGTGCAAACCTGATACGGCAGTGAACCACCCCCGGAACTGAGGTACTGCACCCAGGCCTGGATGCTATGGCAAAACATCAGGTGTGTCCCACAACTGTCACTTTCAGAAGAAACAGGCCAAAAGGCCGCATATCCCTGGAACGGTTAAATGCCAAGCTAAATTGTGTAAAGGCAACACATGCAATCACATAGCATGTCATAACAGCAAATACCTTCAGCAACAGTAATGAAAGGTAAACATAGGCCCGATCTAGATGGGCCTTGAAGAGCGCAATAAGAGCTCTTTAAGACGCATTAGGGTTCGTGAGCTTGCAGCTTTCACACGTTCACGAACCCTAGCACATAATGACGCTAGTGTCATCACATCACAGTTCGTAGACAGCGTGCGTTTGCACGCCGAAGCAACTGCGCAGTTTCTAGAGGAAGCTGCGCAGTTGCGGCAGCAGAAAGGCACCAAATGGCGCCATTTTTGAAAATGTCACTGCAACTGCGGCAAAAATTAGGAGCAGGGGTTGCCTGCTCCTTTTTTGTGACGGAGCTTCACCGCGGCATCTAGCTGCTGCGGTGAAGCTCCGCAGCAAAAGAAAGTGGCGCCAGACCACCCCTTTTGAGTTGTCTGGAAAGTCCCATAGGTACAGACAGTCAATGAATAGCAGACAGTAACATTGCCCTACCAAGGGCTGCTTCCCCTCTTGCTCTGGTGTCCAGCCTGTAATGTTTGATAAAAGTCATTGGTTGGGACCAGACAGCAGCCTTGAAGACATCCTCCAAAGGCACCCCACTCAGAAAAGCAGAGGATGTCTCTACTGCCCTCGTTGCATGTGCCCTGACCCTGGCAGGAAGAGTCCTACCCGACAGTTAAGAACAGAGGTGGATGGTACCGGCCACCCATTTGGAAAACCTCTGAGCAGTCACAGGTAGTCCCTTCTTTGGCTCTGACTAACACTGGAACAGTCTGTCAGAGCGGGTTGAACCCGAAGTTCTGTCCAGATAAAAGGCCAAGGCCCTCTGAACATCCAAAGAGTGCAAGCGATGCTCGGTATCATTTGTCGGGTTCAGAGCCAGGGTTGGGAGTACAATGTCCTGGCACATGTGAAAGGCCGACATTACCTTGGGCAAAAATGTAATGTCGGTACAGAGGACAACCTTATCCTTATAGAACCTAAGGAAAGACTGGTCCCTCCGCAAGGCACAAAGCTCGCCTGCAAAGCGGGCAAAGGTGATGGCTACACGAAAGGCTGTCTTCCAAGTCACCTGACTAAGATCAGCCATAGCCATAGGCTCAAAGGGCTTGGATCCCAAGCAAGACAAAACAACCTCTAGGTTCCAGGCCAGTGTCTGTACCGAGAGAGAGATTCCTTGAAGCCAGGAACTGGAGAACCTTCTTCCACTTGGGCTGCCAGGATCACCCGCCGAACCGAAGCTGGAAGGGCCTCTAGGGCCGGAGCCTTCAAGCCACCAATGGCAGGTCATCAATGTCCGGATGTCGAACTTGACCCTCCTGAAGAGTGAGGAGATCAGGCCTCAGCTCGATTTGAAGAAACTGCCTCCAGGACAGGTGAAGAAGGGATGGAAACCACGGCTGCCTGGGCCACCAAGGGGTGATCAGCATGGCGTCTGATTGGTCCCACCATGTCTTGGAGATGACCCTCGTGATGAGTGGGAATGGTGGGAAGGCGTAGAGGAATTCCCCCGTCCAACTGTGGAGGAAGGCATCCCCCAGAGAGTGCTGGGACCAGTCCTGGGAGCAGAACTGGTTGCAGTGGGAGTTGGTCTACGATGCAAACAGGTCAATCTGAGGTGTGCCCCATCTCAGGAACAGGTCCTCCACCGTCTCTGGATGCAGTGTCCACTTGTGGCATTGCGAACCTGACCTGCTGAGCTGGTCGGCCAGGACGTTGTCTTCTCCGGGGAGGTGAACTGCCTGGAGGATAATGTTCCTCGGAATGCACCAGTGCCAGATGCGTAGGATTATCTCCAGTGTCAGTGACCTGGTGCCTCCTTGCTTGTTGATGTAGTACGTGATGGTGGTGCTCTCCATCAGGAGCTGCACTACCTTTCCCAGGAGACTGAATTCGAAGGCCCTGAGAGCCTTCTCCACTGCCAGCATTTCCAGGGTGTTGATGTGTAGATCTCGATGACATGGGTGTCACTTATCCTTTACTGTCAGGCCTGACATGTGGGCCCCCATCCCTCCAGGGATGCGTTCAACACCAGCCCGAGCAACTGCAGGAGGGAAACCGCAAAGGAAATGTCCTGAAAGAGGTCCTCCTTTGAGTCTGCGGCGAAGAACCAGTCATCTAGGTAGGGGAAGACTCTTGACCCTCGCTGATGGAGATAGGCTACCACCAGGAGAAGAGAGTTTGATGGTGGTAGCAGCCCTCATCATAAGCTTGCAAAGACATCAGATAATGGCTGCTTTCCAACTCTTATGTTACCATTTTTATAAAAACTGATGCAATTGCTGTGAGACTGTGGCTTGTGTGATAATGTCCTCAGTCCTCATTCAAAGCCGAAAACAAAAACAAAAAAAAAATCAACCCAATCAAAGAATCCACTTGCTTATCAAAGAAACACTCTCATAACTAGACGAGTATAAGTCTGATTTATATTTACAGAATAGAAAGATCCTATACACTTTTGGCAAACTGCCTTTCCTAATGATGCATTCTCCTCCATACCCTCCACTTCACTCCCTGCTATGTGGATGTGGTGATTATGAGGAAACCTAGTTTGCCTCCTACACCACTACAATGTGATGGTTATAATGAAACCGAGTTTCCTCCCACCCTTTTATTCATTCCACTTGGACCTGGTGATTGTGAGGCAAACTGTGATGTTTCTACTATGATGCACTTGTGATTCTTTCAGTGGTGGGTCAAACTCAGGAGTCAGAGAGAGGTAGAGGAAGTGAATGGAAACAGCTTAGTTCCTCTGATGGAAGGAATAACTGAACGTATAAAATGGGAAAGAAGAAAAGATCAATATGGTACATTATATAATGACATGTAATCTAAAGACATATTGCAAAAACAGCTTGTTTTCGTACCAAGACCTCAAAACTTCAGCTTTCCAGGTGAGCTTTCAATATTTCTCATTCATTTACTTCATATTAGGGGAGGAAAGGGGGGGGGGGGAGGACTGGTCTAAGTTAGAATGGCCCTGCCACTTACACCAATCAAACAACTTGCAATAACAAATTATGTGACGGATATATAGAATACCAGTAAATAAAGAATTCGTACTCCGTCCACTCTCCATACAAAATCGATAGTAAGCTTGGCAGTTGAAAGGTAAGAAATAACCTTCCATTCTAGAACAATGATCCAGAC